>OZ007589.1:121205416-121805416 GCA_963931845.1 Maratus michaelseni
ATGCCAAAAAAAAAAGTTTAATTTTATTGTTAAATATTTGTTTTTGGGGAGAGATATATATATATATACAGGGTCATTCATAATTCCCTCCGGGGTTTCGAAACGTTATAGTAAAAAAACGAAGACTAATATGAAAAAAAGAAACATATGAAATTATTCCGAAACTATTCAAGTTTTACTTACATACATTACAGGTGTTCTATGTGTGAACCCTTGGTCACACGGCATACATCCATGCGATAGTCCAGTTCCTGCCATACTCCGTTTCTTTAAATTTCCGGTACCACACATGAATTGTTTTGTCAGTTGGTCCCTGTTTTCGATATTTATTACGAAAGGCCCGTTGAACTGACACCACTGATTCAGATTTAAAGAAACGGAGTATGTCAGGAACTGGACTATCGCATGGATGTATGCCGTGTGACCAAGGGTTCACACATAGAACACCTGTAATGTATGTAAGTAAAACTTGAATAGTTTCGGAATAATTTCATATGTTTCTCTTTTTCATATTCGTCTCCGTTTTTTTACTATAACGTTTCGAAACCCCGGAGGGAATTATGAATGACCCTGTATATATAAAGAGAGAGAGACAGAGAGATATAATATTATTGTATATTCTATTTTAAAGGTGATTTCAAATGAAAGTGTAAGTATATTTTAAATGAATATGCAAAGAAAAAGATAATTTATTAAACCATTCATTATTAACCCATTAACTGCCAAAAAAAACTATGTGGGCGGAGTCCAAAAATTCCGAAAGATAATATTTGGTAACTTTAATATCAAAGTTTTTGTCATTAAGTAAAGTATTTTCTAACATATTAAAATAGTAGTGGCTAGGCAGTTTTTTTATTTTTATTTATCATAGACTTTTATTTTGAATTTTGACAACCACGAGTATACTTGTGGTGGGAAGCGATTGAGTTAATATGCTTTAACATTGGAAAATTAAAAACAATAATGTTGGAATTAAAAACAATATTTTTTAGAGACTATCGAAATAAACACGGTAACGATCACATTTTAAAATGAAACTGTTTCCTATTCTATTTAAGAGTAAGCTATATTAATCAGAAACATAGACATTTTATTAAATACTTTGTAATACCTAAATTTTAATTAAATTTTTGAATAGCAAATTTCAAAATAATTATATATTTTTTATTTATGTTATTTAGAATAAATGCGTTAATAAAATGATTTTTTTTTCAATTTCGTTGCCACTGAAAATAAAAGTAACAAAATCATAATACTGAATATAAATGCAGAAATGATAAAAATATGTTGCATTATTATAACCTGTTTTAATACAATAAGTTATAGTGCATTTTACAAAAACCTGTTCAAATAACTTTTAAACATTGCTTTTCATTTTTCAAATGCGAGAAGGTGAAAACATTGAGTGCGTCAGTTTCAGATACAGTGGACGTCTTCTACTTTAACTTATATCTGCAGATATTTAACGGTAGTTGGTATAGTAGTTATTTCATTACACACTGAAATAAAGCTAATTCTGTACCTAGGGAGTTAATTAATTAAGAAACATAAGTATTTCAATGTATACAGAAAAAAATAAAACCCAATTTGGGTCGAGAGATTCTTATGTATGTGCCCAAATTGGGCCATGCCTGTTTTGGTTACCACTGTGTATCCATTTTGGGTACCCATTTTCATTTTTACTTTCTTCTATCTATAATAGAAGAAAGTATTGTAATCGAAATTTTTTTCGACTCCCGGTTTTCGACGGATTTACACGTTTTAGGGGTCAGAGATTCCGAAAAACATGTTTTTACAAAATGTCTGTCTGTCCGTCTGTCCGTCCGTCCGTCTGTCAGTCTGTCCGTCTGTCCGTCTGTCCGTCTGTGTGTGTCTTTTTTGTACCATCGAAAAGTGCATGAAGTTATGCTTCAAATTGAACCACATTTTTTTCCTATGTTTTTGGCTATGGCAAGCAGATTCTATCAGAATGTGGGGATATTTTGACGAATGGGGGCGCTGCGATCGATATTTTTGTTCCATTTTCACTATTGTATCATCTAAAAGTGTATGAAGTTATGCTTCAAATTGAACCAGATTTTTTTTCTATGTTTTTGGCTATGGCGAGCAGATTCTATGAGAATTTGGGGCTATTTCGACGAAAGGGGGCGCTGCGATCGATATTTTTGTTCATTTTCACTATTCTATCATCGAAAAGTGTATGAAGTTATGCTTCAAATTGGACCAGATTTTTTTTTCTATGCTTTCGGCTATGGCAAGCAGGTTCTATCAGAATTTGGGGATATTTCGACGAAAGGGGGGCGCTGCGATCGATATTTTTGTTCCATTTTCACTATTGTACCATCTAAAAGTGTATGAAGTTATGCTTGAAATTGAACCAGATTTTTTTTTATGTTTTTGGCTATGGCAAGCAGGTTCTATCAGAATTTGGGGATATTTCGACGAAAGGGGGCGCTGTGATAGCCAAATTCAAAAGGTCAAAATAGCCAAATTCAATTTCAAATTCAAAAAGATGTGCAAAAAATTTAGAAATCCTAAAAGTTTTTTTCGTTAAATGTTCGGCCATGATCCGGAGAATCCGGAACAATTTTTGTTTTGCCTCTATCTTAAAAAATGCCTGAGATATAGCGGTTTGAAAATTTAGGGTGGCTGACATTTTCAAACAAGACAGCAGAATTCATCCATAAACGGGTTTAACTTATGAGTTTTAGTTAACATGGTTTCGGCAAATTTTCTTTCATTGTTGTAACAATTAATCCTATTATATGCTTATCACTATATATTTATATTCGCCAACGTCAAATTCTCGCCAAATTTGGCGACAGTTGGCGAGATATCGCCGAATTGGGCGACCAAAATAGGTTGTCATAAATGAAGCCCTTTTTGGGCACACACCTAAGAATCTTTCGATCCAAATTGGGTTTTATTTTTTTCTGTGTAACACTAAGTTTTAGACATGGGAAAATTTGATTAGACATTTAATTTATAGCAGTCACATGATTGTTCTTGTTTATGATATGTTTTGAAGATTAAATTTAGTGAAATTTAAATTTCACAACCTCTTCAGCATTTGCCTTATTAAATGTATAAACATTTTGTTGAGATTTAACTTGATTTTGAGCATCACGTAAACTAGTATAATCATAGGAGTCAGCATGACGAATTCCTTTCAATATGTCACAGCATATGAAGTGTATTCAACGCATTTCTTTACTTCATTTTAAACACTTTATTTATTTATGGCTTTATATTCTATGGGAAACTTATCTTCCACGCTACATAAGCTCCTGGATATATCAAAACGGAAAAGAGAACATTTCATTATTTATAAAATTGTGCAAATACAGCGTATATATGCTTTAGAACTACAAATGTTCATATTATTTTTGTTTTACTTTGCTTAACGTACCAAATTGAAAACAAATCTTAAAAAACAAACACAAACAATGCTAAAAAAAGGTTCATATGAATTTATTATTGTTTTATACCAATAAAGATATAATGTAATAAATGTTAATAATAGCTGTATACTTTAGTGCAAGATGTTAATACTCTAAAATCTGTGTTAATAGAATCGCTATAAACCTCAAAAATATCCCTTACGGAGAAGCCATTCAACTATCCGTTTAATACAGAATTTTGTTAGAAAGAGGTTCCATTTAAGCAGTCATTACTATATTAGCTTACCTATGTTTTAATTATGAGATTTCGAATTAATAATTTCATTAATACTATCCGAAAAAATAATTATTTTATTTTAAAAACTATTTAGTAAAAATTACATACATTTACAGTTACGGAATATCAAATTAAAAGCTTTGCGTTATTACAATATTTATACTCATCAAACATCCTCAGAAAACATTAGCACAACTACCAGAGCATTAACCATGTTAGAAATGATTTTTTTTAGAAATATCTTCAAAATCAGAAGATGGTACGTTTTTCCAATACCAATTCAAGAAATTTTCTCAATAGCAAAAGTATATGCGTTTTTTATTATTTGGAGATACTAAATTAAATGTGGATGGCCTAAACTTCTTTCCCATAATATTTAACGATAAATTACTTGTAGGTCGCAAGTGTCTATTAAATTAGATGCTCTTTAACCCTCTGAGTGTTTTGAAAAAGGGTAAAATTGTAATGTTGTTTTCTCTATATTTTGTTTTAAATGCTAAAAAAATATGATTCTTTCAGCATTAAAAATAAAACTTAATTACAAGTATGAATGTAACCTTTGAGAGTATTAATCATTCTTCAATGTTTTGAAAATTCATTAAATCTATAGAATTATATTATCATAAACATTGCATATATTGCAGTGAAACCTGGAGCTTAGTGAACAAAATATTACGTTCCACACGCTTAGAGGGTTAACATACAAAATTAAAATCTTCATTAATGTTATAGACAAATATGGATTACTTTTTAATATGAAATAATGCAGTAACAAATGTGGAATAAATTTGTATAAAATAACTGATTAAAAAATATATACATACATTTATACACTGTTAAAAATTTGCAGCAAACTGTCCAGTCATTTGACCGTTTTTATAGAAAACCGTTACATAACCGTATTTTAACTTCATTCTGACCATATTATTGCCCATATTATGTTCATAATAGAGTTAAATTACGGTTATGTAACCGTTTTCTATAAAAACGGTGAAATGACTGGATAGTTTGCTGCAAATTTTTAACAGTGTATTTAAGAAGTATCACATTTAAGAATTTTGCTTCATTAAAAGTTTAACTGCCAACATTTACAAAAAGAAAACACATTGTGCCGTTATTTTGTAACATTATTTATCAAACGACCAGAAAATGTAAGTGTTACTTACAGATCATCAATCATGTCCGAAACAAAGTCAATAGTATCACCAGAATAGTGGAAGATTATTTTATTTTTTAATAGCAAAACAACAATCCTCTTTAATTGCTGTGTAACAAGATATAATAAATTACATTTAGATGGTGCAACTACAATTTTTATACAATGTATTGATTTATTTCTTCTAGGTAACAAAATTAGTGGATATTGTTTCTTTGAGTTTATTTTTTATTTGAACATCATAATTCAGAGATATCTGTTAGGTATATTTCATTACATATTTAAGCGATATTTAAACCCTTTAAAAATTATATTATTATGATGAAACTTTTTTTATAAGCAATATATATATTATTTATATATTTTGTTACTCTTCGCTTAGTAACACAGTAGGGTGCTAATTATTTTAGACAAGGTGTGCTGTAAAAAAAGAAATGTATCTAATCTACAAAAATATAGTATAATCACAAATGAAAACATACAATAAACTCTTTCGAGTTTCCCATGATTCCGAAAAGCATTCTTTACCTATAGAATGCCCAGAAATCAATATATTTTCGTAATTTAAAGACGCATTTACAAAAAGGAAGTTTTTTTTTCAAACTGGTTTGAAGGGAACGTTTCAGAATAGTTTTTATAGTGAATTAATCAGATTTCTCAAACGGGAATATTGGATTTTAGGATTCTATTTATTCTCAGATAAATATTTTCAGATGCGTAATTGAACTCGTAACAAATAGGACGGTAAAATGGCGGGAAACTACAGTGGCCACCGAATTTAAAAATGTCATTCTGTTTCTTAGTTTATTTATCCAAAAATCTAATTTTAAAGAGATATAAATATTCATCTTAGTGGTACACTGTAAAAAAAAAATGACAATGTTTCTTAATCTTCCTATATATAATATAACTATGTAGGAAAATATGCAATAAACCACTTCCGAGTTACACATGTTTTGGAAAAGCTTTCATTATCTTTAGAAACTTCAGAAACCAATATATACAGGGTGTTTCATGAAGGACACGTACCTTTGAAAAAAATAACTCGGAAAAGGTGATAGATAGAAGGCAGTGTTACGGATCCCTATAATAAGAGCTCAGAAGCCAAAAACGCTCAGTCGTCGAAGGTTTCGCCGTTGAAACGTGATCGCTATTAGCGGATAGTGAAAGAAATTCTGGAAGTGACACTGAAGGACATTGTTTACCTCAACAATCCTTTATCACTCGACGAACTGGAGGATGCAATTTGTCAAGATATGTGGGGATTTCCGGTGGCATACTACAGAGAGTCACTGACAATTTCATTCTTCGCTTGCGACATGTGTGTTGTGTGAAAGATGCACAGTTTGAATTGCTTTTGATGGGATACAGCCTACCTACGGTTATCCCACCTGCAGCGCCATCTATCGGCGCAAATTTTTACTAAAATTTTGAAGTTTCAGTATCAGATTTTTACGGGTTTTTTTTTAATAAACATCCCACTGGTTTCATGCTTCAATCTATCACCGTTTCCGAGTTATTTATTTTCAAAGTTAGGGGTCCTTCATGAAACATCCTGTATTTGAGATTTAAATAAACATTTATGAGGAGAAGATTGCTTTTGAAGCCACTGATTTTCGGAAACATTTCCGATTAGTTTTTATGGTGCAACAATCGGTTTTCTTAAACCAGAATATCAGTTTTGATGATTCTACCCATTCTCAATTAAACATTTTCAGCTGCGTAACTGAATTTATACATGCAAGAGTAACTAAATAAAATAAAATTTAATGTTAATGTTGGTGCTGTTAATTTATCACTAGCCGCCACTGGCGACCAGTTTGGTCTCCCTTAAATGTATGTTAAGCACTGTAACACGATACTTTTATTCATAATTTAATTTTTTTCCGTAATCCTTCGCCAAACCGGAAGATTCTAATAGACAAATCAAAAACTTTTTCGATCATGGTAGCATTTCGCATATTTTTTGTTGTTATGTATTTCATCTTTCTTGACAAAAACCGCTTAACCAACTTAAGCCTTTATGCTTCATATCCGTTTGCTTATCAGTTGCAATATGCTTGCTAATGAGGAGATTCTTAAACATATTAAGTAGTTTTCCGTAATTGGATCCATTGCCAAATGGCGTATTTTAGTTAATACGATTTGGTGCAATGAAGTTTATTTTGTGAAAGTCTTTAATGATATCCACCATTTACACTGAGCCATATTGTTGCCAATATTTTTTTGTTTGTTTGGTTGTTTCTCGCTAACTTTGGCTGTAGACTTGATTACGGGAGTATCAAGAAGAAAATCTATCATTATTCTCATTTAAAACGTCTTGAATAATGTGACATAATCGGAGTGCATATTATAACACGTAATTTTCGAGTATGGTTTGGTGAAACATTGAACTTTTGGAAGCCAGTTTTGATAATCACGTAAATATGTCACTCCAACATTACCGCCTATAATTCTAATTACAGCAACCCGTTTTTTCTCTCTATATTGCAACTCTATAGTTAATATAGTGCCCCGGTGCGTCTACGACAGCTGTTCCATCAGAACATTTGATTTCAAAATAAAAATATCGTTTCTAATTTGCACACGCAAAAAATAAAAGCTGGTATTGGCGATTTTAAAAATTCTATTGGCGAGATTTGCGCCCAAATAACACAAAAGTACTTAATGATGTTATGTATTTTGTAAATGTATATTAAATTACTGTTTTGAAAGCGATTGGTCATTAATAATGGTAAATATGATTGGTGATTAACAATCATTTTCGGTGGTCTCTCTTCCTTTCACGTATAATACATAAATACCAAATTAACTGACAATTTGTTTCGAAATTTGATTCATTAAATATCATTAAATGAGTTGTATTTGTTTACATTCAGCTTACATCAAGAAAAGATAAAGAATGAAGTTGAGTTGTATAGCATAATTATGGTAAACTTTGATTGTGTCACTGGTACGAATTATTTTTTTGACACCAGGCAGCGCTCCAAAAAATCTTTCATGGAAAACTAACTTTACGAACGATTATCTCCATGGTTTAATGGTTTAATATTTTAAACCTTCACGACGAATGAATCTTTTTTTTTTGTTTACTTTCATGGATAGAGAATTTGAACTGCGAAGCTAATTTCAACTGAAATTATTGGAGAATATATACATAATTGAACGTAAGTCATCTCTCAAATATTAATTTATTTTGAACGATCTTTCTAAAAATGTCACATTTATGAAGTTTTATTCGAAAAAATAATTTTTAATAAAAATGGCCGCCTGGCATATGAAAAAGTGAAACGGACATTCCGGAACTGTTGATGACAGTCACATGACTTACGGTTTTATTATAGAGATGTTTGTCTGTAAAACCTGTTTGTTGAACATCAAATTGTTTACTTGAGAACTACTAGCATCTATATAATAAAACCTAGCAATATAATAAAACCTATATTCTAAATTGAGAAAACTGATTAATGCACTCTAAAGCTAATCAGAAACGTTTCCGAAAATAAGTGGCGGAAAAAAACCGTGCTTTTATAAATATACTTCATTAAACCTCGAATATATATTAATTTCTGAGATTTCTCAATATAAAAAATGATTTGCGGAATAGTGGGTAACTCGGAAGTGTTTTTTGTATATTTCCGTTTGTGGTTATATGATATTTCACTAGATTAATAAACATTTGCCTTTTTTACAGTGTATTTATCTTGTATTGTTAAAATGTCTATGTATGTAAATCGGATTACGTAGATTTTAAAAATATGCTATATATTACGGGACAACAAGGCACTTAAGATATACAAATACATTAAAACGAGCTGTGTTATGAAAATACAACTTAGATTCATTTGAAAACAATCACGTTTGTCTGCCGTTTTATAAGTTGCATATACTGTATTCTTTTTTACATATTCCCATAAAAAGTATGAAAAAGAGATCTGTCTACTAAATGAAATATTTTTGACGTGTAATGACTTTAACTTAACTTACTTGTGTATATTTTTTTAAATAACAGTAACATATAAGCACACACTTTGCAGAAAAAGGTTATGCGTCAGTTACAGAAAAATGTTTAATCAGTTTTTTTCTGAGAAGACACGGTTGAGAACTCGTTTATAAAAATGCTCTTCTCCAAATCTTTTTACGGGCAAAAATAAAAACGTTTGCTTCATAATAAATATTTCCAAATATATTTTCGAAACTTAGATGATAGTTTTAACTATTGTTTGAAACAATTGTTCTATCTTACAATATATTCCTAAACTGTAAAACTTATAACAGAAATACACATCACGTTTTTATATATAAAACGAAGACTTTGAAATGAAACAACTTTTCGTAAGATTTTTTGGAAAAAACTAATATTATATTTTTAAAAATTTGTAATGTTATAAATGACCTCTTAAAAGAACTCTAAAGAAATACACTTATATATAATATATTTAAAAAGATACATTAACTATGCTTACCTCTAATGATTTTTTTTTTTTAATTTTCGTCGTAAAAAGTATATTGAGTGAAACGAAAATTTCTCGAACTTATAAAAAGTATATTTCATTTAAATAAACTGCAAACAAGACTTAATTAATAATAAAAATCTAATTAAACCGTTATTTTTATTGTTTGACCTATCTTTATATGTAAAGTTTGTTTTTTCTTTTCAAATAACTATCGAAAATTACGGTATAAAAGTTATTCTATGAAGTTTTTAGTTATTTTAATAATGCAAAAATAATAAATTGTGATATACTGGTAGGCTATGCCCGCTCCGCTGGTCAATTTTCCAAATGAACCTTCAACCAAATGAAATGGAAATTCGACCATGTATTTTCAAGTAATTTGGACTTTAACCTGGCTAATCATTCCGCATTGTTCAATACAATGCGTTTGTCATTGCGCTATTATTTTATTTTAGGTGTTAGACAAAATTCAGGCTATTAAGAAGCAACTGTTTTATTACATCAATTATAGTAGAATTTGGCAGCCAAATGTGGCCGTTATGTCCAATAGAAATTAAAATGTTCTCTAGTTATCCTGCTACTAAAAAAGAGAGCAATCATTACAGAGATTGGCCATTGAATTTAAATAATGTTCGGGTTATTCATTATCGTTTGTTAGTTCTTGAACTCCGGGCCTCTCAGCTTGGCGTTATGCGTGGTTCTGGTAGTTAAACAAAATCTCACTCTACGTTACATTATATTTCGTAATATGCGTCATCTTCTGGCAGATCTACTGCAGTTTTCTATCTTTGGATTCCCGTAGAATAGATTTAGTGAAAATAGCAATAAATTACTTGCACATAAAGAACAGTGTTTAACTTTCATATTCAAAGGAAATGTCAGTCTTAAAAAGTGGATTTTTATAGACGAATTGTTTGAATAAAAATAAAATTACATTATTTTTACTGCATTTTCATTTTATATACCAGTTGGAATCATGTAATCATTAACCTAAAAAAAAAAACCCTCGAAATTTGATTCTGATAGAAAAATAATACTCTAGTTTGCATCAAATAAAATCTTTCTTGTCTTCCGTAATCGGGTTCACAGCCAAGTTGAAAGTCAAAGCTTAGAAGTTTTTGCAGCGATATGGTTTCAAATATACCAGAGTTAGCTACAAAACGATAAATCAGCAAATATTTTTACTTGGCCACCATTGGCATGTCCAAGTTTTTTGGTACATTGCAAGTATTGCTTGTTTAGTGATAGTAAAATAACTGACAGTGAAAAAATATATAGTAGTAAATCTTCTTTTCACCGTTTGATTCATAAGGAAAATACATAATTTACTAATTGCTGAGTACAAATTGCATGTAATCTTCTCCAATCGGATTTACCGTCCAAAGTTCCCTTCAAATATAAAAGAAATTTCAGTACAGATGTCGCAGATGCACCGAGGTATCCGTTTGGCGCCAATATGGTGATTTTATGCCTGGGCAATCCGGCGATTTTGGCGAGATTTTGCTTCGTATGGCAATCCGGAATAGAGCAGATTCTATTGGTTTTATATTAAATTAAATAATGTGAGTTTTATATTAAATTAATCATTGTGTGTGTTTTAAAATAAAATAATTTGTGTGTATTTATAATAAAAATTGTGTGTGATTTCATAATAAAAATCAAACTAGCATGCTACTTTAGGAATCTAGGGCTAACGGGTGCAAAAACCGGGTTTTCGGTTTTTCTGTTTGTTTTTTTTGTCCTGGTTTTTCTGAGTCAAAATTGCGCCAAATCCGGTGCGTTTGCGACAGTTGTTCCGAAATTTCCAACAATATAATATATACGCTAATTGGTGGGTGACCCGATTACAGAAGATTATTCCAATATCTTTCAAAAACCTTCAACAACAAAAAAAAAAAGGTATGCAAAGAAAACTAAATAGAAATGAATGGTGAAAAACTTTTTAAATATTTGTCATAATTTGCACTAAAATTTAAATATTTGATTTCATTTTTATAATATTAACTGATATTTATATAATATACATTCGAATATAAAAAATACACTAAAAATGCTGTCGTATACTTGAAAAAACACCATTTTTTTTAACACTGCTCGGACCGATGTCACGCTTATGCCTTTTTGGCTTAAAATCAAATTATTTGGAGACGAAAGTAAAATCAAAATCGTAAATAAACAATCAAAATGTAACTCACAAATACAGTCATTTTTATAATTGCAGTTGCACGTTTTTTTCTGTAAGTCACCTGATGAAGGAGATAGATTTATTAAAAATAAAATTTTTAAAAGAAGAACAAATGAAAAACAAAATTGTTACTCAGATTTTATCAAATCAAATTTTTAGAAGTATTTTTCTTAACTTGACGCAAACGACAAATCGCAAAAATATGGTTTTAATCGCAATATTTCTCATTGAAGAATTTTGTAAGTATTACGAATATTCTTTTTCTTGTATAAATTAAATATTTTCGTTTTACAACATTATTTGTCATCAAAACTGTTTTTGTTTTTTCCCTTTTTTATTTTAAATAAAATTAGTAACTTTTTTTCTTTTATTTTTCGATGTGTTTGTATTATTTTTTGAATTATAAAGCAGTTTCAATTTTTTCACCAACGCTAATGGTCCCTAAAAAACGACCAGTGGTAACCTTTTCGTCCAAAATAACAAAACTTTCCATCATAATTCTATAACTAATCTACGTAGAACCTTGTGTTATATACCAAAACCTTCCCTGAAAAATTATCTATCCAACAGTGCAAGTTACATCTAAATCCATTCAGCGGAACTCGAGTTATAAAGGAACGGAACGAAATTTCTGTTTGTGTTTTATATATATAGTAGATTATTCATGCGAATACAATTTGCATGCTTCAGTATAACTTAATTTTAAATTATACTAATTTCTTTAACACTCTAACCTTAGAAGAATTTTTAGAAGGAAATCCAATAAAACCAATCTCATAAAATTTCGTATTTTCGAAAGATCAGCCATAAAACGTAGAATGAAATTTTCTACAGGCGTTTTATTTTGTTATAATAAAGTTTTTTCAGCGCAACACTTTCAAACATTCTATATTTTTACGCATCAGAAACTTTTTATTATATAGCGTTTGCCTGATTTTATTTTTGTTCAATGATCAGATATTCAATGTGTCATTTTATTTCAAAATTTAATGTATCACTCCTGAAAATAAATGGACTTTGTATGGGTACCTTGACAAAATATTATTTTTCATAGAAATGTAAAAAAGAAAAAAGAAACTATAACGAATAGTCATAACAGCTATTCTGAAAGTTACAAAATAAACCAGTTTGCAGCAAAGTTTAATGTTTATGCTATTCTATAGTTCCATTATAATTAAATTTTCATGAGATCTGCTTTCATTTATATAGACACTTTGAAAATCTCAATACGAAACCCTTTATTTCATTCTTTCATTCAATTTATCATACCGCATTTTACATAAGTACAAATGTTCATTGATTTTTATTTCAAAACAGGATAATATGAGATATTTTTGGGGAGAGTGTCAATATATTGAACGTATATTGAAACGTGAGTGGTATTGAAGCTACAACTATTTATAGAATGTTCTAAGAATTGATTGCAAATAAAAGAATCATTAACTTTTGTAAAGCGTTGATTTGCTGTTATAGGCATATATGAAGGGTCTGAAAAGAAACTTTCAGCATTAATTTAATGCATGAATTTAATGCGAAAATTGATGATTTTACATATTTCCTGATACTTTAGCAATAAATGGTCAGAATTCAACAAATATTTATTTTGGGTTGTTTTCAATTATATGGATTCTAATGGTGATGAGAAAGATGCATTTTTCTATTATGTTTTATAATAAGTAAATTATTAAAAAAATAAAAATATGATTTAAAAAAACCTATAGTTAATATACGCGTTTTTGAGTTTCTATAAATTAGCATATAAAACAATAAATAATGAAATGCATAAGTTACTGTTTGAATTATATATTCTAAATCAACGTCACTTTTCAAATTTGATCTAATCATTTTTCAATAATTTAGATCTCAAAAACTAAAAATTGAATATTAATGAAATTTTCATTTCCGTTTTGTATTTTTTGCCATTATGAATTTTAATATGTTAAAATACATATATTGGTTTTTGTACTGAACATTTCAAATTTTTGTTCAAATTTATTATGTATAAAGCGCCTTCTAAAAATAAACTTCATATAAGTAAAAAGACTGTTACTTATTTCAGAAAACTTTCTCCATGCTATTAAAAGTGAAACAGTATAAATCCCATTTTTCAATGACCAAAATTTACCGAGATATAATTCGACAAATTTTATGAATCATCGGCGTTTTCTGGAATTGAAAGCGAAACAACGAGTTTTTATTACCAAAAAACGTCAAGGTTTCTTGAAAATCAAAGTATCGTACCTTAGTAAGATTTGCAGATAGGAGGATGGAGTTTTTCCCGTTTTAATTATAAAACGGAGTTTTTTGTTTAAATAAATCTTATAGAACAGAAGAGTCGTAAATATATTTAAATTTAATAATCTTTAAAAAAATAACCGTTTAGACGAAAACGTATTTTATATGATAAAGGACAATATTTGAAACAGTTTTCCAATTAGAATTCTGCTTCTAAAACTAACGTTTTAAGAATAAGCTAATTATCAATGATAAGAAGGGACACTCTGTATAGCTATATAACAATTAATATAAGATTTGTTTTTTTAAGTCAATCCCTACTTATGTCAAAAAGAATTTTTTTTCCAGCGATCTGCACGCTTCGCCACTGACGGTATTTCTTCCGAAATTTATATCCTGCTAAATATCTTATATAAGAGAAATTTTTTAAATGTATTAAAAATTAAATAAAAAAATAAATAGCTAAAATACCAAAAATTAATAGCTGTAAAAGTATTTGTCACAAAATTGTTAGACAAACTGCGTTAGAAAGGTAAAAAAAAAAAAGTATTTTTCTTGATATAAATTTCAAATCAAATGATTGAGCTGTTTTTTAAATATTGATTTTCAAAAATTACCAAACTTCACAATGAAGTACCATAGCGAAACCTTCACGCGTAAAAAGATAATGGGGCAGTTCACGGACGAAGATCAGGTGGCGCGCGGGCGAAGGAGACTAAAATATGGAGTGAGTCCATACTTTTGAACAGAAATGAAATATAAAACTAAAATTAATTAATTTAATTTAATTAATTAATTAATATTTGAAAAAACTATATTAACATCAAATGTCATCCACTACAAGTTTAAAAATATGAATTTGAACTTGAGTGGATGAAAAAAAGGTATTTTATTAACGATTGAAAATTTTAACAAGATATATAAATATATAGAGGATGTGAGCTAATAGTAGGAATTGAAAAAACAGACATTTTCAATACATTTTTTTTATTTCTAAACTCTCATTCTCATTTTAATCTATCTTTATTGTTTTAAATAACACAAATAAAATAAAAACTATAAAAGTTTATTGATACGTCTTGATTATGAACACTACATTCTAATATAAATATTAATTATTTAAAATTTTACAACTTTTGTCTTTAAGAAATATACATTCAAGGGAAATCAAATTGTTCGTAATCATAAAATTTTGTTTTTAATTTCATATTTTTAATAATCATAAGAAATAGAAAAAAATATATTTATTTAGACTGCTATTTTAAATATTTAAACAACCGCTTTAATTTTAACTAATTATAATAAAATATTATCCAGATTATTTTCAATTGTAAATTTAACTTTATTAATGACAAGTATAAGAATCTAATTATCATACATTCCTGCTTATAATGCGTATTTTTGATACCAGCAACACAATCTAAATGTACAGGTGCACGTTATACGCCACCTAAAAAATTGAAAGATTACACATTAAGAAAACATTAATGAGCATATCTTATTATATATCCCCATAATAGAGCATGCAATTTATTTACAAAAATATAGAGAGAGAGGGGTTAATAATTTTGACTATCGGGTTACATGAAAAGTAATAGTTATTATCCTGTTTAGAGTTCTTTATTCTATTTTTTGCTACATAACTCTTGAAAATTTCTTTGCAAAAGTGCAGGTGCGAGTAATGCGGTGGATATATCTAATAATAGAAAAATGTAGTCCAAAAGTTTATATACGCGTTATATGCTGGAATATATTGATACAATGCATGAACATCTTAGAAAAGAATGCATACTTATTTCAAAACCTTGACTTCCTAAAATACGACTTAAATCCAGGGGACAACTCGATGATGACCTGCAGCTAAGACCGCTGCTTTCTTTTTCTCTTATTAGTTAATGTTATTTATTCAAGATTTTCTTTAATTGCAGTATTATTTATTCAAGATTATCTTTTTATTATTAACACTATTCAAGTTTCTCATTTTTTGTTTTGTAGTCTGCAGTAACTTTTTCGATCATGTAGCAAGCTGAACCTAACTAAAATCTTATCAAAAGTGATAATTGCCAAAAAGGAAGTGTGTGCTAACAAGAGAATATTTTACAAAACAAAAGGTGTTAAAATAGCAACAAATCCCGAAACATTCATTTAAAGAAAACATTGTGAACATAAAACAAAACCTTCACAATGAAGAATATTCACTCACACGGCACATTCTGTTTTCATGAGTCTAGAAGATGACAGACACAAAATATGTAAAGAATAACAACGAAATACAAGTTAGAAATTGTACGTCAAACGTTACAAATCAGGTGTGTTTGCACTATAACTAGTTTCAGTGAAATTAATTATATCGTCTGTTATTTCATATGATTAATAATAATTAAAATAAGTACATTTTAAGTTGGTAACAATTTATATTTTGTTGACATTAACTGAAAATTCCAACGGGAATCTTAAGCCTAGCTTTGAAAATTTCAGAACTTGAAATCCATATTTAGACTCCTTTTCCATTTAATACCTATTTCTCCGGAAATATCTATCCACAAAACTGTCGGTAGATTATATTATTGCTATACTTAAAAAATTTAGTATACAATTTCGGTTTTTAAATTCACTAATACGGAAATAATAGGACTCCATCTTAAATATGACGTAATCACCCTGACAGCCAAGAACTATCATGAGATATCATTGAATTAATTACGTGTGATCGAATTTAATAGAATAAAGAATGAGGTCATAGAGGTTATAAAATTTCATTGACGTCATATATGACTATAATGTCATACATGTGAGATAACATGGTGATATATCTGGGTCGCTTGACGATTAATCCTTGGAAGCTGCTATAACAAGGAAGTATCTACTTTTAAAATTTTCAAATTACTTAATAATATTTTTTATTAATTTTTTTAAGTTTTGGTTTGATTTTCATAAAATTAGAAATGATTCGTCAAAATTATGCAACGATTATATTATATATATTACATTTCAAACAATTCGGTTGGGTAGCTTTGCCTCTGTTATATGCGGACAGACCGACAGACGAACAGACCATACGACGACTACAGGTGCTACGTATTTATATAATTACAAACGCACATAAAAATGATTGTAATTAACGAACGTGAACTTCTAAACTCTGATAACACATTGGCATCCGCAAAACATACAGTGTGTATCCTATACAGGGCAACCGATATCCTTTGGAGGGCTTAAATTGTCCTGCAGACATTCACGGAGTAATCTCTGCCTATCCAAATTTTACACCTACAGACGTTCTGAAGATGACTTTCTCTGACGTTCTATGGACAGTTATAGGATGAAAGAAGGTGGAATGAGTGATTGTGAAGTCTTATAGGTATGGTGGTCCTATAAGAAAATCCAAGGAATTTTCTAAGGACAATGTAATCGGATATTTCCCACTCCTTTACCTATGGGTATCTAGTGGATAGTTCTATTAGGTTATGACAACTACAGGATCTGTAGGAGCACTACAAGATATCGTGATGACGATTGTGATTGTATGGGAAATAGCTGCAAATCTTGTTTTATTTCCACCTCAATGTTTTCAATGGGTCCCTTCCTGATGCGGGCTCTCACTAGACATGTTGATATGCAATGGCTGACCTCAATATATACCTAATCAAGTTTTTCTTGGGTCGAAAACCAGATGTCCTATCTTGCCCAATCTTCATTTCAAGTCGATTTTACAATTATTAGCGAAATCTTCATACCTGTCCATTCATGAATGGCCATGCTTTAATTTTTTCCACGACTAATAATATTTTTTACGTACCGTAGTAGTTACAAATACATTTTATGAAAAGAAAATAGTCAGAGCAATTATAGACATCAGTAATAAATGTCTAATAAATCAGTATATGTCAGTAATAAACGTACATTATGATGCGGTTCGTAAGAACAACCACTTTTTTTTTCAAATTTAAGACAACGCGCTCGCTGAAAGGTTAAATTATACATATGGAAAAAAAATTATTCCTGCGAGTGAGTGACATTTGCATAAGATATTTCAATATAACTCTATTTAAAATTATGCTTTAATTTCTGACGCTTTACCACAAGAATTACATATACAAAGTGGTTGTAATTAAAGTTGCACTTTCAAAAGGCTGTAAAAAAAGAATCACTGGTCAGAATGACCTGATATTTCATTTTCAGTATACGTGAAGCAATGGAAATTTGTTTTGCGAAAGTCTAATTTTTTTTCAAAAGTGGACCAATAAATAGCGCTGAACTCGTCATGAGATACTAATTAAAAGACCATGCTGTTGTGGCACTCTTTGCCAGTCATGGGACCAGAGCCGCTTCTTAAACCCTTTAATGTCCGGAATTTCTTCAAAACTTTTGCCGTACAGCCACGGTTCTTGTAAAAAGAACTTCACAATCAGAGCCCGATTCTTCAATGATAGAGTCATGACTACCTTCTCAGACGCATAATATCAGGAAATGCATGTTCCCCGACTTTTTATCACAAGTGTAATGTGCGGTGCGCATGTCACGACTTTTAATTAGCATCTCGTACTTGCTCGCGACGTACATACTCGATACTGAAAAGTTTGTAAAGAATTCGAAATATAAAAAAGTGCAGTAACAAAAAAATATCTATCTAAAATTTAGATGTCTGTTACACTACAGAGGCTACAAACTTGAAATACCACATGGTCATTACTATTAAGATGTAAATCCTGTCTAAGAAATATTTCTAAAAAAAATCAAAATTTTAAAAAGGTGAAATGAGTGGAAAATGTTTGAAAAACGTTCTTATTTACGATTTATTTAAAATTCTTAGGACTATAAACTTGAAACGTTTAAAAAAACTATATTTCTCCCAAACAATCGAAAGATCTCATGCAATTTAAGTGCAACACAATGAGTGGCCACGCAGCCAGTCATATATATACATTTGTTGTTGTTTTGTTTTTTTGAGTAAGATATAGAAAACATATTTTCATCTTTAACAGTCAACATCTTAAAATAATTATTTCAGAACATAATGATTGTAAAATTAAACTCCCGCATTCCCAATAATGTTCTCGAAATTAAATAATACCTGTTCAGACATTTCGAAAAATCATGTGTCAAGCATAGATTATGTAACACTTTCAACACTTCCAAAATACAAATCTATATCGTTTAATAAGGTGAACTATAACATCTAAGTAAACAAGATCAAGGTCAAACCTGGTGGGGTGTCCTACCTTTCTGCTTAAACTCAACTAGCCTCGCCCATGTCTAAGTCAACAATTGGGAAAACGCATAACACATTAAAAAACCCAATTTCCGGAATTACCAACAATATTCGGAAAAATATGCGAATTCATTTGTGCAACTCTGTATATTAGCTAAATATTTGAATATATACTACATAAAATGCTAAAGTTTAGTTCAGTTAGGAAGAGCACAGCGCAGCTTAATATCCCGCCTTCTGGAATTTCTGTAAATAAACGGAAATGTACTATAGATATTTTGTGCTGTCATGTATCTGGTCTGTACAATTTACAGATACCAAGAAATAGGCAAAAAATTATTTAAATTTAAAAACGCGTTCCACAACTGATTATGTACTGCCAGCAATTATTGTGTGTGTGTTAACAGACATTAATTAATTTAACTGAAATCTTTTGTCCGAATTTTCTCCCTGTCAATGAACAATGAATTCTCTACACTCAAGATTCTATAGTAAGCATCTTGTAATGCATCTCAGTGATATATATCAATTTCGATATGTTTGAAATAGTGTAGTATCATTAAAATAAACCGCGTGTGATTTTGCCGGAAACACTGTAATGTAACGGAATATTTTCAGTGTCCCTCTAAAGAAACTGTAAGGGCTACACACTTCATTTTCAATACCGAACATATCATAGTAAATTTAAATAACATATATCAATTGCATGACAATCTGAGTACATTTACGTGAGTTAGAACTCAGACAGACAGACATAGACATTAACCGAGATATAAATAATTTTCAACTATAGTGGAAAGTATTAAAAATGCAAAAAGTTTTTAAAATCTAAATCATTTTTTAAAGCAAATGTTCTTAATCAATACACCAACAAAAGAAAATTAGAATATTATTTTGTATACAGCATTAATGGCACTGAAATAACTGAAATGTCCTTTATTAATTAAAAAAAAAAAGAAAACAAACAAAGCAATGTCGTTTTGACAGGATAGTAATAATAGAAAAAATTCAAAATTTAACATTATACTATGTTGATCCATCTCAAAGTAATATACTATTGTAATATACTAATTTAAATTATATGTAATTTCAATAATCATCTCCAACTATCATTTAAAATTTTATCTCATACATGTTAAGAAAACACAACAGCATAGTCGATATACATTCATTAATGTGATTTTAATATGTAAAATATTTTCAAGTTTAACTATGTTTTACTTTCTTGATTGTTTCACCTTTCTAATGAACACTATTATTTATTTTTCGATTGTATTATTAATTTTGTCTTTAGAAGTACGTATTTAATTAAACCGATTCTATTAAATTTATATATATATATTTTTTAATTTCAACTACGAAACAAGACATTGAATTTTGTTAAAAGGTGATTTAAATATTAATTGTCTTATGTATATAGCTTTTTTTAATTACAGAAAATAATGGTATATTATACAGTATTTTTAAGAAAGTCTTTATACATTATTGAAAATACAGAAAGAATAAAAAATGAAATATTATTGAGTGCAATATGCATAATATATTAAAATAAGACTCCATTTAAAATTTATTATTATTTATAGCGCCCTTTCCGGAAATATATATATGTTGAAGGAAATCCAATTTATCTGAACTCGTAAAATTTGTCATTTTTAAAGATAAACTATAAAAAGTAGAATGTAATTTTTGACAAGCATTTTATATTTGTTATAACAAAGAAATTTCTAACGCAACATTTTCAAAATTTTTATATTTTTAAGTAACAGAAGCTTTTTTATACGGTTTTTCCCCTTCGTTTCACGTCGTAAAGTTTCTTTTTTCGTTAGATCAATTTTAGAATATATTTTATTACTAAATTTAACAATGTCATGCTTCTTTTCATAGATTCCTTGATGCAGTATTATGTTACATTTAAATGTATATTATATCTGCATATATAATTTTAAAAAAGATCGATAATCAAAATAATATATATATATATATATATATATATATATATATATATATATATATATATATATATATATAATATATATATATAAATATATATATATATATAATATATATATATATATATATATATATATATATATATATATATATATATATATATTGTAGCAATACTGAGCGGTTAACGTAAAATATTTTACATGTACAATTATTAAAAAATTAAAAATTTAAAAATATTTATTTTTTATTTTTTATTTTTAACTTTATTTTTTGTCTTATTTTATTTTCAGATAACCGCTAAACCGAATGCTGAATTTACATTTTTTTTTCACTTTTAGGTACAAGAAAGTTCTCTTAACATTATATCTACAACTTTTACAGAAAGAGTGCTTGTAGAAATTTTATAATTTTAATTAAAAAAAATTACAGTGTTTTTTACTTCGACAATAAAATATCGCAAAATTTTCCCCGAAACAAAATATCCTAAAAATAATTTACTTAAAATTCAAACATGTAACTCCAAGCACAATTTCTTATTTCAACTTCAAACGAATTCATTGCGTATAATTTTAAGTGGACTAATCATAAAGAAATTGAGTCTGCGATAAACACACCTGCAACTCATAATGCCCACACGCATAGCGCAACATAGAAGATATAACACCTTTAAAAAACACTACTAAGACAAATGGTTTAAACTTTGTATAAAGGTGTAATAAAATGAAATGTTATTTTAAAAAATGCTGTTTCATAAAGCACTTTAATATTTTTATTTTATTTAGAATGATTCATAATAAAATATATATGTTGAACTATACCAGTAAATGGAAGTCTGTCTTTGAAAACTTATTTTAAAATGTGTTAATTTTTAATTTTATTTTTATAAATGAGGGTGTTAGAATAACAGTGGAGTAAGTCAAAAATTTTGAAAATGGAGATAATCATATTTTCACTGGACGTACATTAATTTTTGTTCAATATGCCAGTCAAATAAGTCATAGTTCACTTAGGGAGTCTCTAGAGGGCAAACAAATTTGGACCACTCAATGCAACGGCCAACAAGTTCCACAAAACCCTTCATCTCACAAATCACTAAATTTTGACTTACTCCATTGTCATTCTAACATCTTCAAATAATGCTCTTTAGAAAAAGCAAAATGTGAGTCTAATGCAATTGTTAGTATTTCATTCAAAAAATATTACTAACTGTACTCACATAACACAGGTTTTTTAAAAAATAGTTAAAAACTGCGAAAACAAAAGAATTGAATACATACCGTCAAAAATTACCATTTTTTAGACCGTTGACCAGGCCCCTACCTGCCAGGCTCTTGCCTAGCTCAACGAGTTGATACCTGGCAACGGGGTGAGCAAAAATTACCATTAACTAATTTATATAAATATTTTAATTTTTAAATATGAATTGGTGAAATGATAATATCAAACAGACATAGGTTTAAAGCCAAATTTCGAAATAAATTCTTAGTGTAAATGGCAAATTTTCGCATACTTTCTATTATTAATTACTATTAGCTCCAAATTTATGCAAAATAATAAATGTGAAAAAAAAAACTTTTCGTGTTTTTTTTTCCGCAATTCATAATAATATTCATTAATATTCAATAATATTCATTAATATTAATTCATTATAAATCAAAATATTTTTTTTCTGTTTTCAAAATCTAATTTAAAATTGCTCAGAAAGAATGCTGACCTCATAAATCACTTTTATCAAACAATGCAGCTTTTGTCAAAATATTTTGATGTACGGCTTTCTTTGTTTTCATTAAAGAATCTAAAAGTAAGTAGTTTAATCTTTTAAGTACCGTGAAATCTTCAAAATAAAATATTTGAAATTATATATCGAAGAATCATTTAAACCTTCAAAGGTAAACAACAGTTTTCCGTTAGAAATCTTTTTAAGAAAAAAAAGGTTTATTGATTGCTGATCTAAGAATTATTTTTTTTTAATTTATTTCTTTTCCCAAGTAGTAAGAAATTCTAAACTTCTTGAAATAATTTTTACTCCTGTAGGAAATACGGCTTTGGGTTTCAGGGTATCACACATCAATCTTCTACTGTTAACATATTTTATGAATACATATAAATTTTATGATCACATACTAATTAAATATTATACTTCATTTTCATTTTAACTAACACTCGGCTATTTAATAAGGACAATATTTGCAACAGAAGATAGTGTTTTATAATCTAAACATTTGTCCAGAATTTTACACGTTGTTCATATTATCAATTGACTGATAAATTTGGTAGAATACTTAACCATAATATGTAGCAACCTGTCACATACTCTGCAGATTCACTGTAAGGATCAGAACCAAGATTAACCCATACCCAGAAGAAATATTTTCACTATTATGTATTTTTAATTACCTAATAGTTTATTAAATATTAATTCATTTAATTGTAAACTACTTATAAATTTCCTCCATTAAATATTAACGAATTAAACTACATTAAATAACTTATTTTTAAGTTACCTTATGTAATACTGCTGTTACAAAGATTAGGAAAATTTCGTTAACAACGCGTATTTTGCGTTTCGGACGCAAAATGAGAAGATTTAAGTTACTGCAGATAGAGTTGCTTGTACATTCCTTTTGTTATTATTGACAGCCACTGCGATAAATTAATTATTTAATGGTGTTTTACATTAAACAGAAATAATGACAAATATGCAGCTGGTATTTAACAGAGAAACAAGGGTAATTTGAAACATGCCTATGCAATATTTTATTGTCGTATAACAGCATTTCATTTAATACAGATTTTCTACAACTTCTCTTACATTATTTCTTAATTGCTCCACGAGTTGGGTCATGTTATGTCAATAAATGTCCCAAAATTAGCGGTATAGTTAGCGTTTCAATGCATATTAGATAGTGTAACAGCATCTGAAAGTTTCGTTCATGTTCATTGCAATTTCGATTGTATATGCAAAGGTGTACAATTCAATTACATAGCGGCTGCTGTTCTTACTGACATATACGCATTCCTGCAATTCTTGAATATACTATAAAAGTAATTCTTTTCCTAAAGAACATGAGCAATTTTGATTGCTAAAGTACTTTTATTGGGTTATGGTATGGCTTTGACGTTATAGAAATAGAAATGATCTATTTACATAACATTAATATTATTCAATATCACATTATAAGATTGCATTTGTAAATGAAATAGTAAATGACACACTTGATTTAAACAAACGCTTCAGATTACTTTAAAGAAATATTTTATTTAATGATACACTGCACTATCATTAATTTTTTTTAAAGTTATGCTTAATGAAGTTTGTTACTAATTATTAGAAATGTGAATACATGACAGTTAAATAATTATCTAAATAATTAGACAAAGTTAATTTATTGATATATGTTGGAGCCTACATTTTATTTAAGTATGCCACAAATTTGTCGATGTTAAATAGCATTTTGATATAGATAGGAAACAACGAGAGTATATGACACCTGTCAAACTCTCTGAATATACATAATACAATGGTTCTCCTTGTACAAATTGTTCAAATGTTTCTTTTCAGATCGTTTCTGCCTTAAAGTTAAATACAAAGTGAAACACCTGCAATTAATAATCTGTTATCATTATTTTATTTATTTTGGAATTTCTTTAAAAAATAATTTAAAAGTTCTTTGTACTAAATCACTATTGATAATGTACGGAATTGTTTGAAATGGAAAGAAAATGGTAATTCAACGGTGTTACAAGCTATAAAACATCATACAAAATTGAAGGGTAAGAAAGAAAACGATGATAGTCACATATATTTAGATAATAGTTATTCATCGTTCTTTTTTTTCAGGAGTGTCGGCTTGTATTGCTCTTTTCTTTTTATACGTATTTTAAACTGTTTTCTTCAAAAGATTACCTTTATTTTTCGTCAACACAATTGAAACTATTGTATTCCTTAAAAAAGTGTTTTTTTTTTTTTTTTTTTTTTTTTACAAAAGTAGCACTATTCACTATTAATATTTCAAAGTAGTACTATTTCCTCTCAAATACCACAAATTTTGACAATCATCATTTTATGACTGTCTCTTCAAATAAATTCTTTACACAGTATATCAGCGTAACGTTATCGAATATATAATCCAATAGTTTAGTTTGCGTCTCAATATTATCAAGTGTGAGAAACTGTTATTATACGATGTTTTAAATAATACCCATCGTTGCATGGCATATATCCAATGCAAAATCCAGCGAAGACTCAAGGATATTTTGACATTCGTGCAA
This sequence comes from Maratus michaelseni, assembly GCA_963931845.1. NCBI lineage: Eukaryota > Metazoa > Arthropoda > Arachnida > Araneae > Salticidae > Maratus > Maratus michaelseni. The sequence goes on from OZ007589.1 coordinate 121,230,562, forward strand.
ACAATGATTAATGCAATTTTGCAAATTTCTAACGTTAATCAAACCAAAATAGGAGGTCTGATTTTAAGATAATTCAGGATTTCACTGGAAGCTAATGCTGCCATCTTGGGGATTCTCCCCTTATGTTTCCAGAGAAAATCCAAACAGAAATTTAGACAGAAATTCAGACAGAAATTTAGTCAGATTATCGAATTTATATCAGCTTTATTAGATTTTCACTTTAAGAAAGCAAATTCTTTTTTTTTTTTTTTTGCATGGCATTATATGTAAACAATGTGTATGCCAGGCAAAAGATATTACTTACGTTATGTAGGCGTACCCAATAAAACGGATTTTTTATTTATTATATTGTAATGTTATAGCTCCCTATGTAATATCACATAGATGGAACTACTCATTTTGGGAGATGTTCAGCTATATTTAGGGGTTTGCATAACGACTCTTTCTATCAATGGCACTTTTTAGCTTATATTATATTCCTATTTTTGTAACTGCTCTGGACATCATTTCTTGCATTTGGCAGTGAATGATTTCGGTTTGCGTGCAATTCAATGCAACAAATTTTTGTTTAAAAAATATGCATTACCTTTAATAGATTTAATGAATACACATTTTTGAATGAAGTGTCCGTTTCAAACCTAATAATTAATATTTAGGAAGTTTTTCTAGACATTGTGAGTTTTATAGATATTTACGAGTATATTATTTTCAAACTCCAACAGATTTTCTACATATCCAACATAAAATTTCAGTTTTGAATATAAAACTATTGAAAATTTATTTTTGTCAATTTGTGATGTTCAGCTTTAATTAATATCGTTTATATTCACACTGGTAGAGAGGTTTAACATAATTTTTAAAAATACTAAAATGTATGTGAATAAGAACATATATCCGTAAAAAGGAAATAAAAAGAGAGAAATATCTCGTGGGGCTCATTAATAAAGACACATTTACTATCCTAAATAATAAAAATAATTAATGAGCTCAAATTCGGAATCCTCGTTTTTGAATATTTATGCCCTAAAAAAGAGCAATTTTACGGGGGTTTTCCTCACAAAACTAGTCAAATTTATGTCACATTCAAAGCTACTCATTTCAAATCTAGTTATTTATTTTATTTTTAAAATATTTTAATGAATGCTAATTAGCAGTGTATTTTAATAGTTTCTCGATACATATTTCTGTATCAAATAAATGCGGCACATTATTTTGTAATATGATGAAAATCGAAGAGAGCAGAAAAATAAAGTATAGTTTCAACATCAAATACATCTCAATTTATGTATACAAAGTACAATACAAAATTTTAAAGGTTTAAATTTTCAGTAGCATTGTACCATTTTGATTGGTTATTTTTGCATCCTCAATCTCTTGAAGCTAAAATTATAAAATGAGTTAGATATGACCATATACATATACTTTTATTTTCTGCTTGTCATCTCTATCGCCGCGGCAATGTTTTCATATTGTGGAATAATTTTATTCAAAATAGCTACCTTTTTTTTTTTTACTAATAATATTTTCTACATTTAATTACTCAATTCTTGTCAGTTAATAAAGCGAAGTTTACTATTCTAAGCTAAAAGTAGATATTTTAAATTTTAAAAAATCTCCAATTTGACACCCCGGTTAGTGCGAGAACATTATATATTATTGCGAGATATTATATATTATTTTATATATTATATTATATATTGTTTTATATTATTATAATATTATATTAATTATATTAATATATATATATATATATATATATATATATATATAATATATAATATATATATATATAATATATAATATATATATAATATATAATATATAATATATATATATATATATATATTATATCAATTATATGTAATATGTATAAATTACAAAATTTAATTTTTTCCGCAATCTGCTAAATTATTCTATAAAATTTTTCCATAATAATGTTCCGTATACAAACTCAGCTTATTAAAATAATTCTTATTCTTAAAATAGTCTTTTACTATCCATATGTAAAGCCAGTTTATCCTAATCCACTTAATAATATTTATTCGAAAGTAGTTAGACTTAAAAATGGCGATAGCTTTTTTTAATTTATTCTTTAAATAGAACATCTTTATTTTAATCCATTATTAAAATCCATTATTTTTATTCCCATGTAGTCAAATTGCTATAACTTCTTTATTTAAATGCTAAAATATCTCATCTCTTAAATTATTCCGCTCAGAAAACCCTATTCCCGTAAAACTATGCTATTATTAAATATTAAATGTATATTAAAATATTTCCGAAAAAACTTTAATTCTTTTTTAACACTTTCCAACCTAGTATAAAAGTATTTATGACTTCGGTTTGTCTGCCGTATGGCCGTCTGGCCGTCTGCCGTCTGGCCATCTGTCCGTGCTCTAACTCCCGTAAATATGCTCGGATTGCCCTGCAATTTTTATATGTTATTGTCGTTATCTATAGCAAGTTCTCTATTTCAATTGAAGTGTATAGCACTTATAGTTTTTTTACAGGGACACTCAAAATAATTTTGTTACATTACGGTCTATGGGGAAAAGTCATTTGCCGTTTGTTTTAATGATGTTACACAATTTCAAACACATTGTAATTGATATAAATCACTAAGGTGCATTGAAAGAAGCCTAATATAGCATATGCTGTGCATAGCACTTATAGTTACTTTACAGGGACAGTCAAAAGAAATCCGTTACATAACGTCTATGGAGAAAAATCGTTTGCGGTTTAATTAAAAAATAAAGTTTCACTATTTTAAACGCATTGAAATTTATATATATCACTAAGGTGCATTACAAGAGGCTTACCACAGAATATTGTGTGTATAGCAGTCATCGTTGTATTACAGGGACACACAAAAGAATTCTCTACTGTCCGTTAAAAATAATTCCTGGAATTGTGTTTTAAGTTGCTGAACGCGATTTTAATTTTAACTCATTTTTGTCTATTACTTGGTGTTTATAAATTCTGTGGAATATATACAGGACAGCACAAAAGTTCGCGAACACATTTTGGTTTATTGACAAACTCCAGAAGGAGAATTTTAAACTGTGCTACGCTTTTCCTAACTAAATTAAAATTTAGCATCCTATGTACTATATATATACAAATCTGTAGATCATATACAGGGCTGAATAAAAGCATTCGGATATTTTTCGGAATATTGTATACGTTGGAGATATATGTTGGAAATTCCTAAAATTACGTTTTTAAATATATTATGCGTTTTCCAAATTGTTATCTTTCAGCTTATTAAACGGTAATTATTTGTAAAATTATTTTGGACGCGTTGGAAAGTGTTACATAATCTATGCTTGACGCATGAGTTTTCGTTCTTGTTTTTTTCTACAAAGATTCATTTTCTTTTTCTCTTATTTTTATTACGTATTAAATTCGAAGTTTAACCATACCTGAAAGCAGATAAATTGGTTTGTTGATATGGCATGCGTCTGGTACGAGATTATCGAATTTTCTAGAAAAGCGTAGAACATTTTTCGGGCTAAGGAAACCGTTTTTCGACAAAATAATTCCACAGGAAATACTAATAGAGTTATTTAAAAAACCTTGTGATTTGATGAAAGTCAGTCACGTGACGTGTGTTGTGTTCTTTCCCAAGTAAGTTTAAAAACTCTCGCACATCCTGATTCGGAGAGAACTTTGACAGTGGAGATTGACATTAAGAGTTGGCTAACGAGCAGAGTAAAAATTTAACTGTCTTCTAATTCGCAACATCGTCTTTTTAGTTAATAATGTAGAAGTTTTGATAAAGTTTTAGAAGGGTTTTCGTGTCCAGTGGATCCAATCCATTCACCTAACTAAATGTCTTTAAATTTGGGACAATTATTGACTGTCGCAACGGATCGTACTGATGCATAGATTAACTACAGTCTACCGAGCATTCCTCCTGAAGATTGATATGATGTCTTCAAATGTTAATAAAGGTTTTATTTTCAACTCCACTTTGAGTGTGCAACTGTTGTTAAATCCAGAGTGTTCCAGAGATTCTTCAATTTTGTGACATAAAAAATAGTCGACAGTGTGAAGTGGATTTAACTTCACATATTCCACTTTCTTAAAATTAATTCCCTCATCCCCTTCCTTTTTCTAAATTTTTCTTTCCTTAAAATTATCTTTTTTTTCGTGTTATAAAATCTAGCTACTCCCTGTATTTCTCTTTTATTAAGCGTTCTTTAATTCATTCGGATCTCTTTCCTCACCGCATAAATCGTCGTTATATAAAAAAAAAGAATTTATTCCCGCTACATTCCGCTCTTTTCTATCGGCGTCGAAACTTTACTTACATTTTTACGCCTACACTTTTGTCCGTCAAGGTTTCATTCCTTTTAACGTATTTCACTATTTTCCCAATTGTCCAGATGCCTTTAATATATAATATCTCTAACGTACCAATTCTATTTTTATCACCAGTTCTCAATACTTTAAGCTAAACCCCATGAGAAATGCTCCATGCGGTTTCGCCGGTTTACCAAAATTCCATATCTCCATTCTGGCGCTTAAAATTCATATTTTACATTCATCTCTCCCCCATAGGCTTATCATTAACGGACAATTACCACCTGTTTCTCATCACATTGTTCTCGCCAAAACAGCATGTTATCTGGCTAGTTGGCGTATCTAATTATCGCCATGACTTCACTGCAACGATGATAGAAAATTATGTAACAGCAGTCTTTCTCTCGCCACCTGCCCTTGACTTAACTTCTTCTGTAACACCTAAGCCTCCTCCTCATATTCCCTGTTCGCAGGTCGGCGATCTGCGTGTAATTACCCTGGTCAACTGCTCTACAAATAAATAATATTCTTATCGAACCTGACGTCTTCATCTCTTAAACCTTTTGTGAGTGAGTTATTCCTTTACAGACATTTTGGATATGCAAGAATCGCTGATGTCATCCTAGTCTAACGAATTCTACAGTATAGACAGGATCGAACCTGTGCGGGGAAACCCCAATGGATTTCAGGGAAAAATATTTGAAAAATATTAGTTACAGATGTTGGGATCTCACAGGAATATAACAAAGAGAACATATTCCAAGTACAAAATAAACGAGCTCAAGAAAATAATTTGATAAACAAGCCTTTAAAAATAGTTTAATCATTACAAAAAGAATTGTTTATTATGTAGAAAATTTACTGTGATACTTAAGAGAAATATGTTGTGACAAAATGCCAGAATTGTAAAGTATTGGTAAAAATGACTACAGTTTTTAAAATTTGATGGAAGAATGTTTTTATTTTCAGCCTTTATATAAAAACTATATTTAAAAAAGGGACTGTACTAATCATTTTTTAAAACAAAATGAGGACTTATAACGATCCAAGAAAGAGACTGAAATAAAAAGTTGGATGTAAAAAAATTCCAATTTGAAGAAAGCAGAATTTTTTTCTAAACTTTGTTTAGCAATTTACTTATAACTATTTATTCTAAACTTTGTGAACTTGGTGAAAGCAAAAATTTGTTACTATTATTATCCTGTTTTTCTTGTTTATTAATATTTAGTAATTATTGTTATTGTATTTTTCTTGTGCACTTACAAATAGTAAGTGAGATTGTAACCGTTTCTTGTATTCTTACAGGGAAAATGCTCGTAGCTTTATTTTTTTTTATTTATTTATTTTATTTAAATTGATTACTATTATTTTATTATTTTTATTTTATTTTATATTTTTGTAACCATTGCTTCAGAAATTTTTCATCTCCTTGCTGACAGTCTCTAAATTTATACTATTCAAAATTCAAATTTCTAAAGTATTAAATTTATATTGTCTGAATTGATAGTTACTTAACTATTAACTTCATCCAAAATCTTTAGGAAGGGGGGATAATATTACAAAATTTAATTTTTTCCGCAATCTGCTAAATTATTCTATAAAATGTTTCCATTTAATAATGTTCCGTATGTAACCCCAGCTTATTAAAATAATTCTTATTCTTAAAATAGTATTTTACTATTCATATGTAAAGCCAGTTTATCCTAATCCACTTAGTAATATTTATTCGAAAGTAGTTAGATTTTAAAATGGCGATAGCTTTTTTAATTTATTCTTTAAATAGAACATCTTTATTTTAATCCATTATTAAAATTCATTATTATTATTCCCGTGTAGTCAAATTACTATAACTTCTTTTTTTAAATGCTAAAATATCTCATCTCTTAAATTATTCCGTTCAGAAAACCCTATTCCCGTAAAGTTATTATGTTATTAAATATTAAATGTATATTAAAATATTTCCGAAAAACTTAATTCTTTTTTTTTTCTACAAAGATTCATTTTCTTTTTTCTTTCTTTTTTTTATTGCGTATTAAATTCGAAGTTTAACCACAGCTTCAAAGCAGATAAATTGGTTTGTTGATATGACATGCGTCTGGTACGAGATTATCGAAACTTCTAGAAAAGCGTACAACATTATTCTCGCTAAGGAAACCGTTTTTCGACAAGATAATTCCACCGGAAATACTAATAGAGTTCTTGAAAAAAGACCTTGTGATTTGATGAAAGTCGGTCACGTGACGTGTGTTGTGTTATTACGCAAGTAGGTTTAAAAACTCTCGCACATCCTGATTCGGAGAGAATTTAGACAGTGGAGCTTGACGTTTAGCGTTGGCTAACGAGCAGAGTAAAAATTTAACTGGCTTCTAATTCGCAACATCGTCTGTTTAGTTAATAATGTAGAAGTTTTGATAAAGTTTTAGAAGGGTTTCGTGCCCAGTGAATCCAATCCATTTATCTAACTAAATGTCTTTAAATTTGGGACAATTATTGACTGTCGTAACGGATCGTACTGATGCATAGATTAACTACCGTCTACCGAGCATTTCTCCTGAAGTGCTATCTTCAAATGTTAATAAAGATTTTATTTCCAACTCCAGTTTGAGTGTGCGACTGCTGTTAAATCCAGAGTGTGCCAGAGATTCTTCAATTTTGTGGCATATATATATATATATTATAGATTATTTTAAATATTATATTAATTAATATTATTTATTATATTATATTTAGAAATTAATTAGATAATGTAGAAATTAGTAGATGTTATAAAAGAAAACTAATTCAACCAGAAATGACTTAAGAAACGTTCGATTTAACAACCAATCAGAAAGCGTGATAATTGCAATCGTCTATCCGCGGTGGACAGGGAGAATAATATATCTGATTTCGTTTGTGCCTCCTTATATATCAACAATTAATGCTACGAAGCAGTTTTTTATGAAGCAGACAAACAAAAGTGGTTATATTCTTATTTATATAGAAGTCAAAATGATTATGTATACTCATAAAATAAATTTTCGCCCTGTGTGCCTGTGTGAATGCGTGTGTGTGTGTCTACTATCTGTTAATGATAGCTAGCGAAACATAGCTCGCGCAGAGATCTGAAAATTTCTATCAGTACAGTCCAGGGTAGGTTCTGATGCACCTGCAACACCTATCGGGTCAGCTACTTATTTTTTAATAAAGCAGAGAAATAACTCTGTAAGGACAAGGATATCTAAAAAAATTCGAAATAATTTCAAAGAATAATATGTTTAAAATCTATAAATCGAAACATTTTTAAAGTAAAAAATAATTAGAAGTTAATATATAGAAAATATATTTAAATAATATTTTAATTTATGATATGCATTAAAATAATTTAGGGACAGAAAGTTTCATTTAATTTTTATAAATTAAAATATTATTAATTTAATAAATAAATATTTTTTCTTAAATGTTGAAAGATATAATGATAAAATATTCCATTATCTCTGAAACAACTGACAGTTAAAATGACACTTTCTTATTAAGTATCTTCATTATTACTATGAAGACGATTAAAGGTTATAAAATAGTAATACACTTCAGAAATTTAGATGTACGAAATATTACTTTAAGTTTAAATGTTAAGTTAAAATGTTAACTTCTAATATTGAGAAAAATAAGACATTTTTTATCGTTATTTTGCAGTATTATTCATCGTAGAAAATACAAATGCTGATTCTAGATCATCAATCATCTTACTAATGATGTCAATGGCATCGCTGTACAACTAGAAGTTTAGTTTTATTTTCTAGCGAGAAAGAACATTAATCTTTAATTACTGAGTAACAGGAGTTTTCTGAAGATAATAAATTACATTTAGATGGTCTAAACAGCTTTCTTATAAAATTTATTACTTTCTTTCATGAAGGTCACAAGATTCGTGGTAGAATACTATGAATAGTATATTATTTACCTGAACAAAATATTTTAGAAAAATCTGCCTCGTATATTCTATCAAACATATTGTTTAAATTGCTGATGAATCATTTTCCAAATAATCAAGTATAAGGAAACGTTTTTTTATTATTATTCATAAGCTTTAAAGAACCGAGATAGATAGAAAAAATAGATAAATATTAACATGACAGATTGATCTAAAATTATTTTTAAATAGGAGGAAACAATTATTTTAAAATTCAACAATAAATTACATAAAATTAAACTCAAGGAAAATCATTTTTAAGCTATTAGCTGCATCAAAATAGTCAATTCAATTTTTCCGAAAACTAAAATTTATGAATCATCACTTTTAAACATTGTTTATCAAATAATTTTAGAAAATATAAATGTTACTTCAAGATTATCACTCATTTTAAAAATGGAAGTCAATAGCAATGTTGCACAACTAGGAATATATTTCTATTTTCTAAATACATAAAGAGCATTAATCTATAATTACACAGAAATAGAAGTGTTCTTAAGGTAATAAATTACATTTTAGTATTCCAAACACCTAAAATGTATTGCTTTTTTTCCATCTACGTCAGAAGAGTCGTGGATGAAATCTTTGTTGTGTTCACTTTATTCTTTAGCTGAACAAAATATTTGTGAGGAATCGGCCAAAATATATTTTTTAGATATATTGTTTAAAATGCAATTAAATCTTTCAGAAGACTTTATAAAGATACATTATTAAGCACATTATTTTAAAAATATTATTTTATCATTATTGAATTTAGGGTGTAACAACGCGCTTCAAGATAGAGCAGTCTTACGTCTGAAAAGACATTCCGTCCTTTTAAAGAAAACTTGTTATGCGAAGAGTGGAGGGGGTTAGGCATTTCGGAGAAATTACCGGGGTCACATCTGCCCCCACCACGGTGGAATGTAAAAAGAAGGGAGGCAGTCGGCATTCTGTTAGAGAGACAACAACAACCTGGTTGGTTGTATACAGCTCCGGTTTCTAGAGTTAGTATTTTTTAACAAGTTCCAGTGTGCGGAACATTGCTACTATTTAAAGGCCAGTTGTTTATCTTCCTGTGATTGTGAGAATCACAAAAACTGCAATAAAAAATATTGTATATAATTTACTTTGTAATTAATTAAAATTTAATTTGTGTTAATTTAATCGTGTAGAATATTTAATTCTTTCATTAGTTGTGGTTATCTATTGAATTTAAATCAAGTAAAGATATGACAGCTATAAAAATGGTGTCAGCGGTAGGATATTGAAGCTAGATGAATTAGTTCCACGAATCCACAGCCACCTTCTAAAAAAATAATTGTGAAAGCCTTGCAGTTAATTGAATTTATTTGCACGCGTTTCGTTCGAAATCTTCGTCGTTAATTGCTATGCTTTTCTGAACTGTCAAGAACCTGGAGCGGTATTTTCTGAAATTTTGAGTCTCTGTAAAGAAGAGTCGGTGTTCTGGAGGGTAGCCGTCGTCCGGAAAGTTAAGGATATTATTCATTTGACTTGGATACGGCGATTCCTATCAAGATCTCTCCGGTGTGGCGCCGCGTTTATTTTGAGCGTGATTATCTGACAATCTTGTTATGTTCATGGAAAGAAATATACCCCAACGTAAAATTCAAGCATTGAACGTTAAGTCCCTATATTTCTATTGCATGCTAAATTTTGGGAGGTCCCAGCGTTATATATGTAGTATATATATAAATTTAGTGTAAATATAGTTGGGCTAGAAAATTTTAAGTATGGTTTAGTTTTAGTACTCCAAGGTTCATGCGTAAGCACTTTTTGTTTGTGTTTTATTTTATATTCTCTAGGAATTGTTATGATCTCAAGTAAATATTAATTGTAGAAGTGGCGGATTACGTAATTTATGTATGGTATTTTGTGATATGTATAAAACTTGAATTAAATTTGATGCACGTGTAATGTGGTAATGCGACTCAACAATATATAAGTTCGAGTATAAAAGCATTTGTTTAGTTGAAGAAGAATTTATTGAATTAGAAAATTGAAATTATTAAAATTATCTCTTTGAAATCATTTTTAAATTTAATTGATATTTCTAGTAGAGAGTAATTTTGTTTAAATTTTGGTTGTGCATTTAAGCAAAGTTGCTTAGTAGTTTCTATGAGTATTATTTCTGTGAGTACTTTTGGGGTTTACCTTTTATTAGTTATCGTGTTTTATGTAGGGAGTTACTCAGTTCTGAAAAAAAGTAGATCCTTGATTTTCTTTAGTATTTTATTGCTAATTGTGTTCAGGAAAATTATTGTGATTTTTTTGCAATTGTATATTGTGTATTGAGATATTATCTGGATAAAATTATGACCAGTTTCTTGAATAAACAAAATAAAAATGTACTCATTTTGCTTTTGGCCGATATTGATACGGAAGTATCTGCTGTTATTAGCGAAGTGGGAATAATTCTGGCAATTTTGAGTGCTTCCGATTATGATGGGTTAATGGAAAAAGATATGCTTGTAGAACAGGTAAGATAATATAAATTAGCAGAACAAGAAAGATTAGATAAATTGGCAGAGAGAAAGAAAGATAGACAATTGGAGTAAGAGAAAGCGAAGTTACAATACTGTATAGATACTAGTTCTCTAGCTTCCACTGTTTCTGTAATGGCAGAAAGTAAAGATATAAAAGTAAGCTTAAAGGATTTAGTCCAAAAATTTTACCCTAAATCTATTATCAATACTTTATTTTTTATGATTTTTGAGAGCAGGCTTTAAAAGACAATTCAGAGGAATCTAAATATGTATCGCATCTTATACCCTTGTTGCCTGTAGATGTTGCGTTGACTAATATAAAAGAACCGCTAGAGAAAAGGGATGACTATCAGCACATCAAAAGTGTTTTGTTAAAAAAGTTTAGATTAGATCTAAAACTTAACACTAAAACTAACTTAAAACTAAATTTGAAAACCATCAAAGAAAGGCAGGTGCACTTTGGTCTGAACTTGTGTATGAGCTGAGAGGGTATTTGCATAACTGGTTGGAAACGGTTGAAATCAATAATTTCTAATCCCTCAAAGAATTTATGCTTACAGAGCAGGTGAAACGTAGAGTTCCTTTTGAATTTAAGGATAAATTCTTAGATGAATGGGATGAGAAGATGACAGCGTCCTATTCAGCAGGAAAATGCTATACATATGAAATTGTGATAGGGAATGTTAAGAAAATGGATAATAAAATCTCGAATAATAAGCTATATAGTAGAGTTATGGAATAAGTTATATGGTATGTTTCAGTCAAGTCTGGAGGGTCTGATAAAAATCCTGCGAGTAGAAATTCTTGGTATAAGGATAAGTTTGATGGAAAGAAATCTACTGTCGGTTTCCAGTATAATTGTGCAGAGCACATCAGACCGGATTGCCTAGAATTAAAGCGTAAAGTTTCTGGAGATGTAGTTAGTCACCTGGGTGTAGATGTGAGTTTATGCGAGTGTTTTGTACCGTATTTCAAGAAGGCAGAAATTAATGGGATAGAGCCGGATTACATACGGGATACTCAAGCTGGCATTGATCTGTGTGACCGTATCTGGAATGATAATGAGGATTTAATTGGTGAAGTCACTGGGATTAAACAACCCCTGGATAATGAATGTATATGTTTGTCATTAGCTAGAGTTACAATAAAGGGCAATTTTGGAATGGTGTTTACTGAGGCAGCTGTGAAACCCATCGAGTTAGAACAAGGTTGTTATTTGTTAGGAAACAAAACAGCTGAAATTATTGAGGAGTCGAGGGGTAATCCTATACCAGTGAATGCTGTAACAACCCGTATTCCGAGGCGTGAACATGAGATCGAAATGTCCACTGTGCAAGTTCAGAGTGAATTTGATTTGGAGGAAGTAGAACAGGATGAGGGGGAGACTATTAATGGTGAGGAAGAAGAAGGGCTAGCCTTAGGAAGCTATTCCTAAAGGTTAGACGCAGAGTCAGGTTTGGAAAGGGTCTCCGCGGAAAAAAATAAGAAAGAGCAGATAAATTGCCTTTAACTTAAGCAGTTGTGTGAAAAGGCCAGTAAACCTAATAAAAAATATTGTGTTAGCGATGGTAAGCTTGTGCAGGTATCGCAGTCACAGAGAGGTGATGATAAGGAGCAGTGATGTGTGCCGGGAGTTTATCGTAGAGAATGTTAGCATTGTGTCATGAACAGGTGTGAGGGTATTTGTGTACGACTAAGTCGAAAGATAGGGTCCTGAGATGTTACTTTTGGCCAAACTATTATCAAGATATTGAGAATTATTTTAAGTCTTGTGATACATGTAAAAATGTAGGTCGCAATGAAGATAGGCGAAATGCACCATTAAAGTTGGAACTGATAATTTCGTAATGCTTTAACAAAATAAATCTGGATGCGGTCGGTCCCTTGCAAAGTATAAATAAAAACAACAAGTACTTAATTACATCCATTTGCCACGCATCTAACTATCCTGATGCTATTTCGGCGGAAAACATCACTTCCACATCCGTTATTGATGCTTCGGTGCAGATTTTATCTAAGACAGGTTATCTGAGAGAGTTGGAAAGGGGCCTATGAAAGTCTTTCACCAGTGAGTTAACAACAGAATTTTTTAATATATTTGGTATCAAGGTGTTGCATAGCACAGTTTACTATCCGATTTCGAACAGCGTTGAAAGTCTACATTCTACTTTGAAGAAAGTACATAAAGCCTTGTGTCTCGAGTCCGGTCGTGAATGTAAAGAGTTTTTGATTATGGCGTTGTTTTTTCTAAGAACTGTAACGCATGAAAATATTGGATTTAGTCCTGCCGAGCTCATTCATGGTAAGAACTCGCGCATGCCGCACAATTTAGTTTATGAGAATTGGATGCGTCAAAATATGGCGGTCAAATATTTGGTAGATTACATTTTAAACTTGACGAATAGGTTGAAAAGTTGTCAGGATTTGACAACTAGACGTATGGAGTAATGCCATGTTAGAAGGTTAAAACGGTACGATCAGAACTCGGTAACTATAAAATTCAATGTCGGAGACTAGATTCTGGTTCTGGCAACATCAAAGCCTCATAAAATGGCCATAATTTGAGTCGGGCTGGGAAATGTCACGGGAGTGATTTCGGAAACAAATTGCAGTGTTGATTTGCCAGCGAGGCCTTATAAGGCGACTATCTACAATGTGAATCTTTTGATACCTCATTACAAGCTTTCTGGATTTGTTAATCTGCTGATTGTCATAGCTGCGGCAGAGGTGGAAGAACCACCGCTGCCATAACTCACGCAAATTGACTTCTGGGTAGTTGTGTATAACAGCGAGCTGGAGAAAAAAGAGACGAATAGCCAAATAAGTACATGTAAAGAGGTTATAGAGAGGACAGTTTTTTCTTCAGACCCTGGTTCTTCCCATTGCGTAGAGATGGATATCGAGTTAATAGATGAATTACCGGTGAGGACGAAAGTATATAGGATGACACCTAAGCAGACAGAAATTTTGATTGAGGAAATTAGGAGACTTTTGGAATTAGGATTGATAGAGATAGGACAGTCCGGTTTTACGTCCCCCATAAATTTGGTAAAGGCTCCAGGAAAGAATCACCGTCCTTAGGGAGATTAAATACGAAGACCAGAACGGAATTTTTCGCACTCCCGAATATAGAAGAGGTCATAGAAAAGGTGAGTTCAGCGACTTTCCTCACGGTATTGAATTTAACCAAAGTTTATTTCCAGATACCACTGACATAAAGGGCCCGAAGGTAAAACGCGTTTATGACACCTTTCGGAACATTTCTGCCTAAAGTCATGATATTCGGTAACCTGAACGCACCTTTTTACTTCTGCAAATTGATCTCTAGTGTTCTGGCTGGACTTGAATTGTTTTCTTTGTCATATATTGTTGACATTGCGGTGTTATCCCTTACATGGGAGAGTCACATGAAGGACATTCCAAAGCGGTTGTTAGCGGCCTGTATAACATTGAAACCCACAAACTGTAAGTTTGCACAGGATAGTGTCAGATTTTTGGGTCACGAAGTAGGTTCGTGAAGAGGTCTCCCAGTGAAGTAAAAGTGAAAGCTATTCCGGAGTTCCCAACGCATTCAACTAAGACTCAAGTGAGGTTATTACTGGGAATGACAGGCTACTATTCTCGGTATATAAAGGATAATGCAGCAATTGCATTCCCCTTAAATAATGTGTTGAAAGTGAAGGTCAAGAAAGAAAGAATAGAGTAGAGTGAGGAGCGCGAAAAGGCTTTCTGGAAGTTAAAAGGGAAGTTAACCCAGAGTCCCGTTTTGTACGCCACAGATTATAGTCAAGAGTTTAATGCGCAGACTTATGCAAGTTTATATGGTGCTGGCATAGTCCTGTCACATGTACGAGATGGGGAAGAACATCCCATTCTGTACTTAAGTAAGATGTTTTCCAGGGCAGTATAGAACTACAGCACTGTTGAACGGAAATTAACGGCAATTGTGCACGGTCTTAAAAAACTGAACCACTATCTGGTCGGGCAGCGGTTTGTGGTCCAAACAGATCACAACCCTCTGACGCATTAAACAAGAACGAAAAATCATGCGTCAAGCATAGATTATGTAGCACTTTCCAACGCTTCCAAAATAATTTTACAAATCATACCGTTTAATAAGCTAAAAGATAACTTCTAAGTAAACAATTTGGAAAACGCATAACATATTTAAAAACATAATTTCAGGAATTTCCAACATATACAATATTCGGAAAAATATCCGAATACTTTTATTCAGCCCTGTATAGGATATATAGAATTGTATATATACTACATAGGATGCTAAATTTTAGTTCAGTTAGGAAACGTGTAGCACATTTTAAAATTCTCCGTCTGGAGTTTGTCAATAAACAGAAATGTGTTCGCGAACTTTTGTGCTGCCCTGTATAGGATCTACAGAATTTATACACACCACGTAATAGACAAAAAGCAAGTTAACATTAAAATCGCGTTCAGTAACTTAAAACGCACTTCCAGGAATTATTGTTAACAGACAGTAGATAATTCTTTTGCGTGCCCCTGTAAATGAACGATGACTGCTATACACACAATATTCCGTAGTAAGTCTCTTGTAATGCACCTTAGTGATCTATATAAATTTCAATGCGTTTAAAATAGTGAAACATTATTTAAATAAACCGCAGACGATTTTTCTCCATAGACGTAATGTAACGGAATTATTTTTACTGTCCCTGTAAAGTAACTATAAGTGCTATGCACACCCTGTTCCATATTAAGCTTCTTCTAATGCACCTTAGTGATATATATAAATTTCAATGCGTTTAAAATAGTGAAACATTATTTAAATAAACAGCAAATGATTTTTCCCCATAGACCGCAATGTAACGGAATTCTTTTGAGTGTCCCTGTAAAAAAACTATAAGTGCTACACACTTCCGTTGAAATAGGGAACATGCTATAGATAACGATAATAACATATAAAAATTGCAGAGCAATCCGAGCATATTTACGGGAGTTAGAGCACGGACAGACGGCAGACGGCAGACGGCAGACGGCCAGACGGCCAGACGGCAGACGGCCAGACGGCCAGACGGCAGACGGCCAGACAAACCGAAGTCATAAGCACTTTTCAACTAGGTTGGAAAGTGCTAAAAACGGATGGGTAGCAATAGGCGATTGAATAGGTGGGCATTGTATCTGCAGTCGTTCAACTTCGAAATCGAACACAAAACTGGGAAATTTCATGGGAATGCCGACGGGTTAGGTAGAACCGAATAGTAATTTTTTTTAGTATATAGTTAGTATAATTTCTTTATTTTCTTCATGAATAGGTATTTATTTATTTTTATCAGTATTGTGTTTTTTGTTTAGTAATTGTATATATTTTGAGTATTATTCAGTATTTTTTAGAATTTCTTTTAATTTCAAGAATCGCAGTGTGTGTGAGTTGTTGAACTAAGATAAATATTTCATCTTTTTTATTAAATTTAATCATGAAAGTATTTTTATTATTTGAATTGTTATGTGAACTTATAAGTAAATCCAGGATGATAATGAGTATTTCAAAACTGGGTACGAGGGCGTCTATAACTCCTTGTGTAGAAAAATTAAAGTGTATAAAGTCATTAAGGTATTAGATTTGATAGCACTTCCAACTAGAGTTTAGGTGTTGGGACATCTCAAATTTTGTGCGTTAAGAGTGAAGGGATCAGTACCTTGTTCAAATCAACATTTTCATAGGTGTATGCGCCATACGAAAATTCTTTACGGGGAAGGAGCTGTAACAACGGGCTTCAAGATAGAGCAGTATTTCGTCTGAAAAAAGATTCTGTCCGTTTTGATGAAAACAGGATATTCGTAGCTAGAAGGGGGTTAGGCATTCCGGAGCAATGACCGGGGTCACACCCACCTCCACCACAGTGGAATGTGAAAAGAAGGGAGACAGTCTGCAGTCTGTTGGAGAGACAGCAACAAACAGGTTGCTTGTAGATAGTTCCGGTGTTTGGCGTTAGTTTTTTTAGCAAGTTCCAGTGTATGGAACAAAGTTGCTATTTCAAAGGCTGTTGTTAGTCCTACTGTGATTATGAGAATTACAAAAACTGCAACCAAAAAATATTTACATAATATACTTTGTAATTATTTAAAATTTAACTTGTGTTAATTGAATGGTGTGGAATATTCAATTATTTCATTGACTGTGGTTATCTATTTAATTTAAATCAAGTTACGATATGACAAGGATTAATTTTAATAAGGATAAAAATTGCGGGGGTATGGGGCGGTATTTGGATGTTCCGGAAGGACGGGCGTACTTTCCATCGGGAAATATCCTGATACCTGCACACATACTTATAATCAATAGATAACTAAACCAAATGTATAAAATATTACACTAGATATTTATAAATCAAAAGTGCAATAATAACCCACTCTTATGCATATCAGTAACTAATTGGTTTATAATTCGGGGATGGTATAACAAAAACATCATTACAAAGACGCAATGAAGATGAAATAAAGAACTATGCTAATATGGTATAGTAATTATATATATTTATCTAGGAACTGTTAAAATAATAGATGTCAGATATTGCGATATATCGAATATATGATACATTTTGCATTATAAAAAGAGATATTTGATCATAATACCATATTTATGACGTCAATCATATTTATTATAATATCACAACCATGATTTTTCATAATATAATAAATCACAGTTTGTCATTATTTTTTGACACAATTCCAGGCATTCAAAGTAGATGTTATCGCGATTATGTGTTAAACAATGATGGAAACATAGTTTTAATTACACAAAAATTACATTTCAAGTATAGCTTTTAGATGTGGCGTTTGTTTTGCAAGGGGCTGTATACATATTAAAATACGAAAATCGTTTTTAAAGGACCGCTTGGTCGTGTAAGTTATACTTAGAAAAGTTTTCTCCATGCTATCACACGATAAACAGTAAAGATAATATTCTTCAATAACCGAAATCTATTTACTTTGATTTTTTTTTTCAACTACTAAAGTTATCAAACAAAACGTTTTTAGAGACGGAAAGAATAAAATTTCTTAAAATATAGAGCAATGATCAACACGAATTGCAAATAACAGAAATAAATTAATGTATTTGTCTACAGTTAGAATATTAAATAAATAAATAAAAACGCACCGAGATACGAACAAATTCATATTAGAGAGATTTCTAATTGTTTAATTACAAGATAGATAATTTGTAATAATATCTCTCGGCTAAATAAACGATGCATTTATTAATTAATTGCAAACTAAAATAAACTACAAAATTTCGAATTAACAACTTCATTATTCAATCGAAAAACAAATATTCAATTATTTTAAAGTAACTGCGTAACATTTTACATAAATATTCATTAAGAAACATTAAATTTAAATTGATTCATAAAGAAGTTTCCTATTCTGTAAAATAAATGTTATACAACGTTACACTGCAACAGTGTTCTTCCATAGACCTTTAAAAATATAAGTTCTACTTTCTGATCATCAATCATGATGGAAATGATTTCAATTGCTTCGTTATGCAAGTGAGTAATTTTATTTTCTAAATAGCAAAAGAACATTAATCTTTAATTACTTAGGAAAAGGAGTTTTCTAAAGATAATAAATTACATTTAGATGGTCGAAACATATTTGGGAAAAATTTATTGTTTTATTTCATGTAGGTCACAAGAATCGAGATCTAAAGATTGTTTGTTCATTTTTTTGCTTAGGTTAAAAAAGCATTTTTGACGAAATATGTCAGCTAGATTCTATTATACACACATATATATGTATATATATATATGTGTGTACATATAGATGGATTTAAATTCTATAAAAAGTAAACAATTAATATTAAACATCTATTTTAAGCTTTAAATGAAATAGTTATATTTTCTTTTACTTTTCCCTTAGCAACAGGAAATTTATTATTGTACTGTGTACGTAAAGAATAAAACTTCAGTTACTATATGTACAGAAAATATAGTTCATTTTATAATGTATAAGGTAAATAGTATTAGACTGCTTAGTAAATAATGGCGGTTTCTGTTATTGAACTTTTCAAGCATGGTTTTTTTTTTCAGTAAATGCTTATAATATTACCTCGTTATGTGTTTTTGGCAGAGCTAATGTGTGTCTACTAATTAAATACTAAAGTTTTGTTTTTTGAGATTTTACAGGATACGTAAGGCTGTTAAAAATAATACGAAAAAGAAGATTGTTCGCACAATATTTTGTACGACTTTGAAGTGGGACGAAAAGCAATCGAACCGACTCATGATATCTACCACATATTATGTCCAGAAACGACTAGATAGTTGAAACATTGCTCCATAAATGTCATTGTGGTCATACAAATCTTGAAGATGCAGCAGGTCGGCTTTGGAATCTGACATTCACACTGAGAAATTGAAACCATAAATTAAGACTAATCCGCGTACCAAAGCCCGAGATTTTGCTGTTTAACATGGTGTATGTTTAGAAATTATCTACAAACACCTAAAAAACATCATGTGGAAAGTTACATAACACAGACCATCATTACTTTTTACACAACCTAATTTAATAATAAAGTGATAGCAAGTATGGATTGATAACCATTATTTTACATTTTCCTTAAAGGCAGAGGCCTTTCCCAACTTTCGTATTTTTTGTCTTTATATTATTATTTTTAATTATCGTTAAAGTCATAGAAGGACCTATATTTATAAAGTATAAATTTATGGATCATTACGCTCAGAGTAAGAAATTACATTATTTCTATGCAAATAAAGAAAGAAAAGAAGAAAATATTTTATGTATGTGCAGTAGCAGTCATGTCAAAATACATCTAATAGGCAGTAAAAAGAAATAAATGTTTGAGCATGCTTACATTATAATTTTAAAGATTTCGATTGTTTTAGAAAGAGATAAAATTGTCATATTTACACAATAGGACAGAACAACCACCAAAGAGCTCAAGAACAAAACCTTAAAAAAATCATTGTATCTTGGGTGTCAGGAGAGCAGTCTAAAATCAATACGTGTTAAAATCACAGAAAATGTCTGCTGAGGAGTAGAGACAGCATGCAAGTACAAAATGCATCAAGGAAATTAAAATAATTAAATTCAATCGTCGATTTCTATTAAAGGCATTTCCAATCATTGGTATACCTCTGATTTTTTATTGTTACTATCAGTTTTCGAACCTGAACATTATTCTACATACTCGGGATCTTTATTAAAAATTTAAAATACCATGCGATATATTTATATTCAAAGATAACGATTAAAACACATTAGATAAATTTCAGTTACTACGTGGTACGTAATGTGGGAATACTAATGGAGATTATTTTTATCATTTTAGTTTCATTAAAATATCCACATCTAATAATATAATATGTTAGATATTGGCGTCGTTATTTCACAACGTAATTAAAAGTTCTGATTCCAGATCATCAGTCATATTAGAAATGAAGTCATTAGCATCGGTGTACAACTAGGAGAATAATTTTATTTTCTAATTAACAGAAGAACCTTCAACTTAAATCAGTTGGTAACAGAAGATTTAAAAATAATAGATACATAGGAAGATAATAATTTACATTTAAAAGATCTAAACAACTTTCTTACACAATGTTTTGCGTCATTCAATAAAACTCACAAGGATAATGGATAAATATTTTGTTTTATTCATTTTATTATTTAGTTGAAACTAATGCTTCTGAAAAATCTACCAGGTATGTGTTAAATTTATTGTTTAATCTGTCTTTAAATCTTTTACAATGTTTTCAATAATGACATAAATGTTTGATAATGTTTTCAATAGCAATATATATTTTTAACAAATACATTCAATGTGGGTGATGCTAAAAACCATTTTTTTCAAAAATATATTCAAGAAAAGCATTTAAGTCTATTTATATAATCCTTAATGACAAAGTATAAAAATGTTCTTCAAAAATTTTTAATTTTTTATACAGACGAAATTTTATTAAGTTCTATATTTTACATGTAAAACCTGGGTGTATCGATTGTTGTTTGTGCAACCTTTTTCAAAAGTAGGTCAACCTTAAGTATTGAATACCTCCACAAACATTAATTTTGGTTGATTTAAGGATCTCGATTGGCTGTCTTTTGAAAAACAATTGTTGCAAGATTTGCATTTTTAATAAATTCTCCCTAGTTCAAAGTACAAGCAACTCTCTTAGCACATTTCATATGAATTTTCAAAAGTCCAATTGAATGATACTCTTGTTATGAGTTTCGATTTTATTGCTGACGATTTGCTGTTTTAGGGATGAACTCAAACCTTTGAACTCACAAAATACATGAAAAAGTGACCTCTATAATAATTTCCGTCACTGCATAACTAATTGACTTTAACTTATAAAATTTGAAACTCATATTAAGAAAGGTTTATTTTATCAATTACAGTTCTCAAAAAATATACACACATATAAAGTTTTTTAATTTATCTATACTAATAAAAGAAAGTTTCGCTCTGTGTGTCTGTGTGTGTGTGTCTGTTAGCGATGGCTAGGAAAATTTAGCGCACCTAGAAGTCTGTAAATTTAGATTTAGGCAGTCTAACCACTCTCCTGGTATACCTGAGTCTTAGAATTTTAATATTTTGATAATTAGCTTAGATATTAATTAGATTCTCATTAACCATCGCTTCTAAAATGACATCCTTTAAATCAAAATGGCGAAAGAAACGAACCAGCGCATTGGATTTGCATGCGGAAATGAACGAATTCGAAATTATTTTACTAATTAGCGAATTTTAAGAAAACTAATTAAGATATCAATTTGAAAATTTCTGAGCATATGTAAAAAAAAATTTTGAATCCGTCTATGCAATTTTTGAAAAATTCGGCCGGTAATTTTTCTTAATTTATGCAAAAAATTGCTAAAAATCTCCTGGCGCCAGTGAAAAAAATCCGAGAAAGTTTCAGACAGGGATCTGCTTTCATTAAAAACTGAACTACAAAGAGATCTGTTTCTCTGGCCGATCCCTCCATTTAGTTTGCGAAAATGAAAGGAAAAAATTCCCGTTTTTTACTAATGAACAAAATTTTAGATAACTAAGATATAGATCTGAAATTGAGGATGGGAAGTGTTGTCATCTGCCGGCTATTTTAGCGTAGTGTCTTCGTTATGTTCTAATTATCAGAAAAATTTAATTTTTTTTAATGATCGCGTTAATGTAGGTGAAGGTGGTTTTCTTGAACAAATTATTCGTTGTATTTTCGGGTATGAGAAGGAAGAGGGTTAACGCCTTGCAATGAGATTGTTATTATCTTGGGCCCGGGCAACGCCGGGCGGGTAGCTAGGCTACTTTTTACGAAAGACTTATTCTTGCATGCATTGCGCGCACGATTTTTCACGTTTGAATTGCCAAAACTTTTTTAATGAGTATATATATATGCTCTCAAAATCACCTACAATACGAAAAGTGAAATGTGTAGAACCTAAGATTTTTTTTTTTTAAAGAAACTGGAAATATCGATTTTTTTAATACAAAAGTAGTCGTGAATTCTAAACTTCTTACTTGAGAAACGTAATAGCAAGTCATTTTGTGCAACTGTAGGGTTAATAGATTCACTCAAAAATTCATGAAATTGTAGCTTACCATTTTTCAGAAATCGTGTGCAAAATCACCATTTTAAGAAAATTGATATTAAAGATCAAATTACTCCTTGATCATATAAAAAGAGCTCAGACTGCTCTAGACATATTTCCCCTTCTAAAGTGAATTTTCGCATGGTTTTTAATTGTAAATTATCTTAAAGAATCATATTTAATTATAAGCTATTAAAAATGTCCATTTTTTGGCACTTTAAGCGTACCTGACTCCTTCAATAGTGATTGATGTTCGGGATTACTTTACTATATCTTTCATACAGAAAACAAATCATTCTTATTTATTTATAAAAACTATGTGACAAATACTAAAAGAATTATTTAAAAAATGGATGCAAGATTTTTAAACGTAAACTTCAAAATTCTAAATTTTTTAATGTGAGTGGGTGTGAAAATTATTTCTTATACGTGTTAACTATAATAAATGAGACTAATTTATTCGTAATAAATTAAATATTTCTGCACTTATTAACAACGATCAACAAAAGAGATTTTTTTTATTAATTATCTTTCTGAAAATTGTTTTTGTTTACAAAAACAAACTTTAAAATTTTACATTAATTTTTCAAAACATTGTAATACCTTCAAAGACTTTTTAAAGAAAGAAATAATTAATTTAATGACTGGAAATAATCGAAGCGTAAAATGTTTCTTTCGCTAAAAATAACATTTAATTTTGTTTCTTTTTTGCTTAAAGATGTTTAAAGTGGAAATAACCAAAAAATATTATGCTCCATTGAATCTTCTATTTAATTAATTTAATGACAATAGCTTTAGATGTAGTAAAAAATGTTATCTTAAAATTCCATTAAAATTTTAATAGATAAATTCTGATGATACAAATTCAGGTATTAATGTTGTTAATTTATTTTTAGATTTAATCATTTTTTTAACATTCAATTTATTTCTTTTCCTTCTACACATACTTCTGCTTAAAGTTAAAAATTGATAAAGAAGTAATTTTCATTCTAATAATCATATATTCAGTCAATTTTAAAATTTTAAATATAATTTTCTTTTTGTGGCTATTAGCTTTTTTCTAAAATTTGCACAATTGTTTCAGTTTTTTCTTTGTTTCTTTTACATGTATCATACATATATATGTTTCATTTTAAATTTTAAAATTGTATTTCATTTTAAAATACTACTGTAACATAGCTTGTAGTATTTCAAACAATATCTGAAATTTCTAATTCGTGTTTCAATGATCGAATGCTAGTGTCTTAGTAACTGAAAACTGTAATATAGTTGAACACATTTTTGGTTATTTTTTTTTCTCAAAGAAAAGTATTTTCATATTTTTATTTTTAGTTATACACCCAAACCATCGATGGCGTTGTGACATGTATATATGTATATTTCATTTTATAAAATATTTAAAGTTATATATATATATATATATATATATATATATATATATATATATATATGGGTTTTTTTTACGAAGATGAGATACCACAAGATGTAATATTCCACGAGAAAATGGCAGTTTGTTAAAGATATAGAAGGTTGCAGTCGATATCAATAATCATGGTGAAGAGGTGAAGCAATAATGAGATTCCACAATAGTTTCTTCAATAAAGACCAGCCAATTTCCAGACAAATCGTTTATTTAGAATAAGAGCGATGCAGTAACAGTTCCCACAGGTATAAACTTATAGCCCTCAGGCTTCACGATGGCTCACTACATCGTTTAATAGATGTTACAGAACTGTATGAAAATTCTACGAGACTACAACACCAGATACCCATTTGGTTACACTTCCAAACACGTCAAAAATCTGCCCTCCAAAGCATGCAATCGAGTTTTGTTCACTGAGCGTAATGATATAGAAATACGTCGTCACGTGCGCACAAACCAATGAGTGAGAGACGAGCTGCAGCCCAGCGATTGAGGCGAGAGGGAGAAGCTCAAACACGAAAAAGTTCCTCTGGTAGCCGCGCATTAAATTTGAAGTGAAAAATACCCAGCAAGCGAAATCAGAGCATGGAATAATAATAATTAAAAAATGGCTTTATAAAAACATTCGAAATGAGAAAGCGTCTCTCGGAATTTTATAGATTGGGGAGCTGATAAAAGTTACGAATGAACTTAAAATTTTGATTAAGATTTGGAGTAAGATAATTATTAATATACGGGTATTTACTTTTAAAAGGACATTAAATAGGAATAAATATTATTAAGAATTAAGAAAATAGTGACTATGTCAGAAGTTAGATTAATTTAAAGGACTAATGCGAAATAAATGCGAAGGAAATAAACTTTTTATATAACATATATATATATATATATATATATATATATATATAAATAACAGAATATTTATATATTATACAATATTTGTAAATAGCTTTTATATATCTTAACACTTCGTATACATTTTCATTTGTTAAATTTTCCCATTGAAATAAATAGTTTTTATAAGTTAATGTGTGACACAAAAACGACATGCATTTTCATTTCGTAATGCAAATATCTGCGAATTATTTTCCATAGGTTATTCTCTGCATTAGCCATTAACTGAAACGTACATCATATCACTCTGGAAAGGCAACTTCATTTTCACATGATGTTATATATTTTTAGAAATATTAAACTATGCGTTGTGGGGGTAACAATTTTGTCGCGAATATGGCCAGTATGATATATATATACATATATATAAGATTAAAAAAGCTCTTTGCCATGAGATAATTTTTTTTAAGAGGGAGAAAATATTATAATATATGAGATATGTACATTCATTTAACAAATTTCAATTCCTGCCTTCCGTTTATGACATTTAGAGATGCTATTTTCCTAAAAAATATTTCTTTTAATTCGTTTGAAATATCGCATTTCACCGGAAAAAATACACATTCTCAGAAATTTCAGGTAGCCTAAATTAATGTTCTGATCATCTATCTTTATTACTTTAGCAATGAAACATTTTATTTTATTAAGAAGAAGGTAAAGAACCTACCACAATATCTTGACATATTACTTGACAAGTATATTTTGTCTCGCATTCTTTTTCTGATTTCACCAGATTTATTCTCTATTTTTCGCTTAAACATGTCATTCCTAAATAAAGAGATGCTACGTGAAATGACAAAATATACTGCATACTTTGATGGTTTGCAATAGGCTTTATTTCATTTCAACGTTGACCAAGCATTTTAAAAGTAGAATCTTGCTTTTTAGGGAGTGGAGATGTGGAGGAGGATCTTTTTTAAGTATCGGAAAGTTTTGGCCATAATACTATAGGAGGGGTGCCTTCAGAGGGAATATTTGAAGGGAAAGTGTACCGAATTATCGTTCTCGTATACATTAAACCCACTGATACCGCGCTGGTTTTGAAAACGCAAACATCGCTCCAAGCTGCTTTATTATTTCATTGCTTCAAAGATTTTGAAATGGAAATATTCCCCTTATTTAATCCCAGTTAAAAATAGTAGAAAAAAAGGCAAATATTGCTATCTCACAAATGTGCTGGCAATCAAGCAATCTGATTCTTGAAAAATATTTTTGTTTTTACATTATAAATGTCGCGACCTGAGCGACAGCTTTAACTCTACTCTCTTTTCTTCGACTGTAGTTTGAAATTAATGGTAAAAACTTTTCCTTGGAAATGAAACAAAAATCATTTTGATAAGGAACATATGTCTATATATATATATATATATATATATATATATATATATATATGTAGCCCAAGAATCTTTATTATTACAAAACCAAAACATTTGAAAATAAAAAAGACAAAAATAGCGATGAGCTTGCAACAATAAGGAAAAAAAATAATTTCACAAATTTCAAATTATTACTATATAGCTTTCTTTTGTCACTTTTGTCTCTAATTTACCATGTAATGCAACAGCGTGGATTATGGCAAAAGGAAATGGTGTTATTTTATTTAGTAGAGAAAATTCGGGCACCTCATACGAAATTTGTCAGGAATATCACTAAACCTTTATTTACGTACATATTTATATTTATATTAGTTATTTTCGTGTACTTTAGAATAAAGTATCTCATCAAAAAGTCACCTGTAAAAAATGCAGCCAAGTCTCGTAACTCATTTACCGTAAAAAGTACTGAGATCGTATAAAGCCAAGTTTAACTATCTTATTAACTCTGAAATTTTCATTCGCAAAATCACTCCTAGTCTCTACATCTTTAGTTAATTATTATTTTGTGACTTGGCAATTACGTAGCACGAGAATGTGATGTATATAGTTAGTCTTAATCAAATAATACTATAACATATTAAGGTGTAATAACTTCCCTGTGCGTATATAATTTGCTTTAGTTAAATTATCCCATCCCATCCCATAACATAGTAAGGTGTAATAACTTCCCTGTGCTGCGTAATTGCCAAGTCACAAAATAATAATTAACTAAAGATGTAGAGACTAGGAGTGATTTTGTGAATGAAAATTTCAGAGTTAATAAGATAGTTAAACTTGGCTTTATACGATCTCAGTACTTTTTACGGTAAATGAGTTACGAGACTTGGCTGCATTTTTTACAGGTGACTTTTTGATGAGATTTCACTTCTTTTTGTAAGTAACCCTCCTTTTCTTGATTTTGGGTTCTTTTTGGAGATCATCCACTGATTTTCGCTAAGCCCACACTCTGTCCCTATTATTTACAGGTATCAAAAAATTGAAGCTTTAGTTTCGTTTGCAAAGTACTGTAGATAAAAAGAGATTTCAGGTTCCTAGGCAAGCACTAAATTATGGGAGGGGGAGTGTCAAAAGTACTCTCAATTGCTTCCAGGATAGGCGCTATGCATCTGAGATATAACTCGCAGCCCTAGATACTTGATATTTAACATAAAAGAACTTTTTAGTATAAAAAGAAAGCCAAAATTAAAATTTCCGGAAATTTCTAATAAATCAAACTATATTCCTTTTTTCGATGGTTTTTTTCGTTTTTTTTTTTTTTTTTTAGACTTTTTTTTTATTATTTACGGATTTTTTAATTTTTCCTTACTTTGTGTACAAAACCCTGCCTTTCTGCCAAATGTCAATCTTCTAGGACTACAAAATCGAATTATTTTCAAATTTTCGACTTTTTATGAATTTATTGATTTTTCGATTTTAATTCTAAGTTACCTGATTGTCATGCCAATATAGTAATTATTTGATCCGTCTTCTTAGGATCATTTAGGTTCAATTTAGAGATAAATCAAGTGAATCTTAGGGTCACCATGATTTTATTTAGAAAGGACTATCAAGCCATAACCAGCCAGTAATGTCGGGAGGGTAGGGGGAGCTGTGAAAATTTTTGTGGGGCTAACATCATTTAACAATCCATATTTCATATGTGAAGTAAATAGAGTACAACATGTGAAAGAAAACAAACCTGTCTATAAAGAAATCGCCTATATCGTAGCCAGTCTATAGCGGAACTTTTCTATAACGAAATTCGTAAACGAAAGAAAAGAAAACCATAATCCGGGGGAAATAACATAAAACAATTAGGGGCGTTGTACTAGCTAATAGGACAATTATCTTATAACTAATGTTTCTAGCAGTACAAAATCAAATTGTTTTCGAATTTTCGATTTCTTAAACATATTTCGATTTTTCGATTTTATTTTCGAATTTTTTAATTGTTCCTTTTATTGAACAGTAAATACTACCTTTACACCAAGTTTTAAGTTTCTAAGACTACAAGATAAAAATATTTTCAATTTTTGATTTTTTCGCATTTTTTTTTAAATAATTTTCTGGATTTTATAATTTTTTCTTATTTTGTATCCTTTATTACAAATTTTAAGTTTCTAGAGCTACAAAATCGAATTATTTTAAAATTTCCAATCTTTTTCGAGTTTTTTATTCTATTTTCGAATTTATTGTGTTTTAATTTTTCCTTTTTCTGTATCTTAAACAATAAGTTTATGCCGAATTTTAAGTTCTAAAGCTACAAAATCGAATTTTTTTCAATTTTCGAATTTTCGAATTTTTTTTCGAATTTTACAGATTTTTTATTTATTTCTTTTTTTGTATCCTAAATACTAACTTTATTCCAAATTTTAAGTTTCTAGCTTTACAAAATCGAATTATTTTCAAATTTTTGTTTTTTTTTCGATTTTTTGATTTTATTTTCAATTTTTGTTGTGTTTTTAATTTTTCTTTTTCTGAATCCTAAACACTACCTTTACACCAAATATTCAGTTTCTAAGACTACGAGATCGTATTATTTTCAATTTCTCTCTTTTTCTTTCTTTCTTTCTATTTTGTTTTTTTAAATTTTCGATTTTTTTTTTTTAATTATCCATATTTTTTAATGTTTCCTTATTTAGTATCTTAAATATTACCTTTATTCCAAATTTCAAGTTTCTAGCGCTATGAAATGAAATTATTTTCAAAATTTCCTTATTTTTCGATTTCTTTCGATTTTTTTATTTTATTTTCGAATTTTATTGCGTTTTTATTTTAACTTATTCTGAATCCTAAACACTATCTTTACCGCGAACTTTAAGTTTCTAAGGCCAAAAGATCAAATTATTTAATTTTTTTTCAAATTTTTTCGAATTTTTCGAATTTTTGATTTTTTTTCGAGTTTTCTGGATTTTTTAATTTTTCCTTATTTTGCATCCTAAATACTACCTTTATTCCGAATTCCAAGTTTCTAGCGCAACAAAATTGGATTATTTGAAATTTTTCGATTTTTTTCGATTTTTCAATTTTATTTTCAATTTTTTTTTGTGTGTTTTTGATGTTTTCTTTATCTGAATTCTAAACACTACCTTCACACCAAATTTTAAGTTTTTAAGACTACAAGATCGTGTTATTTTCAAATTTCAATTTTGTTCGATTTTTTTTGAATTTTCGAATGTTTTTTTTTTTTTAATTTTCCGGATTTTATATTTCTTCCTTTCTTTGTATCCGAAATGCTAGCTTTATTCCAAATTTTCAGTTTCTGTGGCTGTGGGATATACCCAATCTTTTTGATGACGCGAGAGTGAGTGAGTGTGTGATTGACAAAAAATCGAAACTTTGAGTTCATATATCGTCTGCACTAATTTATGGGTATTTTTGAATTATCCATATTTTTGAATTTTTCTTTATTTAATATCTTAAATATTACCTTTATTCCAAATTTCAAGTTTCTAGCGCTATGAAATCGAATTATTTTCAAATTTTCCTTATTTTTCGATTTTTCCGATTTTTTCGATTTTTTTGTTTTATTTTCGAATTTTATTTGGTTTTTTATTTTAACTTATTCTGAATCCTAAACACTATCTTTACTGCGAATTTTAAGTTTCTAAGGCTAAAAGATCAAATTATTTTAATTTTTTCAATTTTTTTCGAATTTTTGAATTTTTTTTCGAATTTTCCGGAATTTTTAATTTTTCCTTATTTTGCATCTTAAATACTACCTTTATTCCGAATTCCAAGTTTCTAGCGCAACAAAATCGGATTATTTGAAATTTTTCGATTTTTTTCGATTTTCGATTTTTTAAATTTTGCTTTCGATTTTTTTGGTGTTTTTGATGTTTTCTTTTTCTGGATGATAAACACTACCTTCACACCGAATCTTAAGTTCCTAAGACTACCAGATCGTATTTTTTTCGATTTTTTTGTTTTATTTTCGAATTTTATTTGGTTTTTTATTTTAACTTATTCTGAATCCTAAACACTATCTTTACTGCGAATTTTAAGTTTCTAAGGCTAAAAGATCAAATTATTTTAATTTTTTCAATTTTTTTCGAATTTTTGAATTTTTTTTCGAATTTTCCGGAATTTTTAATTTTTCCTTATTTTGCATCTTAAATACTACCTTTATTCCGAATTCCAAGTTTCTAGCGCAACAAAATCGGATTATTTGAAATTTTTCGATTTTTTTCGATTTTCGATTTTTTAAATTTTGCTTTCGATTTTTTTTGGTGTTTTTGATGTTTTCTTTTTCTGGATGATAAACACTACCTTCACACCGATTCTTAAGTTCCTAAGACTACCAGATCGTATTATTTTCAATTTTCAATTTTGATGGAATTTGTTGAATTTTCGAATGTTTTTTTTTTTCGAATTTTCCGGATTTTATAATTTTTCCTTTCTTTGTATCCTAGACACTACCTTTTTTCCAAATGTCAAGTTTCTAGGGCTACGGGATCTACCTAATCTTTTTGGTGACGCGTGAACGAGTGAGTGAGTGAGTGACAAAAAATCGAATGTTTGAGTTCATATATCGTCTGAACTAGAAAAGATAGAAAGCTTTAATTTTAAATTTTGGTCCTGCGTGCCAAATACTCTAGAAAAACGAAGTTTCAAATTTTTGGGATACTCCAGCGCGGAGATATGAGGGGGTCAAAAGTGCCCTGAGTTGCTTCCAGAAAAGTATGCTTACGGCTGTCCTCTCTCGACTTGGCGGAGGCACTGCCGTGCCTCCACATCTAAAACAAACTATCCCCATCCTATGGGATTTGTTTTTCAATGTTTTACGCAAAACATAGATTGCATCCGACAACTCATAAAAAAGTCCTCCGGCCTGTACCGGCAGGAAAAGGTAGCTTTCCTATATCTTCGTTTTAAAATTTTAGCTAATGTTACTCGAAAACAGCAAGTTAAAATGCAAAGAAACCGTTTACAAAAGATTCGTTTACACTGAATTTGAATAAGAAATTCGCCAAATTATTGAGCTATAGCCAAGTTGGCTTCATTTATGAAGACTTATTTTTGTCGCCAAATTTGGCGAGATTTCGCCAATTGTCGCCAAGTTTGGCGAGAATTTGGCGCTAATGGATATGAATATATAGTTTTATGCGTATGATTGGGAAAATGATTACAACAATGAAAGAAAATAATTTTAGAGAAATCGCGTTCACTAAAACTTATAAATTTATATTAAAATCATTAAAATTACAGACATTACAATACACTTTCATAAAACATTAAAAACATATTAAAATTGGACGTTTCGGATTTACATGGAAAATCCCTCTTCAACAACAACATTTCACTTAGCGTAAATCATAGTTCAAAAATATCAACAAATAGAAAATGCAACGTATCAAAATTTCGAAGTCAAAGTTACAGTTATAATAACACGGAGTATTCATTCGGGATTGCACCTGCTTGACCATTATTGACCATAAATTTATCGTTGGTTTTTTGTAATGTGCTGTTTTGTTTCAAAATGTCAGCCACCCTAGAATTTCAAACTGCTCTATCTCAGCCAATTTTTAAGATAGAGGTAAAACAAAAAATGCTCTGGAATCCTTGTATCAAGTCCTAACAGCTAATTAAAAAATAAACTTGATTTTTTAACTTTTTTGTATATTTATTTTAGTTTTAAAATTTTCCGTGGCCGCCATCTTGAAACAAGATGGCGGACCAAGCTGGCCAACGAACTCGGCCGAGGCATTGGTGAGCTTAATACACACAATTAGTTTCATCCAAATTAATTTATAAATACGAGCGTTATCGTATCAAATTATTTTCATTTTTTCTTTTTTTTTCGAATTTTTTTATTTTTTTTTCGAATTTTCTGGATTTTTTTAATTTTTCTTTTTCTGTATCCTAAATACTACCTTTATTCCTAATTTGAATTTTCTAGCGCAACAAAATCGGATTGTCTTCAAATTTGCGGTTTTTTTCAATTTCTTCGATTTTTTCAATTTCGCTTTCGATTTTTTTGGTGTTTTTGATGTTTTCTTTTTCTGGATGTTAAACACTACCTTCACACCAAATCTTAAGTTTCCAAGACTACAAGATCGTATTATTTTCAATTTTCAATTTTGATGGAATTTGTTGAATTTTCGAATGTTTTTTTTTCGAATTTTCTGGATTTTATAATTTTTCCTTTCTTTGTATCCTAAACACTACCTTTTTTCCAAATGTCAAGTTTCTGGGGCTACGGGATCTACCCAATCTTTTTGATGACGCGTGAACGAGTGAGTAAGAAGTGACAAAAAATCGAATGTTTGAGTTCATATATCGCCTGAACTAGAAAAGACAGAAAGTTGTAATTTTAAATTTTGGTCCTGTGGGCCAAATACTCTCTATAATTGAAGTTTAAAAATTTTGGGATACTCCAGTGCGGAGATATGGGGGGGTCAAAAGTGCCCTGAGTTGCTTCCAGAAAAGTATGCTTACGGCTGTCCTCTCTCGACTTGGCGGAGGCACTGCCGTGCCTCCAGATTTTCTATATTTATTTTCTGTTCGGGTGTAAAATTTACTTTGATGGCCTCGGACTATACAGTGCCGAAGGCAGCGGGGATCTATTCTATTTATTAATGATGAGAAATTTTCAAAAAAGGCATATTTTTTTTCAAAAAATGTATCCACTTTTATCTTTTACAGTTTTCGTGTATTTTTTTTATGCAAGAAAGAACTGTCACAACTTCATGTTTAAGCTTTTGGCATTTTTTAATGTGATTTTGTAGTTTTATCTTTACAAATATATATATACATATATTATCTTCAACAGATTCTTCTAGTTTGTCGTCAATATATGTTGAATATATACCAATTTTACCAGTTTTGACTCCATAATTAAAAAAAATTCTAATAAGTAATTGTCGTTTGAATATAAAAAATAAAATACTAACTCAACATAACACATGTCAATTACATTATTAGAAATAAATTTCAAAATGGAAATATTTAATTAAAATATCTACATGCTGGAGCGACTGCGCAAGATAAATATCAATAAAATATGTACAATATCACATGGGAACTCTGGGTAATCGGTTTTAATCCAAAAGCAGTTGACCAACGACCTTGCAGTGTCGGTGCAGAATTTGCGAAATATGATTTTCGTCGTAGAATTTTCGTTTGCGCGTCCGCTGAACGGGTTAATGACATTTTTAAACACAGGATTATTACTTAAATTTTATGACAATGCATCAACACATAAAAATTTGAATATATAAATAACAATACATAAAAATGAATGAAATATGATTTCACGATCAATACACATACATATCATATAAACTTAATCAGTGGAACGGTAACTTTATTTTGTACGCTTAATATAAATTTTTTTATTTTCTATGTAACTTTAAAATAAATACTATTGAAATAATTTAAAAAATAATAAAATCATTAATTCATTTCTTTCAAAAAAAAAATTAGTTTAGGGGAGAAATCATTCTTTCGTGTAATGTTTCTTATCTTTCATTCCAAGAAATGTTTCAAAAGAACACAGAATTTTATAGGCTTAAGCTTATAATCCCCATTTAATAGTGTGTTGTTCTTTTAATCTTTTGTATCGACAAATAAAAATCAAATCAAAAGCATTAACAACATTAATCAAATTTTTCTTTACTTCTAATTCGTTCATTACAAAGAACTTTTATTTTTAATAGTTTACAATTTTGTTGAAAAACAATTATATATATACACATACACAGAGAGAGAGAATCAGAAATTATGGGCGAAACTTGAAAGGGGGATAGAACACATCTAAACAAGCAATTTCCGTATACCGAGGTTCTTTCTGGCCTTGACAAAAATGTGTTTGCAGAATATAAATTCTAACAAGTAATGTATAAAGCAAATTATACATGAAATAAGACATAAATTAAAAAAAATTAAAACAAATATAAGCAAATATTACATAAAGCAATTAATTGTCGAAATTTGCTTTATGTAATATAGATAGCAAAGTAAAATTTAAATAGAGAAAAAAGTACAAAATAAAGCAAATTTCAATAAAAAAAAATTATTTAGAATTAATTAAAATGTTAATTCTAAAGATTGAGTCAACTAACATCCTTTTATTGAGAATGCGGATCATTTTTTTTTCTCTTCAAGTTTTAACACACTATCGGAGCAATTTGTCCTATACAAATTTGCACAATTTAAAATACCTCCCAACATCTCGTGAGCTCAGATTATTTATAATAATAAAGATAGACTTTCGTATGTGTGTATCTGTGTATCTGTCTGTCCGTCATTTTCTCAAAAGCCCGCAGCGCTACAAGATTTGGCGGGAAAATACTTGTATGTCTTACGTT
Organism: Maratus michaelseni; assembly: GCA_963931845.1. Classification (NCBI taxonomy): domain Eukaryota; kingdom Metazoa; phylum Arthropoda; class Arachnida; order Araneae; family Salticidae; genus Maratus; species Maratus michaelseni. The sequence goes on from OZ007589.1 coordinate 121,264,875, forward strand.
ATGCATCTCAAAGGTATGTTTTGTATTTTTAGGTTTGTTATTTCTATTTAAATTTTTATGGCGTATATAGCGTCTTTTTTAGCGTTTCGAGACGATTTTTTCACATTAGTTAAGGGTGTGAATCATTTTACCCAAAATAATATATATTTGTTGTGTTTATCAAATCTTATTCGGAATTCGCACAGAGATTTTTGAATTTTTCGCGTTTAAATTTTGAATTTTTCGATTTTTGTATGCGACTTTTAGTGTTTTGACACGTACCGATGCAATTTTTTTGACATTCGTAAAATACTTTCACTGTTTTAGTCCAATAACTTTTGTCCTATGCGATTTTTTATTCGAGTTTAGTGTGGTTTTTATTGTTTTTGTTTTTGTTGTTGCCTGATGATTTTTTTTATTTTTATACATTCATACAAAAAGCCTGGTTTCAATCCTTGAGCTAATATAACAAATTTTGTCCCCTTTTCAATGAAATTTATTTGAAATTCGTAAAGAAATATTTGAATTTTTCGCGATTTTTATGCAATGTTTAATTCTTTTTCTTTAATTCATTTTGTGACAATTTTGTGTTCGTCAATTTTCGAATCCCGTTTCATTCTTATAGTCCATCATAGTAAATTTTGTCCTTTGCAATTTATTCGTTTTTCACGAATTTTCATTCTTTTATTAGCGTTTCTTCGCGTTTGAGGGCGATTTTTTGACATTCGTAAAATGAATCCGGTTTCAATCTTTTCGCCCTATATACTAAATTTTGTTCTCTGCGCTTTTTAAGATTTGTCCGAATTTGTTATAGGACTCTTTACTTTTTTTTTTTTTTTTTTTTTTTTTTTTGCGTTCTGCGGCGATTTTTTGACAATTGTTTTTTTTTTTGTTTTTTTTAAATGGAAGAAAATTTAAAATAACTCTATAATAACTCTATATTAGCGTCTCTATTTAAAATAACTATATAGGTTCCTATAGTAACGTGTACAAATATGCTAAGAATTTGAATTTCATCATGAATGAAATAAAAAACAACAACAAATCAAGTTCCGTTTGATTCGAAACCGAAGGGACTTGACTGCACGGGTGTACGCTGCGGAAGTCACTAGATTCCTTAAATCCGGTTTCTTTTAATTCAATGTTCGATTGGGAATAACAGAGCAGCGCAACATAGTAGGCGAAGCTCCACTTTTTCGTCAAATAAAGTTACTTTGCTTTTCAATTTTATGTATCTATCATCAATATTACCCTTCTAGATAATAACAATATTATCCATAAAAAATAGTAATTGTTTACTAGATATTCTGCACTAACAGAGATTTCTGCACAATCACAAATAACCTTGTAGGGCTTATGTAATTTATATGAGTAAAATTTAATGATTTCGATTTCTTTTGTTGTTGTATTTTGTTATTGTACTAACAATCATACTTAAATTCAACAGTCCCGGAGGAGATGTCACATTCTTAGTAAAACAGTTTATTGTTTATTGCTATCCACCAGCTGCCGCATGCAAAGTGTCATCGTGTGTGAAGTGAAAAATTTGTGCAACACAATAAAATGTTTTGTTTCTGTTGCTTTTCTTTCGTTATTGGTTGTTTTCACTTTTCTTCTTAGTCTGTCGAGAGCCGGCGATTTTCGTGCTACAGGTACCATTGCAACGCTTTTGATGTTTTTTTTTTACTATGAAGATCACATTCAAACTTTTAAAAAAAGTAGTCGTTGTCATTTGATATTTTCGAACTTTTGGCACTGTAATCGTAACTGTTAGAGTCTAACTGCTGTTTTTCATATGATTCTTGAGCGCATACCTCAAAACATTTTAAACCGAAATTTCATTTAGTTTCCGTGTGATAGTTAGTCCGTGTTTTAGTTTCCGTATGATAGTTAGGGGCTTATATATCGGGACAGTTTTTTTAAAATCACCTTGTATATGATAGATCACGTAATACAGATAGCGAAACTGCCAGTTATTTCGTGCATCGGCGTTATTTAATTATTGTTTAATTTTTATTTTGTCATAGTAACCTCATATAACGGACTTCAAAGTAAAATGAATGACAACCGGTTTACTGATGTCTGCCTCCGATTTCGGCTGACACTCGTATTGCGGAAGCCATTTATTTCGGATGCTATTCTGGATGCCATTCATTTCGGATGCTATTCTGCATGCCTTTCTGGATGCTATCCGCTTTGCAGCGGGCTGTACAATATTTTTATGGTAACAATGCCCTCTAACACAATAGGTGATCTGCAGTTCTGTTATAATCTTTCATATATGAAAAAATCAGCGACGCTGAAATTGATTGACATAATGTGACACTATTTCCCGTACTACATCTTTGGTGAATAAAAAAAAAAAATGGATATGTATTCGTGAAAAACGTTATTAAGGAAAAATGGGTTATGAAGAAATAAACGGGGTATTAAGAGACAAACGAAATCATAATTGTTTCTGCAATGAGAAAAGCATCCAGCAGAAAAAAAGAAAAAAAAACAGTGAGTAATAGTAAAATGGTCTTCTAACATTTTCGTACTGCATATTTCAAACTAAATTATTGTTAACCACCGATATTTGTCCTACCATCAAACAGGGCGATCGCTCTGCCAAGCCAAGCTTAAAAAAAAAAAAAAAAGCCACACAAACAACGCCAAGAACTGGACTGAAGCACACTACTGCTTATTTACAGAAAGCAACTTCGCAATGTTAAGAGCCTACATCAGTCACGCGAAAAAACGCTCCAGCTAATGTTAAGTCTATGGGAAGGTTATCGTGCGATTTCTCGCTCGCATTTTAAAGTTTTTAAATGATTCTTTTTTGCATAGGATAGCTGTGGTCGATCTCTAACGTTGTTAGTTTTTACTTTTTCGATTTTTGTTCCAGATTTCTTATATAAGGGTAATTTAATTTTCAGAACCGGTTCCTACCGGTTCCAAAATTGAAAATTTCCGCTTATAAAAAAGCCGTAACCAAAATCAAAAAAGTAAGAACTAACAACGTTAGAGATCGACCGCAGCTATCCTATGCAAAAAGAATCATTTAAAAACATTAAAATGCAAGCGAGAATTCGCGCGATAACCTTCCCATAGACTTAACATTAGCTGGAGCGTTTCTTCGCGTGACTAGCGTAGGTTCTTAAATCGACAAAACATGCCAGATTAAAATATCAGATATCAAATAAACCAAGCGTCGCAGAAAAAAAAAACGAAAACTAGAAGAATCTAATGAAGAATTTCTTCAATTTAAGACCTTACTCATCTTCATAAGTGATTTATAAACAGAGATATAGATTTTTTTTAAAAACGTCGAGTTACTTAAAATGATCACTTTTTTCTTCGTCAAACTTTTTTTTTTTCAAACAACCTACAGGCCTTAATATTGGTCAGAATAAAAAAAGGATTGCATTTTTGGACAAGTAATTACGTAATCTATCTGCTTTTATAAAATCCAGTGTAAAAAAAATTATTTTCTATCCTTAATTAGCAAAAAACTGTTAATTAACTTGGCGATTAAAAAATTATGCCAAAACAGAGATAAAACCCGCCAACGACTATGTACCATCTGTATTATAATAGCACAAATCAGTTAGAGGTTATAACCACATCAAATTTCATCTGCAAGTCAGCCATTTTCTTCTGAAGATATTTTTTTAAAAAATAAAACTTCCTAATTATAATAACACACATTTTATCAGACAATTAAATATGACTGCAAACTGTGGCAGATGACTGTTTCCGACATGAATAAGTATGAGAAATTGCCAGTCAAGGGTATCGGTCTGGGTGGCTCAGTCGCAGAGTGTCAGCACGGTACGCATAAGGTTCCACGTTCGAGTCCTGGCCCAGGTCAATTTTTCACTCATGTTTTTTCAGTGTATTTAATTGTCTGATAAAATGCGTGTTCTTATAATACTGTAAAATAAAGTAATCAGACGTAGTGTTTATGTTCTAAATATATAATTTACGTTTTTAGAAAGATCTTTAAAAATTAATTAGTTTTTGATGGAAGATGTACCTTCTAAAATGTATACATTAAGAGTTATCGGCATTTAAAATTTCTTTCCAAACGTAAACAAAATTTTTGAAATAAATTAAAAATTAAATGTGATTCATTTATTTCTAAAAAAAAAAAAAAAAAAAAAAGAAAAAAAAAAAAAAGAAAAAAAAAAACATGGTAAAGGATAGGTATTTCGCGTTCGCAGGAATACCTTATCACGTCATTTTCCTATAAATTAATGAAATCCAGTTGTTAAATTATTTTTGTTTTAGAAGTGAAGTTTCCATTTCAATTTATTGTAACAGTACAATGTTTAATTGAATAAAATAATGTAAATCTAAGAAATTGCTAAGAAATTCCAAACATGCACAGGGCAACGCAAAAAATAAATAAATAAACAAAAAATAAATAAATAGACAAATGAATAAATAAATAATTATAAATCAGCTTTCAGAAATTCTAAAAATTGGTCATATATCTTAATTACAAGCTAAAGGAGGGTTTATTTATATATTACTCTATATAATATAATTGTAATTTCAGCAAATATATTAAATTCCAATGCGATCTGTTTTAAACTTTAAAACATTTTATAACACATGATAAAACATTTATAAAAAAGAATGGCGCGTCACATTTCGGAGAGGGGATGGGAAGGGGCGTGAACAAAATTAGGAAATATAATAAGGCTATCTGTTTGAAACTTTACGATATTTTATAACACATAACATAAATTTTAAATATAAAGCCGCGTCAAAAATTATACGGAGGGGCGGAGCGCGTTTTGCCTACACAAGCGGGGGGGAGGGTGCACTTTTCTAAATTTTGCCGACACCTCTCATGTGATATATCGTTGGAAAGGTCTGTGAACGCTTAATCATATTACGCAGGGGGAAGGGGGTATTTTCAAAATTTTTCACATACCCCTCATGTGATACATCGTTGGAAAGGTCTGTGACCGCTTAATACTATTATGCATCTCCGGTGTTCACCCCCCCCCCTTTGCCCCCCAAACGCGATTAGCTTTCACCACCAGGGGGCGCTTTTCTATCTCTGTTTCTATGGGTCGGATCTCGACGGGGTATGGCTCATTCGACTCGACATCGATAGAGATTTCCGGTTTTAATTCGTTTTTTCACCACCAGGGGTCACTTTCCTATCTCTGGTTCTATGGGCTGGATCACGACGGGGTATAGCTCATTCGATACGACATCAATAGCCTTAACGATTTCAGTGCCCGAGGTTGATATATAACAGATTGCGCTACCTGGTGGTGGAAGATGGAACTCGGGCGTGCGCAGCACGACTGCTATACGGTGCCGAAGGCAGCAGGGACCTGTGTCGGAGGTTCGTTTGGTTAGAGGTTTATACTATTCGATGTGCAGTATTCGCTGTGTACTATTCGCTGACACGCTATGTACGTATTCCCATTTTTATTCATTTCATGGATAAGTCAGTGATATTTTTAACGGAGGATAAAAAATATTATAAAAAGCCACATTTAGTATGTTGTTTTTAAGAGTGTAATTAGTTTAATTGAAAAATCTACTGGTATTTCCAGTTAACCCTTTAAACAATGACTGAAAGTAAAATGTAATTTTAAATTATTTCTCCTGTTTAGTTTATTTAAATTATGTGTAATCTATTAAAAAAAAAAAGAAATGATATCTACAAAAACAACTTTTCAAAAGTAGAAAAAAAAAAAGAAGTTGTGGTTAAAAAATGGTGTGATATCAAATTTCCAAGCTATTATATTACTTATTTAACTTTTTTCCATTAAATAAGTTATAATATATAGAAGTCGAGTGCCTACGTATAAGTTAATAGAAATCGTTTTCTCCTGTACTAAATACATCCTAACGAGTTTCTGAAAATTCAATTTTTTTTCAAATTATGCATGATGGGCTTGGCGGCCATCTTTCCATATTTCTAAGCACCCAAATTTCTAAAGTAAAAGCGTAATATGTTTGCAATGTAATATGTTTATAACAATTTCGAACTTAACTACGAACAGATAAATTAGATAAGACTGATATTTTGAGAAATTGATTTTTACCAGTTTAAAATTGCCCCACCAGTGGCTGAGAGGTTCTGCTCTCGAAGCTGGTAGACGGGAGGTGCTGGGTTCGATCCCAATCGCGCCCATCGGCCTAATCATTCGGAGTTTTCGTGGTTTTCTTCGAGCCGTGGATTTATCCATGCGTAAATACGGGCTAGGTTCCCTTAGAAAGACCCCCACGAAGGGCACTCCTCCCGGGCCTATATCCTATGTGTAGATAATTGGCCGTCAATAATCAACCCAACCCAACCCAGTTTAAAATTATTAATTACTCTAACAAATAAATCATAAGATGAATCTTTAAGATAAGTCATCTATAAATGAAACGCTTAAAATATTTGCTTAAATAACAATTTTGAACTTTGGATTTTAACTACGGATTTGGGTGCTTAGAATTTTGTGAATAATATGCAAAGATGGCTGCCAAGCCCATCATGCATAATTTGAAAAAAATTGAATTTTCAGAAACTCGTTAGGATGTATTTAGTACAGGAGAAAACGATTTCTATTAACATATACGTAGGCACTCGACTTACATATATGATAACTTATTTAATGGAAAAAAGTTAAATAAGTAATATAATAGCTTGGAAATTTGATATCACACCATTTTTTAGCCACAACTTTTTTTTTTTTTTTTTTTTTTTTTTTTTTTTTTTTTACGCTTGGCTTTTTTTACTTTTGAAAAGTTGTTTTTGTAGATTTAATTTACAGCTCTCATTATATGATTCATGCAATATATGACTGTACACACAATAAGTACGGACTAAAATAAGGGACTAAATCTGAAACTTTATACAGAAAAAAATTACCTCTGCCTCTTATTACATCAGCGTCCCTATAAAATTTTATTTCACTAAACTTTATTGTAAAATGAACTTGAATTAATAATTAATTGAAACTGTAGGTACATTAAATGACTAAAATAAGTATGTTTTGCTAAATGTTGTGGAAAATGTATCTTTGAAATGCAACAAATATCATAGAGTGTGTCACAAAAAACGCCCTAATAAACGCTAATGAAATTTCGAAAAAGTTACAAATAAATTCCAAAAAGGTATTTATTGGCTCTAAACTACAATAGATGTTCAAAACTTCCCCTTTTAACCTCTAGATATGGATGTGAATGCTTAATTATATTCATGAAGACATGTTTCAGCATTTCAGGTTATTGTGCTAGGATTAGGAAAGCTATATTATTTGGTTAACTGTTAAGTCTCAAAGTGCATAAAGTTCATCACATTTATCACAAAATAGTCCTCGCTTCCTTAAAAGAAATTCTTGTTAGAAATATACTCTTCGATAATGTAACTAACAATTGTGGGGAAAAACACCATGTTGACGTATACCCACCTACGCAGTTTTAGACATTATTCTGAACTACGTTCGCTACGGTGACTTAGCTGCTAACATAACATACTATGATGTTGCACCTGGCGGCTTTCAAAAGTCTCTTGTTTTCGTCTTACTAGAATATGAATTATTTTAATTCCTGCTAACGTTTTTTTTTTCCCTTCGTGTATTGAAAGGAGATACTCTTCACAAAATCCTGGCTATTGTTAGCTTAGGCCAGAGTTGGGAAAATTGTAAATCCCGAGTAGGGCATTTGAAGTAACATGTTTGTTTATGTATATATAATATACATATACGATAGTGGTATACATATACATAATATATTAACAAAGGTGTATCAAAAATACTGATTTGCATTATTACAAGTTGCCTCATTCTGGCATAGGGTGTCTATTTTGCATTATTTTTCCTGTATACACTTCTATTAAAAATTAACTACACTTTATCTATGTAATATAGATAATAAATATAGAAGAGATTATTTAAATTAATCCATCTAAAACAAAACTTCAGTAGCCTAGGTTAGGACTAAAAGACTTTGTCTAATCTTGTTACTAATTTCCATTTCAGTTTTCGTTATGCAGAGCATAGTTTTTCTAGATATTCACTAACTGAGTAGAATTGCCATGTTTTCCACTTTTAACAGTTCTTAAGCTATTAAAATGGTTTGCAAATGATATTGTTCAATACAAGAAACTGCATAATTCTATATGCAGTCTTCAATAAATATATGATCTCAAAATATATAAAAAAATGTATGGAACAAGTGTATTTAACTCAAAAACATTAACAATAAACTTTAAAACTATTTAATAGAGTATAAAAGCATACTAACAATATTTCTTAGGAAATTCTTAAGTTCCTGTAAGACTTAAGAACAACGTTTTAAATACTTCCGTTTATTGACTAGCCTCTTTCTCATCAGTAGGTTTGTAGAGTAGTACCTAGCTACTGTTTTACGTTGGTAGTGTACGGACAAATGGATTGTCGAGTTTAGTGTGTGAACGTGTTGTCCTGAGTCTAACATCTGTTCGTGAAAGTGCCACTTATCAGGTTTTCGTGGTAATTTTGTGCAGCGTTATGATAATTAGGTATCTGTGGTGGTTTAGCTGACATAAAGTGAGAAGTGAATATAGTCGGGTGTGCCGGTTATTGTCCCTCGTGGAAAATAAAGACTAGTTTTGTGCTTCAACAAGCTCCCCACGTGTCGTTATCAATGAAGTTCCATTTCGACGGATTTTGCAATGAGGTTCTTCAGATGAGAGTTTGCATATATTTTAAGGCGTTGCGTTAACACTCCAAATAACATTATATTGGAATCCTCGGCGTTCCCTTCAATTAGTGACATTCTCGTATGTTCTAGGGATATTGTTTATAGTGCTATTTCAGGGTTACAAATGATATTTCCGTAGCAAACGTAGAGGAACCACTCTTATGTTCCGGAATACAATCAACGTAGCCATGGTGTTTTGAGTTAGTGTTAGAATTTAGAAATTTTTTTGGAGTTAACACTTCCCCTTTCATTCTTTTAGTGCTTGAGTGGATAATGTTAATCATCGTTAATTTAAATGCTCTTCTAAACCGCCAAAAGCCATTACTATTGATTTAAATATTTATTTTTTTATTGTTAATTTCTGTCTGATGTCTACTTTATTAGGTGACGGTCCTGAAGTGTCCACCACAGCTGTAAAGACTGATAAATTCCACTCCCATTTCAAAATTAAATATTTATCATGTTTTGAAAGGCGTGCCACACTCACATTTATGAAAAAGTAAAATACACTTCATGAATGAATCTTGATCTTCAAGGAATAATGGAGTAAATTAATCTTGATATACAAAATAAACAATAGCTTCCAAACTGAAATAGCTATGAAAATCATGTATTTAAAATATGCCTTGGAATGGAATAAATTCATTTAAATCTTCATAATATTTTTCATCTATTAAAACGTTATATAACGAATTGAAAATGTAAAGTGGCTCGTCTGCACCTATACCTGCAAGGAAAGTAAGACAAACAAATTTTGGTAACTTGGCAAGAAGACGAAAATTAGTAGCACATTTTCTAGCAACATATTCACTGTTTCATTCACACAAGCATTTTTTTTCAAAAATTATACAATTTATTTAAATAAAGAAGCCATATATATTTTTTTATATATAAATAAAAGTAAATTGTACATAAAAATAATAACAGCATCAATATAAATGTTTATATATAAATATAAATACATATATAAACAAGCATAAAACTTCATCAGGTTTGTTTTCATATCTTTTACGTCATTTGCAAATATGTCACTTTCTGAAGCTCGAATAATCTAAGATTTTTTAAATAAAAACACCAATATCCTGATAGTGGAAAAGTACTCAAAAATTGGTTACTCTTTACACTTGAAATCTCATCGTACTGGTAAAAGCCGGAGTCGACCAACAAAGAGCACTGAGATTAATTCAACTTGTTTGTCCATAAACCTAATATCTTGGCCAGATATTCCAAATTCTGCATCTTGTTTCTATTACCCCACCCATCTAAACATTTTCTGAAATCAGTGACTAAATATATCATTCGAAAACTTCCAAAAGCGTACATTCATGAAATATTATGCTGCTAATCCACAGCGTCCCTAGTGATTCTTTAAAAGAATTTTCAAATATTATTGTAAAACGTCATATGGATAATGATTGTTATCAAATATATTACACAAAAACTAACTTGAAACCTAATTATTAAAATGGAAATAATCAAACTCATCAAATCTCAAATTTATTCCAAATTCCGAAAACAGAAATGTTAGCAATGTCTCATTATTTATATTGGCAAAGAAATACTTCCAATGCATGAGACATATTAGCGGAAACGTTTCTTTTGACAGCGTAATCCAACTGGTAATACCTCTCGGTGAACTATAGTAATAAATCCGTTTGATTTTATCATCGTTATTGATAACATCTCATCGTTATTAAGGATATTAATGCTATAAATGTAATCCTGATATTGATATTTAACTCTCACAAAACAGACAATAATGCTGCTGGAAAGAAGAAATAGTTGTTTGTCTGTCTTACAACTATTGTATTAAAAGTACTTTTTGGTGTGCAATGCACACTTAATTAATTTTTTTCAATTTATTCCATGTACTGTATGAAATTGGAATAAAGCGATTATTTGAAAAGTGGTATAATATTTTACATTTATAGCTATCGAAAATTCCTCTGAATGGTATAACTTTAAGTTTTATCAACGAATTTCATATTTTTGAATTATAAATTATTTTTTATTATTGCATATCAATTCCAACAAATATACATTCTAAGTTTTACAAAATATGCCATTTTGCAGTTGAGGAAAATAACGTTAATCAAAAACAAATTGCGTCTTCTGAAATAATTGGTTAGTATGTATTCATTGGATAATTCTTCTGAATTTAATTTTAAACAAACTTTTAGATTTTTAATAACAATACCCATATTTGAAAAAAAAATTCGATATTAAGACAAATTTTAGATTTAAATATCACGTTTGGATTCATTCAATGAAGACATTTAGAAGCAAAATGAAGGTGTACAAATTTGTATTTATAATCTAAATATAATTTATAATATTTTCATTTTTATTTCCCGTTGTAATTAAATTATCTCTATATGTTCTTGTCTATGTTATTATTAAGTATCCAAGTTTATAAATATCTGATTTTAACCAACTTTCAACGATGGAGGTTATACAATTCTTTTGTATGCATTTTTAAAAAAAATTTTATACATATCCACGTATAACTCTTAAACCCTTGTCCAATTTTCATGATTGTTTTATTGTTGGAAATGCCTGTTTGTACATTATCATCAGAAACTGAACAGGCTATAATCGTCTTTCTGTATGTTTTATGATTTTTTGGTCTATATTGGCTTTAACATAAAAATTGACGAAGTTTACAGCATATTTTTCCGATATTAAAATAAATCTGCTATCGTGTATAATGTTTTTACAGGATTTCTCAAAAAATTTAATGCATTATCGTTTACAACGCATCAAAATAAGCGATATTTACAACACTAAAATGATTGTGGATTACACTCCTGAGTCAGGTTGTGTAACCCGATTGTGACCGAAGCCAACCCTACCCCTATTCTGATCGGGTCAAGTGGACATAATTTTTGGAATAATTTTTCGTTGCAGGTTGGTTTTATTCTAATTGTTTAAGGGTCGGGTAGGTTTTTGGCAATTTTGAGTCGGGTTTGGTAGCCAGTTTTTCTAAAAGAATGTTTAATATGAAAAAGGACTATATATTGGAATTAATATTAGTAGATATATGTTTCCTTTTCTACATAAAACAAGCAAAAGGAAAAAGCAAAATATTTCACATAAGCATTTTATACTAGCTAATGTCCAAATACATAATTTATCTCACTTAATCAATCATGAAAGCAGTCACAACAGCGGTGGAGGCTGCCTCAAGGGCCATAAAAACCGCTGATAAAAAGTTAATGATTTGCAACCTAATTATGGAAGATTGAAAAATATTACCGCATTGTACTGTATCAAGGAGGTAGTGTAAATTTGTTTTATTTTGCGTCTTTCTAACACTAATCATGCTGAATATTAATTACAGTATTAATATCTTTTAATAATTGTAATAATGCTGAATCTTACAATAAAATATTTCATCTTACACCCCACTCCCAAATTTAGCTCATTTTCTAACATTGAATATTTCCGGAAGTATTCGCAGAATATTCAACGTAAATTTATATTTAATATAATTTCAGAGTGATCCGTTTTCTGATTTTTAAACGTGAGATTTAAGAAAAAGTACGATATTAAAAGTTTAAAAATTTGATCATATTTCCATGCATGCAGGTCTCTCCTTTTTCTATTGTAAATTTAAAGACGACATAATTCCTAATCAAATAAAATTTTCGCTTTTCTGAGCAATTATATTTTAGTTAAATAGTATGAGGTACTTTTCCCTTTGATCGACTATAGATTTACATTTTTTGCAACTAGCATTTTCGAGTATTTTTAGTAACACTATCCTAGAAATAAAAGACTTCCTCTTGCTTACAGATGTTATTTTATTTCATTTTAATTTTAAAAGAATAGACGTGCTTTAAAAGTAGAATCGAATATTTTGTATGAGTTTGCAAAATTTAACTGAAAAATTAGAATTATACCTTGAAAGGATGGGTTTTTATCAAAATGAGGTAATTGAGGAATCGTCAGCGAAAATTACCTTCTCTAACGTAATGTTTGTAAATAAATGAGCTAATTTGACTTACGATGCATTTGAAACCGTGAGACTGAGTTCTAGCAACTATGCAAATATTTAGTGCAGTGATTGAGCAATATGTGCTTTATTGGATAAGGGAGAATATTCTTCAGCGTTGGTCCAAATAAATGTTGACCGGACGTGAAAATCCCTAATTATGGAATATAAGTAAAATAACGACAGCAAGACACTCTTCAGGGTAAGCCGAGATACTTTTATTTCGATCACTTCGTGTAGTTAAAAATAGTGGAAACCTGAAATCTAAGAGTTGCGTGGTTCTTTGTTATTCATCTGTTACAGAGTTTTTTAGTTTGGAGACACTTTTATTTGAAACACTCTGTTGTATTACAGTAACAATTTGTCGCGAATTTCTTTTTAGTTTAATTATCATTTAAGAATATTGACTTACAAATTTATTTAATATATCATCTTGATGAAAAAATTTATAAGTTAAAAGATGGTTAGTTATAAGTATAATATATATTAGAGGAAGAATAATTATATAACTAGAAATTTGAAATTTGGCATTGTAGTTACTTATAAGATGTAAATGCTCTCTAAGAACAAATTTAAAAAAATCGAAATGAGCAAAAAGCGTTCTAAAATCATTCTAAATTACAATTTTTATGGAATCTCTGGAACTACAGAACCAATTTCAAAAGTGATGGTGGCAAATTGATGGGGACAATCCCTGCTCCAACAGCATCTTTAATAAAAAGCTATGCGATGCTGACGACTGGGTTATTCTCGGAAAATGAAACCTTTGAAGTTGCTGAAAAAAATAATAGCTCGAAAAGTATTTGTCAGAAAATTGTTAGATTGTTTTCTTGATATAAATTTCAAATGTAATGATTATGCCGTTTTTCAAATATTGAATTTCAAAAATTACCAAATTTCACAATGGAGTACCATAGCGAAACCTTCATGCGTAAAATGATAATGATAAGGGCGACGTGTCCTGACGTGTATATTGGCACAAGTCACAAATTATAGTAGCCTTATTATTCTGTTAAAATATAAGAATTAATTATGAAATGTCAATATTTTGTTTGATTAAAAGTTCGTTAAGAAAAATTGACCAGCGAAGCGGGCGTAGCTTGCTAGTCATATAATAAAAATAAATACTCCTAATTCATACATATTTGTTCCAAATTTTGATAAATAATTGTATTGCCTACAAGTTAGCTTATAAAATATATAAAGGTCAATGAGTTCATTTGAAACATCAGTTCCAGTTAAATGAAAACGTGTTAAATATATATTTGTTAGTATACCATTGTATAGATATATTTTTTAACTTAACAGCTCATGTGTAATAAATATTTGTACAGATTTTTTTTTTAATTTTAAAAAAGAATAGTATTTTGTTTCATGCATAACTGAACTCAAGATTAAACAGGTGGAAAAAGTCTATAGCATGTTCTCATAACAACAATGTTATTCATTTATAAAAATGTTTTTACTAATACGAATAAGTTTCATGAATTTAAATGCAAAAATATTATTATAGCCTTGAGATATTTGATTATGTAAAAGAAAGTATTTAAGGCAATAATTAAAAGAAGCACGTTAAGAATAATCTTAAAATTTAAACTCACTGTAAATAATTCTCACTGTAAATAATAAGCGATTTCTTTGAAAACGCTGAATAATAGAAAAGTACAATGAGTGCTAAAATATGACTTTATTTTTGGGGGGAGTAAACATTGATTAAGATAACAAGTAATGTTCATAAATATAAAAGGAAAAATAGCTCCAGGTATGGTGACGCTGTGGAAAACCGTCTCCTTGGCAACATCTCTAAAAGAGATGATGCAGATTTAAAAGTATATTTTAATAAAGCGGCATTTTTAGGACGATATATCTAAATTTTTGGCTGATAAAATTGTGCAACTTTATATTTTGTAAAGAAAATTTTATGAAAAGTGTATTTTTATACTAAGTACTGAATTAATGAGACTAATTTAAATAAGTTAAGGAAACTATAGCAGATAATATGAAATAATATGTGTAGCAGAAAAACGTTATACTCTGTATTTATTTATTTTTTTTCATTTATAAATAAATAACTTTGTTAATTAGAAGAGTACATTTAAAATTGTGAATTATTCCAATTTTCATAAGCAGGTTTATGAAAATATAGATGATTATATGAAATTATTATTTGCAATATCATAACGCTTACATTTTTAATTTAAAATTTACAAAGGAATTGCTTATTTTTATATATGGTTTGAACATAATTAAACCTTGTTTATCAATTTATTTGGCTTTTAGTTTCTTTTATTCTTTTACTTTTTTGAAACATTTTGTCATTCCAGCTCAGTAAAATTCTGAAATAATATTTAGTTATCTGCTATTGTTGCAAATAAACTGTGTATAAGTTTTTGAAAGAAAAACATTTCTTCCGATGCCTTTTAAGTGAGCTATTATTTTATATAGATGTATACAAAATTATTTTGCATTTTATTTTTCGAAAGCGTTAAAAAAATATGAAAAGACTATTTAAGACAATCTCATCCAGCCAATATCCAAACACGAAATAATCTTTGAATAACAAAAACAACATGAAACGTGGAAAAATAATTGTTTTTAATAAATTAAAAATATATTGTATTATATTTTAACATAAAAGAAAAATATTTTAAGGATAATGAACAACTTGGTTTATCTATGCTTAGCGATTTTTGAGCCATTTATAATAACTGTAAATGAAAGGCATTGTGTTTTATTTGTTTTCTTTTTAATGGCTATATTCGTGATTTTCTTACATATATTAATTAAAATATAGTTTTGATCTTAAACCAGTTGATAACTTCTCTTTACAGTATAGATGTTTATACCTATATATATATATACAGGGTGATTATAAAAAAACTATCCCGATATATGTGTCCTTAACTATCACTCCGTTCACAGAAACTGACTGAAATTTTGGTTTTAAGTATTTTCAGGTATGCGCTCAAGAATCGTATGAAAAACAACAGTTAAACTCTAACAGTTACGGTTACAGTGACAACATTTTGAAAATTTAAAATGGCAACACCTATTTTTTTTAATTGGAATATGATCTTCATAGTGAAAAACCATAAAAAGTGTTGGAACGGTACCTGTAGCACGAAAATTGCTGGCGCCAGACAGACTAAGAAGAAAAGTGAAAACAACGAATAAGGACAGAGAATCAACAGAACAGAAAACATTTTATTGTGTTTCACAAATTTTCCAAGTCACACACGAAGAGACGTTGCATGCGGCAGATGGTGGATAGCACTCAATAATAAAATGTTTTACTTTCTGTTGCTTCTCTGACCTTTATTGGTTGTTTTCACTTTTCTTCTTAGTCTCTCTAGTGCCGGCAATTTTCGTGCTACAGGTACCGCTCCAACTCTTTTTATGGTTTTTCACAATGAAGATCACATTCCAATAAAAAAAAGGTGTTGCTATCTGAAATTTTCAAAATTTTGTCACTGTAACCGTAACTGTTGTTTTTCATACAATTATTGAGCGCATACCTGAAAATACTTAAAACCAAAATTTCAGTCAGTTTCTGTGAACGGTGTGATAGTTAAGGACTCATATATCGGGATAGTTTTTTTATAATCACCCTGTATATATATACATGTATGGATAGATATTTTAAATGTATATTTATGTTTATAATATATATTGTTTTGTGAATATCAAACTGACACTAAAGAACATTGCAAACTTCGAAGTAAATGAAAAGCATGTATGGTATTTTGTGCAACAGAATTAGCGTTCGGATCAAAGGAATCGATTTTCGTAAGAAGAAATAATAGCGCATTTGAATAAAATATGAATTCTGGAAGTTGCCAGATATGTTCAACAAAATTACGCACAGATTACGTAATTAAACATCCAATATTTTTTCTGGCTATTGATTGAAGAGCTGAATTTTTGCTTGCCTACAAAGAGTTGAAAAACATTTAATGACAACTGGAATAGTCAACAATGCCACAGAATGGGGTTACACATTCAGTAACAGACACCAAATGTGTCCATCAATAATATTTTCTTTTTGTTGTTACCTAGGCCTAAAATGAACCATTTTTAGAATACGATATCACTATTTCTAAAACCATTTGTATAATGCGATAACCCGTAAAGGAAATAAAACATGTTTGGGAGTCGGAAAAAAAATTTCAATTTTCAATTTAATTAAAAGGGGACTTTTCATTACACTCTCAAAATAATCCCAGGTCATTTTCAGTTTCTTTCTTTTTTTATTTTCATTTAAACGCGAAGATTTCTTTTTCATTTACCCATTTATGCCCAAAATACAGAAAAAAAAATCTAAAGCTCCAATCTAAAGCTGCATTTATGTCAAATCACAGTGATGGTCCGGCAACTGTGCTGCGTGTTACTTTTTAACACTTTCCAACGTAGTTGAAAAGTGTTTATGACTTCGGTTTATCTGCCTTTTGCCTTCTGCCGTCTGTCCGTGTTGTAACTCCCGTAAATATGCTTCGATTATCCTGAAATTTTTGTATGTTATTGTCGTTTACTGTAGAATGTTGCCTATTTCAACAGAAGTATATAGCACTTATAGTTTTTTTACAGGGAGAATTAAAAGTATTCCGTTTAATTCCTAAATAATCGTTTGAAGTGCATTTTGATGACGCTAAGTCATTTAAAGGATAATGAAATTGATTTATAAATATGAAGCGCATTAAAACATACTTTTTGTAGAAAATGGGTTGCAAAGCATTTATTATTCATTTACAGGGTCAAGCAAAAGAATTCTGTTACACATTGTTCTATGGGGAAAAATCTTCTGCAGTGTAATTTAGTGATATTTCACTATTTCAAACATAATGAAAATTATATGCATTACTGAGTTGCACTATAAATTGTTATCTTGTGTGCATCGTGTTTATTTACAGGGACACACAAAATAGATCGGTTACAGTACATGTGCGATATTTACAGTCTATGTGTGATAATTGCGTTTTCAACTTTGGTTTGAGTTTTTAAGTTTAAATTTTTTAATCGTATGTGTGTGTTTATAAACTTAGTTGATGATATACAGGGCTACACAAGGGCATTCGTATGTATTACAGACTATGGAAGTGAATTGCTTAAAGGTAGTTTTTAATTGTGTTTACGCATTTTCCTGCTGAAGTATATTTAGTAGACTAATAGAAGTTTGTGGAATATAAATAAATTCATATACAGGGCTAAGTAAAGATAAAGATACATTTTCGTTTACGGTTGGTAATTTCTGTGAGTGAGTTTTAAGTTCCCTTTTATCTTAATATGTTGTGTGTACCTTCACACAAAGCCTTCGGGTAAATAAAGGCTGTACAAAAGATTTCGAGTGCATTTCCATCTATTGGCGAAAATTGCTAAATGTGAATAATTATTCTAACTGAACTAAATTTTATCATACTATATAATCCACATTTATTCATTATATACAAGGCTGCACAAAATAATTCGACTGGAATAATTTGACACTGGAAGGTAATTTCGAAAATTGTATTTTTCAATGTGTTGTATGTTTTCTAAACTGTTTACTTACATATCTTCTTTCACCTTATTTAACGGTGAAGTTTCGTTACTGTTTTCTGGCTGTGTTGGAAAGTGTTTCATATGCATGATTTTTCGTTCTGGTTCGTATTAGAAACGAATTTTTATGTCTGTCTCTTTTCCATTAAAACATGAACATATCTTGAATAGAAGCTCAAAACTTACTGAAATTCTCCAGTCAAAAGACGTAAATTTCTTTAAATAATTAAAAATATCTTCCAATGATAGGGGTATTCCGGCAACTTGTTGCCTGGATTTTTTCACGTTTTTTGTATATTTTTTGTCAGGGTATAAATAAAGCGGTACGTTTTCAGTATTTCGAATTATTGATGTGTGAGCAGAAGTGTTATTAGTGACTAGATTTGTCCTAAATTGGATCGCCTAAATCAAGTTGCACGACAAAAATTATAAGGTAAAGTCAGGAGAGATGGCGAGGTCGGAGAGATTGCGCATATAGAGGTTCGGGGGGAAGTAGTAGAGTGAGCCCACAGCGATTCCAGGTAGTTGTACAACAGCAGTAGTGGAGTGTCTACTTGAAAGTTCACGTTGATTGTTTTGAGCGTCTAAGATAAAGCATTAATATTTTGTTTTCATTTCCAAAAGTAAGTGCTTGAATTTTCATAGCTTTTCATCAGAATTTCTATACAATGTCAATAGTACAAAATATTCTAAATTTAAACGATTTCTCATAAGCTACTAATCTAGACTAACAATGTGAACATCAACGGTTCTTTTTAGTAGCGGCCATGTTTATATAAAAGGCCGTGCAGTCTCTCCTACTGAAATTGGAGAGTTTGCGCATCTACTACTTGGGAGATATCGCGCATTATTCCCATTAGTTTCCTTGCGAGGAGAGATTACGCAGCTTATTGGTAAATTTGCATAAAAAAATAAAATGGACTAATTTTAAATTAAACGTCTTATAAAGTAACTTAATGTTATTTTGTAATCTTATCTGGACTTGCTTCTTCTGATTCTTTAATTGTTTTACCTTTAATTAAACAATTTCAATCATTTTTAAAATTAGTTCCTTTTTATAATTCGTTAATCATTAGGTTAAAATATTCACTCCTAATACAATAATATTTGTTCACAAAAACTTACAACAATGTCATTTAAGTGTAATTATTATTGTTAACAATTTAATTGTAGTTATTATTAGTAACAATCTCTCCTACCCATGTGCGCAATCACACAAAACCTGTAAGGACAGATTGCGCAAAATAACTTTCTTGATTTTATTACAACTGTTCTATTGGATTACAACATAACAACAAAATAGCAATGGAAATGCATAAAAAACAAATGAAGTAAATATTATCCATGGATAGTTTAGCAAAAAATTAATATTTAGATTTTTTATTGTTATTCTTTGAATTGTGCGTAGACTCTCCTAGCTTTACCTTATGACGTTTTGGATACAAAACTAGACAATCAAACAACATTGTTCAACCGCGATTCCATGTATCGAAAATCCCTCCTAGAAAGTTAAAAATTTAGGAACGAGAGTCATATCGAAAGTGTTAAATGTTCAAATTTAGCGTACTATATGAATAATAATTTATAAATATTTAGATGAGTATTTACAAAAAAAAAATTGTAAATTAACACAAGGTATAGTACACCTTAAAAATGCAAATTTTACTGCAATAATCATTAAACATTTTCTAAAATCCTTTCCTGAGATTTTTATTAAGTAAATGATAGGCATTTGTAGATATTATAAAACAGAGTGTTAAAATATTTTAAAACAGAGTAAGTGACAGATATTCTCCCCTCTTGTTATTTGTACATATTATAAATTATTTCATAGTTGGTACGTTCTACAGCTTTGTAAAATCTTTATTTGTGTTCATTTACATTCTTTTAAAAATGTTTTGTGCATGTATTCGGTTTAAAATACTGTTATGTATAACTTCATGTATAGTGGCTTAATATATGGACGCCTTTTCTTTCATATCGAAATATTTTGTTATATTCTGTGCTGAAAATGAATTTGTAGTAAGCGTATGATTTTTATTACTTCATGATAAGGACGTCTTTAAATATTTCCAAAAGTTTTGGCGTCTATAAAAATAAAATACCTACTTTACATAAATTTGAAAATTCTCTCATCCCGCAACAAACATAAACTTTTAAAATCCGAAATCCTTCTTCGATACTTTGAAGAAGATTTTATTCATGCACTTTTAGACTTATCAGAATGATGCTCTTTTTATCCACAATCAAACAATATCTATCAGGTCCACCGTATATCTCTGGAATTCTGAATATCTATTCCGGTTACTTTTCAAAATGTGTTACAAAATATATCAAATTTTAAGCTTGGACTGAATGCAAATAAGAACGTTTTTCATACATTTCAAATAAAAGTAATATGAATAACTTTCGGGTAAACTAACATAATCCCTTTTCCTGAAAATATTATGTTTCATGAGAGTTTCAATTTGAAGATTTATGAATAGTTTTATTTTATTCATTTTATATTAGAGACGCATTTTTCTAATAAAAGGGAATATTCACTCAAAAGGGTGTTGGTATAATTCAAGTGAGATATACATATTAAATTGCTGATTATTTAAAATATATCTGAGGGAAAATATTGAAACGTGCTTTAATTTTTTTTCTTATATGACATGCGAGGGCAGTGGAAAATTTAATATTTTTATGTAGTCTCTGGGTTCTATAAGTTACATTAAGAAAATATTTCTTCATGGTCTGATAAGTAAAACAGTAAATATTCTTTCTTCTATGACCAAAACTCACCATGTTATGATACTCTGAATTTAAAAAAAAAAAAAACGGAGCTTTCTGGCACTAACCAATTATCTGTTCATTTTTAGCGCCTGAAAGTTCCGAAATTTCCAAAAATTCAAAGTATCCGAATGTGTTGAGTTTTGGGTGTTTCCCAATCTTGCACCTAAGTACCTATACAATTATAACGCCTCCCTGTGACATATAATTCTGATTTTTTAAAAAGTAAATCCTTATTCAAATATTATAAGTAATTACTACAAATAGTATGTATAGCCACATCAATTACTGTTAATACTTTACTGTTAATTACAGTTACTGTCAATTATGTTTTAGATATATCTCTACAAACGCAAGAAAATCAGGGAGGAACCCTCAAATTTTTGCACCGAATTTTAGTGTCTGATGATTTTGATATATTAGATGGTGCAGATAAAGAAACTGCCAGCCAGCCTGCGCAAGAGCGGTTGCCAATATAGCATTGCCTTTTCTAATGTGAACTGCCTTGTACCTAGATTACTGATGACTGCCTGTGGGTCAGAGTAACATCAGTAATCGAGTTGCCATTCATTTCACACTGGTTGCTTATGGCGATTTATATCACCATCCGTTGGCAATGGCAAATTATTCATACAACTTATATGAACATTAATATAAGCAACAGAACTTTACACAAATAAAGGAAAATTTTAGTATTTCAGCGTTAAATCAAAATTCAAATATCATCCTTTGTACCATTACATTCCCTATTTAATGAACAATAACATTTCATTATTTATTTATTGTAGATATATTATTTTAATTAATCTATTAATCCATGAATTTATTCACATGAAATAAACAACAGGCCACCAGCGAAGAATTTTTTCATTTTTCACCTGGCCATAAAAAGTGTCATAAATATAGAAACGGCAATGAGCTAGTGGCCAAAATGATATGTTAGAAGAATGGAAAGACAGCGTAACGAAGTGTGTAAATTTATCAGCAAAATCCCTCAGTCCATGTCAAAGATCAAGTAAATGGAGAGCAGATATTTGCATACAACCAGGATTGGCCACGAAGGAGAGGCCAATGAAAAAATGCGGAGGAGTAATTAACAGACGCAAAGAAGTGTTGACAAACGGCAAGCACTGCGCCAACCTTTTCAGCACGCCCGGTAAACCACAAGAGGAGGATATGTTTTCTCCAAGTCCAACCCACAGAAAAAGAAAACAGAGAGAATAATTTTTAGTTAGAGAAGAGTGATGAAAAAAATCTCGAAGGAAGTAGTAGCATCTCAGCATGGTGAAAAAAATCGAAGGATAAAATAGCAGAAAAATATTCCGATTTGAGATTTCCGAGGATGCGGTAATATTCTAATCGAAGCCGTAAAATAATGAGATAGATGATTGATTATGGAAAATCTCTCTAGTGATGCAGTAACGGAAAATGATCTCATCTTAGCGACTTCTTTGATGAATTAATTTGGCATTTATTTGCCGATTGAATGAATATATTCATTAATCTACGATGAAGCAGCAGCATTTTGAGATGTTTATCATCTTAAACTCCTTGAAGAATGAGAGCAATCAACGAAGTGCTACCGATATCTCGAGAGATTGTAATTCTATTTTATGATGAAGTCTATGAGCATTATGGAATCTACAGTATATCGATCGTTTAGTTTTTGCCTATATATAGAAAAAGATTTTTATCTTAATTGATAATCAACTGATTTACGCAGATCTTATGGGTTATTTTACATAGACTTAAAATGTGTTTCGAAATTATAAAGACTTTGTGAACAACAAAAGTAAATGCGACAACGCAATATTCAACCTAGGACTGTCAACAGTGATAAATAACTAAGCAGGAAATGTGGTATCAAATTTGACTTACTGTGACATAAACATTTATATATTTTTAAATGATATATTTAATTATTAGGGAAAGTGTGGATCCCTGCTTAAATATTATTATTTTAATGCAAATGAATCAATGTAAATTTAAAGTTAATTCTCATAAATTTAATTTAAATCTTCTGATAATGGAAAATCCATTAAATTACTTAAAGGACTAAATGACTTCCAATTTAATTGTAAAAGTCAATTATAGACCTAAGTAAATGCTACCTGAATTAATTACTAAATCTTTTGTATATTTTCTTCTTTTCTTTTATTGTAATCGTTACTTTATTTAATGTGTTTCATTCAATAAACTTTTAATGTAATTTTAATTTATGAGTAATTATTTATGGTTATCAATATATTCTTTATTTATCCTTTCCTTTTCAGTTTTAATTATTCAACTAGTAAAATTTACCGGATGTGCTACACTCTGAAAAATATCCGTGAAAATACAAGCGATTTTCCATTAAATTTTAAGGAGAAGTTTCATTTTTTCAAAACAACAGTACAATTTCCGTAAATGACATTATTTCCGTAAAGAAGATTTCAAATCCGTAAATATGCAGAATGTTTTCCGTAAATTTAATGGATTTTTCCGTATTTCTTACAAAACTGTACAATGTCCGTATTTCTTTCAAAACAATGCCATTTCCGTAAATGACGTTCAGAGGTTTGCGTACAGAAATCGCCTTGTTTGAAATGCGAATTAAGATTGTTGTATTTACTAAAGTTTTTCTAGGATCCAGGTCTGAACCAGTCTTACCCGTGGGCCTATTTTTTTGTCATTAGACTCAGGTCAATCCTGGAACTCATTCTAACTGGGGTTGTGTCTGGGCGGTAATTTTTTGTGAAAATAATAGTGATATTTTTATTTTTTAGTGAAATCTTTAGAAATGTATTTTATTTTTATAAATTACAGAAAAATATTTTTTTTAATCTACTTTTTTTTCTTTATAGTGCTTTATATTTGCTTATTGCGTTTTAAAATTTTATTTTAACTTTATTAACGTGAGGCAATATTATGTTATTAAAGGTTTCATAAAATATTATCTTTGCTAATTATGGATATGTATATTGTATTGAACAAAACTGATTTGTCTTATAACTTGTGAATTAAACTAAAATTTATTATTTTATAAATTATAATTTTTTACTAAGTTTATATTTTTTTCTTTAAATTTACAAAAGTAATTAATAATTTTTTTCTTTACTTTCATAAAAATGAAGTTTATGATTTTATAAAGTTTATAATTTATTTCGTTAGTTTATAATTTTATAAATTAAACTAAATTAATAAGTCCAAATTTAAACTTACCTATCCCAAGGTCATTAATTTCAAAATTTTCTCTAAAAATCTATTTTTTTAATTTAATATTTTTAAGGTTTCATAAAATAATATCTTTGCAAATTATCGGTATGTGGGTATTAAACTAAACTGATTTGTGTTATATTCTTGTGAATTAAACTAAAATTTATTATTTTATAAATTATAATTTTACAAAATTCATAATTTTCTCTTTAAATTTATAAAAAATAATTTAATAACTTTTTGTTTACTGTATAAAATTCTAAATTTCATTTTTATAAAAGTTTATAATTAATTTTGTTAGTTTATAATTTTTATAAATTAAACTAAATTAATTTAAACTAAATTATTAAGTCCAAATTTAAACTTACTTATCGTAAAGTTATTAATTTCAAAATTTTCTCTAAAAATCTATTTTTTCGTTTTGATATTTAAAAAATTATTCATTTTAATAGAACCATACACAAAAGCTCACAGCAAAGCGTAAATATAACAATTTAATTTATTATAAATTTGTTGATTCACATAAGTTTTTAAACTAAGAGATAAAGAAAATTTACTTTAATAGCATGTAATAAATACGTCTGCTTAAGAAAATTATTGTTTTTACTGGAATTGATAAATAAATCAACACACAAATTATTTTTAAAAGTATATGTACTATTGCAAAAAGAAACAATCATTACTGTTAATACAATATTTTACGCATATAATACATAAAAAAATTAAATTTATCTGTTATAACGCATCAAATAATAAAGCAAAATATAGAACAATTTTGAAAAGAAAATATTAAAAAAATTGGACCTCTGAAAATATCCATCTAACTATGAGTTCAAGTTATTGCATCATTAAAAGCATCTCAAATAAGTTACAACATTTGAGCGAGTAACGTGTCCAACCGTAGTGTAGTGGTCTGGCGCGCTCGTTTAGTAAACGGAGAGTCTCGGGTTCGATACTCATCATGGGAAGTGGTGGTTGTTTACTAAAAACTCGCTCAGAAATGAACGGAAAAAAAGAAACTTATCTATCCCTTATAAGATGTTTCTTGAGAGGTAAGTTTTTTTTTCTGGTCCTATAAATTTTTTTTAACGATATAAAATTTCTAAAAAATACGGAAAATATCTGTTATAAAACGGAAATTTAAAAACGGATATTTCAGAAATCACGGAAAATTTCCTGGAATTTACGGAATTTTTTTTTCGTTAAAATACGGAAATAGTACTGGCGTCTCGATTGCCAGTACTATTTACGTTATTTTCAGAAAAAAAAATTTACAGTGTAGAGGAGAGAGTCAAAATGGTCTTGCATTTTAACTTCTAAAAATTTACAACGCAAGCTTTTATTTATTGATTATTATATTAGGATTAAGTTAGTTCATTATTTCAATGACCTGTATCAGTCTAACGTGGTTCGGATGTAGGCCCAGATTCATACGATCACCATTAAATTTTGTTACTTCTCTAATTGACGTACAAAATAATATGGAATCCCTGTCTGCTGAGGTTGATAGTGAGTCTTTTTATCGTGACTTCCGAACGAGTGGCTAAATGGTCACAAATCTCCCAACAGCTGCCGTTCATTGATTTATCTGTTTATTAATTGTTTTTCAAGAAACACATCGACTGTCTTGCAAAAGTCTGAGCACTGGAGTTTTTTCCAATGAAATAAATCATAAATATACGGTAATCATAACTCAATATAAAGGAGAATGCCTATTCGAAAAGTTCTGTATTTAAAAAAAAATATATACTCTATATCTAGATTTCAAAAAATAGTTTATCTCAGATATAAAATTACATCTATACTAGTAAAATAAAGTTTCGCTCTGTGTGTGTGTGTGCATTTGACTATGTGATTTTTGAAAAATTCGGTTGGTAATTTTTTTTTTAATTTATACAAAAAATTGCCAAAAATTTGCCGGCGCCAATGAAAACAATCCGAGAAAGTTTCAGACAGGGATCAGCTTTCATTAAAAACTGAACTACAAAGAGATCTGTTTCTCTGGCCGATCCCTCCATTTAGTTTGCGAAAATGCAACGAAATAATTGCCAATTTTTACTAATGAACAAAAATTTAGGTAACTAGTTAAGATATAGATTTGAAATTGAAGGGGTATCATCTGCCGGCTATTTTAGCGTAGCGTCTTCGTTATGTTCTAATTATCAGAAAAATGTAATTCTTTTTTTAATGATCGCGTTAATGTAGGTGAGGCTGGTTCTCTTGAACAAATTATTCATTATATTTGTGGGTATGGGGAGGGAAGGGGTTAACGCCTTTCTCTGAGATTGTAATTATCTTGGGCCCGGGCAACGCCGAGCGGTTTAGCTAGTTTTAATATATAATAAGGAGTTATTAATTTAATATACAATTTAAATTCTAATATAAAATAGTTACATTTTAATATATAATAATGTATAATATAATAAATGTTTCAGTTAAGACTTTCTTTAAAACACTAAATAAGTTTTGAAGTTATTCTCCTTGCGAATTTTTTAAAAGGTAGGTTATTTGTAGTCATTAAAAAGGTAAAACTTCGTTTTCTTCTTTTTTTTGTGTCAGAAAAATAAAGTAAGAATACATAGTGCCTGCGAATGCTGATGTGTTTACTTTTAGTGGCACTTTTCTATGCGCATCAAAATAGTGTTGCAATTAAAATTGTATATTACTATATAACCATATCTTCTATACATATAAAAGCCGTTCTTGATATGTTTGTTCCTTATACAAATCTACAGTTTTTGTTCGATTTGAACCAAACTTGATGTACATGCGTTTTAGAACACAATTAAAATTACTGTCAACTTAAAAAAATTCTCAGATCATTTTTACCATTTTTTTTCAAACATTTCCCATAGTTTATCGTTACAGAAATCTATTATTTTTCTAATGTAATTTCTTTCCCTTTGCCATAAAATAAATTGCGCATGGACGATATTTTTATAAACCAATAAAAATACAAATTCTCTCACTATAATTAGAAATAAGAAACTAACGTCATTTTGGGCACATAATGTGATTTTTTTCGCATATTAGAAAGATTACTATAAGTGTGTTTAAACGACATAGTACATTTATTTAAATGTGTTTGGAAATAAAAATAAAGAACTTAGCTCCTAATTTTACAAAGCCAAATTGTTTCTACTGGTTTGTTAATATTAAAGTAATTTTTTAAGAAATAAAAACCTATTTTTGCGCATTGAAACTTCATGATTCAATTAATTCTACATAATCAGAAATCGTCTGTCAAATATTGATATTTAACAATCATTAAATCGTAACTTTTTTCAGCTTGAGCTTCAACCAAGGAGAAATATTTAAGTTTTTTGGATGCAGGTGGACAATAGATGCCCACTATTAATAAAAATTGGATTAAAAAAAATACAGTATTTTTCATTAATTTTACTTCAAAAATGGGTGTTAAAACAAACGGGATTAAAAGTAAAATGTTTTATCGGAAAAAAATTACGTGTTTTTTTCATGTAAAACATTTATTTTTATTTTAAAAAATAATATTTTTTTCATAAATTTTTTCATAAATTCAAAAAAAGTGGCGACATTTTCATTTCACCATCCCTGAAATTATTATCCAATTCTTAAAAGAACAATATATTTTTGAGAAATAATGTTTTGCATCAAAAATCACATAATTCTAAAACGTAATTTTTGCAAATTCTGTTTAAATTACATTGTAAATATAATTTTTGAGTTAAATTTAGTATTTAATAATATTGTATAACATTGTTCTGTGAGTACAGTAGTATTGGATTCCTCTAAACTCTTTCATGTTTTAAATAGATAATGTGCATGTGACGTCACGCACTCAAGTTAAGTCGTTTTTGTCAATTAAATGTAGGCGAAAAATAACAATACTTGCGGAGTTAGTAAATTATAATGTATTATTCTCTAAACATAATATAATGTATTCTAAGTATTTGAAAATTACGAGTAACTTAACGGAACTTCAAGCAATTTTGATCAACGTTTTTCCTACGTTAAGTTGACAAACATGCACATTATCTATAAATATAAATGCACATAATTGTACATAATTCATGAAGTGAAAGAATGTGTTTTAGCTATACACGTATCGGTTCAGAGGAAAATCTACCCCGGTGAAAGTGTCGTCTTATTTTAAATCATGTACCGGTTTTCATTCACAAAATATTAGTATTTTATAGCAATTACACAAAGTAGCGTAATTTCCACAGACTGTTTTGATCGCCAAAACACAAGTTTGACATCCTTTTACCGTACAATTTTCCAGAATATTCAGTTGCTATAAAATTTAATAATTATTTTAAAGTTTTTGTTATATGCAAATTTTAATGGATAATAGGATATGCCTTTGACATCGTTTACGTGAAATTCAAAGTAAAGTGATGTCACTAATTAAACAAGAAAATCCCCCTCTTATATTTTACAGGCACTATAATTATGGAAAAGCGTAAGAAAAAAGACAATTAAAAATCCAAGTATTATCGGTTAGCCTTCTCTCATACTTATATAATTCCTTATAATTTTAAAATATCTAAATCCATAGGTGAAAATATCTCTGTATTGTAATTTGTTCCTCTCATTGGAATACATTTCTGTAAAATTTCGAAACTCCCATAGTCCTAAACTACAACACAACAATCAATATGACAATGCTCCATAATTGGTGTTTTTTTTTCAGATTGTTTTCGCCATTCAAATAAATAAGCAACTATATTGCGTAACAAATAAGCATTTAGGCTTTGAAAGTTATTGGAGTGTGATATACATTTTTATTTGTTAACAGCTGTTAAAAGTGTAGCTCTGTGAAATAGAAAATATCACAAATATATGAGGGTTAAAAGTATTTCTTGCTTATTTTATTTATTTTTAAACTTTTATGCTCCACCACGTTTTAATTTCATTTTTAAATTTCATATAATAATATTATATCATAAACTGTTTTGAAAAAGAAACATAATTTATGTTGATTTTTAGATTATTCTAATCAAATAAAAATCATAACTAAAGTGATATGTTAATTAATAAATTTCCTCAAAAATATTTACTAATATAATCCCTTTGAAAAATCTTCTTTGACAAGTAAACTTAAATCAATTTCTATAAACGAAATAAATTTAAAATAGAATAAATAGGAATGCTGAAATATAATAACAAAGAAAAAAATGTGTTTCATACTTAATCTTAGTGAAAGTTTATGAAATTTCAAGCTCATGAAAGACATTTAAAAGATCCCTATACATAAAAACAAAAATACACAAATTGTGATTGTCATATTTTATATACTGTAAAATATGATAGTTTGTTAATCGTATATGTTATTTAATTAATGCATTAATTTTCTTTAAATGTTACGTGAACGAAGTCCCGGGCAACAGCTAGTATATATATATATATATAGATTGAGAGGTACAATTTTGATAATTTTATGATCCTCGCTAAACTTGATTCAATATTACTGTGGTTATGTATGCGATTTGTTTAGTTATATATATAGTTTGGTTTGTTGACAACAAGTATAGTTATATTTCAACTCACTAAGAGTGTTATATATATATATATATATATATATATATATATATATATATATATTATATATATATATATATATATATATATATATATATATATATATATATATATATGTATGTATGTATGTATGTATGTATGTATATAAAACAGAACACTTTTGAGCTTTTGGCATGTTACACACGGTTCCCTCACATAAACTGTCATACTTTTTGCGCACATAAATACTGACGGAGAAACCTTTTTACCCATTAATAACCTCTACGTGTTGTGAACGATGGAAAAGAACGCATCGAACATCACTCAGTGCATACTTGTAAACATCGCAGCGAAAAACACTAGATGTTAAAAACCAGACCCCAATTAACTCTAGTATCTCAAGTGATAACCGCAGCTGCGAACCAAACTGAATATAACCAGATGGATCTTATGTCGAAACTAATCAACCCGGAAATACTCCAGACTTCCCTTCTTCAACCTTCAACTGATACCGCGCGTGTGCACTTAATATAAATTCTTTCAGTATGTAAGATGCAACTAAATTGTAAAGACGTCCGAATGAATGTGTGTATATATCTTAAATTTAATGTAAAAATAGAGCACTTTTAAGCAGACTCCAAACGCGAAATAAATGTATATATATAGTCAAGAAAGTGAATAATATTATATTCAAACCAAAATGGATATCCAAAATGGATCTGGATATCTGCTCATTACAAGCCAATTTGTGATTTATTGCCAATATTACTTCTAATCCCAAAATAGTGATACGATGATGAATCAAAAGGATCTTACTGTGGATAAAATTCTTCGCGCGATGGTAAATTTCAGGTAAGCTGAATTAGCCTTTTACTATTATCAAAAGATGAAAATTAAAATTAAAATATAAAAGAAACTGATATAACAATTTATAAGAATAGAAAATTATTATGCTACCGAAGGTTCTAACAAATACAAATAAGTCTACAGCTGGACAAGGCTAAAATTGATTAAAGACACATCGCTAAAATGGCTATTTCCTCGAGTCAACTTAGAGAAAGCGTAAGCTTTTATTTAGACAAAACGAATTTAAAGTAACTATAGATTTATTAATGTAGCGTGAATAGCACACTATTGTGTTAAAATACTTTGAACTATAATTATAATGTATCTCAATTTGTAAATTGAAATGTAACACTCATGTAAATTATTTTAAAATGAAGCGCTAAAATAAGTAATTGTTGTATTCAGAACTATAACTTTTAGGTTCTATAAAAAAAAATTCAAAAAAGCAAAAGTCACCTTAAATCCAAATGTGTAAAAAATATTAAAAAAGACACTTATTGCAAAATTTTGAACTAAATTTAAAGAATGTT
Organism: Maratus michaelseni; assembly: GCA_963931845.1. Taxonomy (NCBI): domain Eukaryota; kingdom Metazoa; phylum Arthropoda; class Arachnida; order Araneae; family Salticidae; genus Maratus; species Maratus michaelseni. Next base: position 121,295,913 of record OZ007589.1, read on the forward strand.
TAATTTTTTAAATGTTATTTCTGACTATAATACTTTAAGATAGAAACATATAATAAATATAATAAATAGATATAATATTTAAAGTTTATTCTCGCTAATGCATTTTAAGGACGACAATTTTGTTGAAATTTCTTGAATTGAATGCATTTATATTTCTAATTTTTAGACGATAAGGCATTAAATGATTTATGAATGTTGTAAGGTGGTGTTAAAATGTACTTTTTAAACAAAGCAAACTTTCATTAAACACGAGAAAAGTTCAGAAAAGAAAAAAATTCTATACGTCTCAAAAAACATTTTATAGTTTCACAAAACCAAAAGAAATAATGGATAAATATTAATACATGACTTTAAAAAATGTTTTTTTTTCTTTTTGTTAAGTTTAAGTAATAAAGATATAAATAAATACCCTAAAATAAAATGTATTAAAACATGACAAAAACTTAACCATTTACCATTCAGATTGACCATTCTAAATTTCATTGGTTAAAATAGCAGATTTACTATTGCCATTTCAATGTTCAACACAAAGGGAACCATGTTTAAGAAATTAATTAAAATAGACGAAATTTTAATTGTGAAACGTTTAAAGGATTGAACAAATTTTGTAATAATTCGCAATTTTTGAAAATTTATCTGTCTAATTTCCGTATATGTATTTTGTATTTAAGAAAGTTTAAAATTAAAAAAAAAAAAAAAAAAAAAAAAAAAAAAAAAAAAAAAAGTCAGCGACATTTAGAAAATGTCACATGTTAACAATCCGAGTAAAAGCTTATGTTATAATCCTTTAAAAAGGATATTTCTTATGTGCATCAACATAAAAGAAAATAGTAAATCAAGTATTTAAAATCTAAGATCTAAAGGAGATCTTTACTATAATGCAACTTTAATATCTTAAATCAACGTCTTAGACCTTCTGGCTCATTTGTATTCTAAACTAATCTAAATTTAAATACACTCAAATATTTTACTTTACGGTACATAAAACATAGGCTGTTTCAGCTGTTGTGTAATGTTTGTTAAAAGCATTAAAACAACTTTTACTAATTAAAGTTGCTAGGTACAGTTACTTGTATTTTCAACAATTGTATTTCAACTTTATGTAAATGTGCTGTTCTTTTTATCTTTCTTCAAGGAAGTTTATCTATAATGAAACAACAGAAATCTCGACGTAATGAATGGAATGAGTAATGCAGCTTCGCTTTTGAACTTTTCTTTGAGGGTTGATAGAGAAAAAGTATTCGATTTAAAATCATTGAATATTTATGACAGTTCTTCCTTAAAATTTCATTGAAAGGTTTAAAAAGGTCTTAGAAAATGTTTTGAAAAATACAACCTTTTTTTTATTATTTTATACTTAAATGAGATATTTTATGCTTCTTAAATATAAGAAATAGCAAATACTTGGAAACATTTAAATATTATAGGATGATAGTCTACTTCTATGATTATACTAAAATTTAAAAAGAAATAAAGCTTGTTTTTCAAACTTTTCTTTTAGAAAAATATCATCCTGTTGATACTATATCTCCAAACAAATTCATACCATATCATTATAAAAGAAAGACATCGCTTGTTTCATAAAATGATGTTAAGTTCTTAATGTTTGTATTTTTACAATTTTATTTATTTATTTATTTTTACTTAAAAAGTTTTGATGGTGTCCTGTTCAGTCATTGAGGGAAATCATTTTATGGAAAACCGCAGATATTTATGTAAGTTTTATATGGAATTACAATAGCGATTTCAATATTTTTCTACAATAGTTTAGGTAGTAACTAATCTCTGAATCGATCGTTCTGTATGAAATAAAAATTAAAAATACGATAGTTAGCCTTAAATTTAACGTTACTAAAAAGGAAGTATTTTTTCAGAAGAACAAGAAGATCTAAATATAGATATTTACACAACAAATATTTATATTAAAATTGCTTTAAAAGGTCTGGAAGTTCGGGAGAAAAATGTGTGTCAATATTAGCTGTTTTTCATACCATTTCCCAGACTTTTAAGAAAGTATAAAGTCTGGGCAAAAGGTCATGCCGAAAGGGAAAAAATGAAAGTACATTTTTAAATATTACAAGTAAATAACTTAAATTATTTAAGTTAAAACTTTTTACAAGTAAAATAAAAAATCAAATTCTTAAAATGTAAAACTAAAAGATTTCTTAACAGCAATGCAACTTTAATATCTTAAATCAATGTCTTACATATTCTAGCTCATTTGTACTCTTAACGCTTAAGTTTAAATACATTCAAATATTTTACTGTAAGGTACATAACACATGCAGTGCTTCTGCTATTGTCTAAAATTTATTAAAAACAATAAAACTTCTTTACTAATTAGGTTTTTCAGATACATTTATTTGTTTATTTAAGATCTATTCTCCTTATTTGCTGTTCCTTTTAACTTTGTTTAAGGAAGCACAAATATCAACTATCTCCATGCAATGAATGGAATGAGTAATTGAGTCACGTTCTTTGAACTTTTGATGGTGGTTCTTACAAAGAAAAACAATTTAAATTTGTTGAATATGTATGACAGCTGTTCTCAATTAAAAGTTCTTTAAAAATCGTGTAATTTTTTTTTCAAGTAAATTTATAATGTTATCTAGATATGAATGTTTGTTATTTCTACAATAACGGTGAATTAAAAAATTGTATCCCTTTAATATGACTTTTAGACAAATATTATCCTGATAGTATTATACTTACCTGTCAAGGAAATCATTACGTGCCAAAATTAATGTCTAATGTTAATAGCCGGAGAGTGGAGTTTCTGTAGTCTGTGCGAAAAACATTTTAGGAGCCATTTCATATAATAAAAAACTTCCCATGCTACGCATGAACTGTAAAGATATTATAAAAAACACTATAAAAAACATATTTCTTATTTTTTTATTTTTTCAGACTAAAAATAGTCCCGAATTGGCAGCAAGGTTGGTCATAATCATTAAAAACCCGAGATACTTATGGAATTTTACGATAAGTGGATCTGAACTTTATTTGCAAAAAACTAGTCATAGCTTACTACATTAGTGGGACATTAGTGGGACTACTTACTACGTTAGCTTCCCATCATTTTAAAATAAAATAGGAAAACGCTCTTACCCAACATGCATATGCTAAAAAAGCTCAGGACAAGTTCGATTTTACATATATAGTAATTGTCCTCTAATGAGACATACTTTTAATTTCAATAAAAATGTCACAGTGAAAGAAAATCGGAATATAACTCTGTTTGATCTTTTAAACTATGGTAAACTAGAAGAAAATTACAACTATCTGAGAATAAACATTTCTCCTTTATTAAAAAGATCTATTATCCTTTTCCCTACATTTATAAAGTACCTTTTATTAGAATATATATACATTTTTTAATTTGTATATTATAGTTCACATACTGATCACATTTTTACACTTATACTGTTCCTATTTCAGCTTACTGTTTGAACCAAGCAAGAAGTTAAGAACTAGTAATTACTAGTTGTGTTACGATTAAGTATTCTTTTCATACTTTTTCTAATTTCTTTCTGTTATACTTTTTTCTTATATCCTTTTTTTAATATTAAGAAAATGTTGTGATATGAACCAGTATTCTAAAAACTAACTTTGTAATAATTTTATTTTAATCTCTAATGTAATATTCAACATCTGTTTTCTAAAATATGAATTTTCAATTAACATTTCCTCTTGTGGAGAAAAGTTCCTACGCTTTACGACTGGATCTCCACGAGAAGGTAATTTCATTTCATTAAATTTTTCATTTTTTGCATTAGTTTGATTATACAACTCATCAGGTCATACAGGTCATCAAAAGAGTTCTGAGACCTTACAAAGCAAAGCGTGGTTTTGTCTTGTTATTTTGCTACTGCTAACAAGGAGTGATTTTGAATGACTCGGATATGTACATTCGTTTTTCTCTGTTTGCGCTGCATAACACTCGCTTGTGTTGTGGTATAGTTTTTGTTCTAGTGTAGTGGTAAGAATGGAGAACCAAAAAGGTGATTTTCGACATAGTATGCTCTCTTATTTAAAGAAAGATCAAAATACTAGTCAGCCTGCTCGTAAGATTTTTGTTGTATATGGTCAAAGTGCTGTTTTAGATGTCACAGTTCGAAGATGGTTTTAGAAGTTTAAGCTTGGAAATTTCAGCCTCGAATATGATGCCCGCTCTAGAAGACCATCATCTGTAAAGTAGTATTAAAAAACTAACGCTGAAAATCCACGTTACACAGTTCAGAAGCTATCAGACAGACTAAATATTCCAAAAATACAGTGTATGATCATTTAGTAGCTTCTTTTATATGAGTTCCTCCTTTACACATGATAGTATTCAGAATGGGAAACATCTTCGAGGCTGAAACGTGTGCAACGTGAAATTCAAGCAAGGATCCAAATGAGCATTGCAGATGACTGTGAAAAGTTTGAGCATCTAAAATAAAGCTATATTATTGTAACTAGTTGTTTTTTTTTTCTAAGATCATTTTGTCACGTCACAGTGTAGGAAATCACGAAAAAACAAATGCGCGTTTTAACCGTTATATTTTTCGCATTAATGTCTACAAGGTGTTTTTTGTACAAAATCGATGATGCTCTACAAATTTGCAAATCACTTCTTTTCCCTATGTCTTTCCGTTTTCGGGATAGGAATGCTAACTGCGCAGTTTTCCACCAAGTGGTGCCTTAGACGGTTTTACTCAGTAGCGCATGGCTACTTTACTATACCTAGACACCACTTTTATGAATATAGCAGCAGCCGTTCCGAAGTTAAGAGGGTGGCAAGGGACTTTAGTGGGCATACTGTGTATATTGCATATGATTTTTTTATGAATTTCTAATTCCGAATCTTTTTACGCGTCAGAGTTGGATCGGTATAACGTTTTAAAATTCTTTATGATGGTCTGGTCCAAGGACTACACAACAGACACTGTATTAATGATCGAGATTCACAACTGTTTAAAAGCAACACATTTTTTATGTGGAATTTAATAGTTTTTGTAATTTTCATAGAAAATCAATAAATAGCCAGCTAGGCATTCTGCAAATTCTATAATTTTATGATACCAGAAACTTTTCTATGCCAGAGAAATGCTATGGAGATCTTTTGCCTATCACAGAAGGTATTTTCTTTTCACTTCCTGTTATAGTTATTTGCAAGAGAACTGTTACCCGTATGTTTTGATTCTTTACAACTAATGGTAAATCATCCTTACACCTCATCTCGTACCAGCTGGTCTCTAAAGTAGATACCAGTCATATCTGTGTTGAATATTCTATACAGCGGATAGTTTTTTACGATTAAAGCTAAGATTTCTGAAAACCACTTTTACTATAACTCAAAATGTGCATTTTGTTTTCTCCGCACGTGTTTTTATAAATATTTCCATCTTCTTAGACAACTTTCTGTAACTCGAAGACCATTTTCTTCTAACATAATGGCATAACCTTCAGCCATTTTCATGAAAACAATTATACTTATACGGCATTCATGTTTCGATCTAGGAAAAAAGTTCAACAATGCGTTAAATAAGGCGTTAAAAAGAGCCTTTTCAATATTCTGAACAAACATTCCTGATCAATTTATCACAACATTTCAGAATCTTACACAACTTTAATTGAGCAACAGCTAAACGTCATGCAGCTTTTTTCTGACTGCATCATGATGATTAAGAATCATATCTCTTGAATCATGGTTTTCAACAAAACTGGAGGCTTTTCTAATCTGCGAATTTGTTTTAAAACAGGAATAAAAATACATTTTTTCTTTTATCCACTGAAAATGAAGTGAAGTAACTCCAATTAAATTTATGGCTTAAAGAACAGAAATTCTCCACAAATATTCAGACTAGCAAAGAATTGTTCAGGGATGTCACAAAAGCTTCCTTCCCGTAAGAATAATAGAAATAATGTTTCCGGCTACTTGACTTAACCCACTTACGCAACTTTGGTTGAGTAAAAGTGAAACGTAATGCAGCTTCTTTCTGACTGCATCATGATGATTGAGAATCATATCTCTTGAATTTTGTTTTTCAATTAAACTAAAGGTTTTTCTAATCTGCGAATTTCTTTTAAAACAGGAATTGAAAGAAATTGTTAATTTTATCCTTTGAAAATGAAGTGAGCTAACTCTAATTAAATTTATGGCTTACAGAACTGAAATTCCCCACAAATATTCAGACTAGCAAAGAATTGTTCAGGGATGTCACAAAAGCTTCCTTCCCGTAAGAATAATAGAAATAATGTTTCCGGATACTTGCCTTAACCCACTTACGCAACTTTGGTTGAGTAAAAGTGAAACGTAATGCAGCTTCTTTCTGACTGCATCATGATGATTGAGAATCATATCTCTTGAATTTTGTTTTTCAATTAAACTAAAGGTTTTTCTAATCTGCGAATTTCTTTTAAAACAGGAATAGAAAGAAATTGTTAATTTTATCCTTTGAAAATGAAGTGAACTAACTCTAATTAAATTTATGGCTTAAAGAACAGAAATTCTCCACAAATATTCAGACTAGCAAAGAATTGTTCAGGGATGTCACAAAAGCTTCCTTCCCGTAAGAATAATAGAAATAATGCTTCCGGTTACTTGACTTAACCCACTTACGCAACTTTGGTTGAGTAAAAGTGAAACGTAATGCAGCTTCTTTCTGACTGCATCATGATGATTGAGAATCATATCTCTTGAATTTTGTTTTTCAATTAAACTGAAGGTTTTTCTAATCTGCGAATTTCTTTTAAAACAGGAATAGAAAGAAATTGTTAATTTTATCCTTTGAAAATGAAGTGAACTAACTCTAATTAAATTTATGGCTTACAGAACTGAAATTTCCCACAAATATTTAGAACAGCAAAGAATTGTTCCGGAATGTCACAAAAGCTTCCTTCCCGTAAGAATAATAGAAATAATGTTTTTGGCCCACTTGGCGTGATCCACTTATACAACTTTGGTTGAGTAACAGCGAAACGTAGTGCAGTTTCTTTCTGACTGCATCATGATGATTGAGAATCATATCTCTTGAATTATGTTTTTCAAGTAAACTGGAGGTTTTTCTAATCTGCGAATTTATTTTAAAACAGAAGTAGAAACAAATTGTTCCTTTTATCCACTGAAAATAGAGTGAACTTACTCAAATTAAATTTATGGCTTACAGAACTGAAATTACCCACAAATATTCAAAACAGAAAAGAATTGTTCAGGGATGTCACAAAAGCTTTCTTCCCGTAAGAATAATAGAAATAATGTTTTCTGGCCCACTTGACTTCACCTATTTAGAATTTGCAGACCGCTTTAATTTCCCTGGACACCCTTTCGGTTTACTGAGTCACCTCTACATATCTAAAAATAATATTTCATGGAGTAAAACTTTCTTTCTCTCAGTTTTACGATATTTTTAAAGCACTTCTTTATCGTTATAGCCGGTGGAGCGATCCTTGTAACTGTAAAAGGGAAATTAATTAAGTGTATTTATATATGTTTCTGGATTTTCGATTTTCATAAATGATTGATTTTTATAAACAATGATTACTAAAGAGATATAACGGTATTTTTTCGCATGTGTGTGTGTGTGTGTGTGTGTGTGTGTGTGCGTGTACCTATTATTTCTAAATAAGTATTGTCATGCTTTTTTTTAAGTGCTATAACATCAGAAAAAATATATTAGCATCTTATTATCCTGTATATATGAAAATATCAGGATATATCAAGAAGAAATATTTTTCTGAGATGAGACATATTAGCGGAATCTTTTCTTTTGACAGGATGATCCAACTGTTAATCCTTCTGGATGAATTGCGTTAAACATTATCCTTGGTATTATCGTCGTTATTCCTAATGTATCTTTTTTATTTAGTGTATTAATGCGATAAAAGCAATTAGACAAAATTAAACTAAATAATTAAATGAAAGACAGTAGAAAAACTTCTATTGTCAATGGTAAATATCTCTGAATAAAGTAATTTTCGATTTTATAGTTGAATATGTTTTTCCGCATCATATTTTTTTTCAGTACTTCAATTCAATCCTAACGTATATATATATATATTACAAACATTTCTTTATTAATTACTTCCATTGTCCGGATATCGGACGAAGCCCAGAAGTCTCTATTGTAATAATACATGACACGTTGACTAAATGCGATATAAAAAAAAGGTCCAACCCCCTCCCCATCCCTGCGACTATAAAAATACAAACGTTTCTTTAATTATTAAAGCCATTGACAATTAGATTTTTATTTATTTTCCATAAAAATCGGGATTTTTATAAAATAAAAGCTTTCCGGCCAAATTTTTCGATTTTTAGAAAATCTTAGTCGACGTATCGTTTTGCGTCTACATACCAATTTTCAATACAGTACCTTATATAGTTTTAAAACTTTGCATATTATTAAAAATTCATACTTAAAACTTTTAATCATTTTTTCTCATATCTCCCTCCCTTTAACAGTCAGAGACAAAATGTCCATCTATGTCTGGTATGTTTACAAATAAATTATTTTTATGCAATCAATTTAATCAAATGTTAACTGGTATTTGGGGTTCTAATTATCGGATCTTTACGAAAATTACATTTTTGGAATCAGCGTTACTAAATACACATAGATTTATAATTTTTAAATCGATAAAGGCAATATTAAAAAAATAATAATAATAGAGCCGAAATGTCCTAGATTGATAATGTGCTAGTTAGTAGATTGTTAATGTCCTAGATAATTTAATGTCCTAGAACGTTAAAAATATACGGTTTCGTTCCAAATTCAAAAATTAAAATTTTGGGCACCCTGTCGAAAAAGACATTTCATTGGTTCGTTGCTGGCCTTGACTGGAGGTACAAATCTTAGCCTAAATGTACTTCTGTAATTGTTACGATAAAAACTATGCTTTTTTCTCTAATTTCTGATCGCATTTTTGTGATGTTTGATGAATTTCTAATTAATATCTATGCTAATTTTCAAAATATTAAAATTCTGATTATCAGGTACACCAGAAAAGGGTTTGTGCTATCCGCACCTAAATTTTCAAACTTCTACGTGCGGCGGATTTTACTAGCCATAGCTCACATACAGAGCAAAACTTCATTTTATTAGTATATAGATATTTTATATATTTGCACACACACGTGTTACGTGTCGTTTACACACGTTTACGTGTAGATTCGGAGATGTCCTGCTCTTCATGGGTAAAAGAATACAAGTATATAAGTGTTAAAGATTGAAAAAGTGTTCGCTAAATAGTGGTATCTGCTATTTGGGAGTGTCTGTTACGGAGGTTTTACTGCATATAGATTTTTATCTGAAAAAGTATTTTGGACATTCTTCTGAAAATCAGGTCAAGCCAAATCCGACCCGAAATCATACAAACTCAACACGAAACTGACCCGAACCCGAAGCATTGAAATTCAACCCTACCTGCAGCAAAAAAGTAGATGTCAAACAAACCCGAACCGAACCGTAATCAAAAATTACAGAGCCAACCCGACCCGATCAAAACCGTAAGATTTCGGGTAAATTGGGTAACCCGACACAATGGACCACCGCTATTCCCAGTCAGCTAGAATTGTAATTTAAGTTTATAGTTTAATAAAAATCGAAGAAAAGGAAGAAATATTGCATTTTTTGAAAATGTTTGAGCTGCTTATTTGGCAAGAACATTTGTCTTCTTATTTTCTGCTATTCCTGGAATGTGCTTCCATCCATCAAAATTTAACAGGATTAGTGACTTTTACCTTTCGAAACCTCAAAAACCAATATGTTTTCAAGATTTAAAGAAGCATTTATAAAGAAAAAAGTTTATTTTGCTGCAAATCGTTTACGGAAAAGTTTTTGAGTAGTTTTTAAAGTGTATATAATAAGTTTTCTTAACCCGGAATAGGGGTTTTTAGGATACTGCCAATTCTAAATTAAACAATTTTCAGTAGCATAACTGAATTTATACATGCAAGAGTAACAAGGTAATATTAATTGTAATTGTTATGTTAATGCTGTTACGTTATCAGGTAGGTTTGTAAAACGTGTTTGCTGAACATAAAAATGCATACTATTGATTTCATAGTATCCCAAAATCTTTTATTCCAGGTTTAGAAAGCAGGTATATTAAACAATACACTACAATAACTACTTGGAAACGTATCCGAAAAGCAATGTTAGCAAAATCGACTGTTTTTACATGTACATTTTTAAACTTCGCAAATATATCAGTTTCAGAGGTTTCTAAAGATAAAGAACGCTTTCACGAATCGTGGGTAACTCGGAAGAAGTTTTGTGTATTTTCATTCATGCTTAAATTTTGTTTTCCTAGATTAAGAAAAAAATGTCTTTTTTTACAGTGTAAGACTTTACCAGAAAGATCCACTTTTTATGCAAACTATTTCCGATGAATTATGTATTACAATAACTGTGGAGAACAGTGATTTTGCAGAACGGGGTTGAACAACGGATTTCTAGGAGTTTTGTTCTGCTGAATACGAAAACAATAGAAAATTTTCTAGATTGGTTCTCGTTTTTTAAAGAAAGCCAACAAGAGTACAAAAAAGAAACATTAAATATGTAAAGTCTTTTTTTTTTTTGTATATTTTGTAACATTGTATTTTGAGTGAGATATGAATTGCAAAACTGAACTATACATTTAACATTATTATTAGAACCGTTTTTTGTATCATTTTCTAGACTGTTATTCTTCAGGACAATCCCTTTGTAAGGTACAACTGTCGTCATCCATCATGTGCCGATGCCTATGTCCTTGTTACCTTTGCTCCATTATTCTGATATCTTGGTGAACCGTTCACCCTGTTCTTCACTTTAATCAACCAAGTTTTCAGGAAATCTGTCTAAATGACTGTGTAGAAAATGAACCTTAAAAAATAATTACTGCAAGAAACAGTGCCATTCCAACTACTTTATATTTCATAATTATAAACTTTTATATGTATCAATCTCTTCAAACAGATATAATGTAGTAGAAAAGAAATGTTCCCCAGTGTAATGATCAACTAAAAAAATCATGATCAAATACCAGTTAGCCACCTCAAGTTGCAGGATATCTGATATACATCAAAAGAAAGTTATGTTGTCAATATTGTAGGATTAAGAGGGATTTGAGCAATTTGAGTAAAGAAAGAAAAGTGTTTCTTGATCTAGGTTATACAGTACATTTTAAGGTCCATTAATCAGTTTCCTAAACCCGTGGTATCAACACAAAATATTTTTTTTTAATTCTGAAGGAAACATTTTCTGCTGCACAGCAAAATTTATGTGTTCTATAATAGCAAAGTGATGTTCATTTTACTCTGCTAATTTAGCATGTTTGCCAGTTGAGCATTATTGCCGAACCTAAAAATGTTTGCTTGAGAAAATATAGCATCCGAAAAAACAATATTTTTTGTTGATGCCGGATATAATAAACTGATTATTAAAGTTTCAATTCTGCTTCATATTATATTTGAAAATTACAGGCAGCAAAAAAAAAAAAAAGTGGGTAAATGTGATGGAAGATCGCTCAAAGGGTTTCGTTTAATATTCCTTTCAAAACACTTTATCCTTTCTTTAATAAATCCAAATAAATTTCATTTAGCAACAACAACAAAAAAAGTCATGTTTTTTTATAAAGTAAAAATTTACCGGTCTATTTTTTCCTTTTTTTGGTATATCTAAACCAGCCGGATTTAATAATCCCTGATAATCCCTGATACTGATAAATTCCAAGCCCGCTATTATATTCTTTCATAATAATATCCGTCATACGGACTAAATGCAATATTTAAAAAAATAATTTCAAAATTAAACAAATTGTACACCTTCAAAATTTTAAAATATGCTAATATTTCCATAATCGGATTTTTATCACGATTCAATGTGTTTCTCAAACTCATATATTTTCTATTCTCTATTATTTATATTGATACGCGCTTTGTATTATTCTCAAACATTTGAAAAATTAGTTAAACTTCCTATATGACGTAAGATTTTCTTTTTAATTCTCTAATGACGTGATATTAATCTGCTTTGTCCACTTATACATACTCATACTCCTTGTATTATTGAGAAATCTTAGATATTTTCCGTTTTATTACGACTATGACGTCAATCAATTTTATTTCATATTTATCTTTTTTTCAATGGGTGAAACTTTTTATTTCATTTTCATTTTTCACGTGAAAATCGTCTGATAGAAAATTAATTATTGCAGAAAGAATTCCATTGTGGATTTTAAGTCTTTGGCATCTGCTTTAACGAAAAATGTTTCAATTTAATAGGAAAAGGCTGTTAGAATTTTGGTTTTTTACCTCTATTTATTAAAATAATGCGAATTTTTCAAATTTTAATATTTTGAGCTCTTTGCAGCTGCTATTCAGATTTATACACTAAGTTTCAACTCTGTAAGTTACATACTTTTTGAGAATGGCTCTGTGACGGACAGACAACGCAGCGGGGGTAATAGGGTTTCGTGAGATGAACGAAACCCTAAAAATTGGTTCTATAAATCTCAGAAATCTATTGATTTCTGACTCTATTGGTTTAACACTGACAAAACCTACCACGACATTCAATTCTTATCTATACAATCAACAATAAACTGAATTAAACGATTCCTTTTTACAAGAATTTTCAAAACTGGGAAACACAACATGCGTTGTTTTCCACCACAATAACGCAAGGCCTCAAAAATTTTTGGTGTATCCGAAATGTTATTAGAACATGGCTTTGATGCGCTGTCATGCTCATAAGTTAGTGCCACGTTGCACCATAAGACAATTATCTGTTGCGCTGTATACATATATCTTTGGCTAGGAAAATCTTTATATCAGACAACATTGTAAAAACCCCAGTTTCAATAATATTCCTTAATAATGTTCCATTAGTGTTGGAAAGTGTTTCATAATCTATGCCTGATACATGATTTTTTTTCCTGATGAAAATCTCAAATTTATACAACTGTGGTGATGTAATTGCATGAAATCTATCCATTCATTTTTGAGCAAAATCGTTAACGTACTATGGATTAAAGTATTTTATTTATGTGAAAATCAGTCTTTATTTAATAAAAAAACGCAAACGGACTTTTCGGACAAACCAATATATTTTTTAACATAATATTTGAAAATAAATGCTATTTTATTACTTTTGATGGATCTGAATCTACAGCATTGTTCTCTTAAAATTATCATAAAGATATTAGAGTTAATAGGTTAACCAATCTGTGTTCCAATTCTAAATTTCATTAAAACGTGTAAATAATACTGTTTCTTTAAAGCATCATTACATATAAATTCCTTTATAAAACTGAAAATATACAACAATGTGTATTTTTTGTAATTAAAGTTCATTTTTGATAATTAGTTTATGAGATCGTTTTATTTTATTTTATTAAAGAATAGCATTATAGTTTGACTATAACATCATGTACGACTACTCGCACGCTTCCACAGTTTAAAAAATTCTAGAAAGAAGATTTTCTTTAGAACAAGTATTATTCATTTGAAAAAAGGGGGATGGGTTCGTAGTATGAATAACGTTTATGATTTGCTCTTTAGAAGTATTTTTAATGGCTTTGGGATATTAAATTTTTGAAACAAAGACATTAAAAGCAACACCTTGAAAAGAATTTCCTTAAAATACAAATACATCATAGATAAAAGCATAATCAAAATTTTAAAATGTTCAAAAATATGCTTATAAAAACTTATTTTTACTTATATACATATTCAGCGATTTCTTTGAAAACGCTGAATAATAGAACAATACAAAGAGCGTGAAAAATATGAAATTCATATTTCTATGAAGTAAACATTGCTTAAGATCAACAACTGCTATTTATATTTATATAAAAATATGTTCTAGATAGGGTGTTGCCGGAAGATACTGTCACTATGGCAACATCCCCAGAAAGAGAAAATTAAATTTTAATAAGGTTTTCTTTTTATTGAAATCGATACTTTTATATGAAAATGTTTGATTAAGAAAAATATGCAACTGTATAAATTGTAAATAATTTTTTTTGAGAGTTTACCATAAATAGGGAATTATCAAGATTTATTTAAGAAGTTTATGAAACTATAGAATATTATATATATAGATGAAATTTTGTACGCCGTCGAAACATATTGTGCACTCTTTATATTTAAATTTACAAACGAACAGCACTTTTAGTAGAATAATACTCGATTTCCCGCCAAACTGAATTATCAGATACGTATTGTAAAGTTCCATTAAAGTCAAATGAGAAAACGTTTGCGAATAGTCAGAATTTTTTATTGAAAGACATATATTACTTTCACACGTTCAGTAGTCATTTAATTTTCTTACGAGTTTGCATTTTTCCAAGTAAGTGAAAAAGTGTTTATTCATGAATATTCTATTATATTGTCTTAATCTACAATTAATTGAAAACTATATCATAATATCTATATTGATGGTTCAGTGTCCAAATCTACAAATACTTAATATCTTTAACACCACAAACTAACATTTAGTTACATAAAAAAGGAACCATAGAACGAAATCTGAGAATCGACGTGTCAAAAACTGATTGTTTCGTTTCAGTTCAGAACAAGATAATTCAAAAGACCACATGCTCTGGCGAAATACGTGTTTTATGAATAAGGAGGAACATCCAACTCGGCTTTGCCCACTATTATCATACACTGGTTGAAGTACTAATCTAAATTTTGAAACTCACTTCACTACTTCCATCATCGATATACACAGACTTTCTGATCTTTTAATGTCTTGACAAAAAATGAATACAATATACAAACATCTTGTAAATTGTAAATTATGTTCAACCTTAAATTTATCTAAAAGTTTTTCTAGTGAAATCACATTTAACTTCAAATGTATTCCATAATGGTAATTCCGAGGCTAACGAAAAAGAAAGGCTACCGCGGTGCTTTACGTGTATCTTTTTTTACAGACTGCCGGAGTCACGCGATGCTTGAATGCACCAATGAAGGTGTACGAAAAGAGCATCACGTCATTCTAGCGGTCTGTAAAAAAAGATAAGTTGAATGCACCGCGGTAGCCTGTCTCTTTCGTTAGCCTCGGGTAATTCTGTATGATAATACTTTTGTTTAAAGCAGGCACAGATACTGAAAAGGCAAACAAAAATCGAAGAATCAGTTTAATAAAGTTATTTTTATTTAAAACAAGCTTGTTTTGGTCCTGTACAAGCTTGTATATTTCGAAACAAATAAGACTAAAACCCATTGTTCGCGTAGTTGCTATTACTGGGATAATGTTATCAGCAATCAGTTTGCTTTTACGGAGATCAGTTGGAGTTATTTGGTAAATCTCAGCTCTTAAATTGGAAGCAACAACAATACAGTCCACACGAAATTAGAATCCCCATCTTTCTTGAATTCAATTGAAAAAAAATCAAATGAATTTCAGTTATTCACTTGAAATAGCTCACTATGCATTTGAGATAGGCGATCCACTTCAGCTGGTGTATTATGTTCTTGAGATACAGCATCAATCATGGAAATTCTAAAACGTAACATTGGTCTGGCCATCTCGTTGTGCTCTAACTCGCATATATATACTCGGATTGACATGTAATTTTTATTTTATTACTTATTTTGAAGTATGTAACATTTGTATTTCGTTTACAGAGAAACGAAAAGAATTTCTTTACATTACGGTCTATGGGGGAAAATCGTTTGCTGTACATTTTATTTAAATTGCTTTTTTAGATATCTCATTTCATTGTTAAAAAAAAAAAAAAGATTTTTTGAAAATTATATTTTATTAGTGTTGGTAAGTATTTCATAATCTATGACGGATGCCTGATTTTTCGTTCTTCTTCTTTTATATTTTTGAGAGTTTGTAGACAATTACTTCAAGGCTATTTTCTACTTTTGATCTTCTACTAAACGACATTGTGTTACTCAAATAGAGGATACTGACATCTGGTGGTCCCCTTGTAAGTGAATACAACTTTTTTTTATTATTTCATGACAGTGTTATATCTAAATATGTCCAATCATTTCGGATGTCCATTTTATGTTATTGGTAGATATTTAAATGTTTGCATTTGAATAGGTTTAAAAATATTCGTAAACAGCAACTGCCATATTTTTTATTATGTGTGATCTTATTTCAGGTAAATTTAATATACAGAGTGTGTCAGAAACATATATGCACACTTTGAACTAGCATAAAAAAAATATTTTCCTATCTACAAGTTAAATTTCTAAGAAAAATAATATCATATTTCCTCAACAGGTGGCAGCATAATCGTTGATATATTTTCACAACCCAGTTAGGGGCACAGTAAAGGTGAGGTGTACCGTCGTAAACCATGTAACTTAGAGACAAGCTTGGATGATATTCCAGCGATGTGCGCAGAAATCCCATTGGACACTTTGCTGCGAAGTACGGAATCATTCGTGACTCGTACTCAGAAATGTATCGATGTTGAAGGCCACCAGTCTGAACATTTACTTTAACCACCATTTGGAACATTCAGTTTGAGCAGAATTACACTTATTTTTCAAATTGGAATATAGCCTTTCCTTTCCTTGAAATTTAACCTTTTATAGATCGGAAAAGAATTTTTCTATAACAGTTCAATGTGTGTATATATTTTTCTGACACATCGTATATAATAAGGGTTATCTGTGTCAGCTAAAAATTTAATGGTTTTGGTATGTGCTAATGGACTTGCTTCACTTTCAAAAGCAATGGTTTGTTGAAAATGTTGATTTTTTTAATGGAATATAATTATATAAACAAAAATCATTAATAATTTGTTTTATTTACTTATTTTTATTTTCAATAGTCCACTCTCCTTTAGAAAAGTTACATTTGAACAAAAAATAAATTTTATTTTATAGAAAAAAAAATCGAAAAATATGATACTAAGATGTATGCTTATAATTTTATTTCTTAATTTAGATATTATATTCATGATGAAATTCTAATTGTGCTTAGTAATATTATGCAACATAAAAGATAATTCCACTCAAAGTGGGTTTCTCTCACTTTCAAAGTCAATGCTTTTAAAATAGGGTTGGCCAAATAAATTGCAACAAAGTTAGTTTGCCTTTTCAGTTAGCCTTTACCAGTGGCGCTCCTCTCACTTACAATGTAAGTTTTGTAATTCAAAATGCAAATTTTAGATATAATTTTTACTTTAAAAAAATAATAATTTATCTAATTAATAGTACAAATCCGTTCAATATAACTTTTAATAGTTCTATAACTCAGCAACGTAGATTGATGTACAATACACTGAAAGCTCCCCTCCACCCAACCCAAAATAATTACCTAACTAACAGTCTATGTTCCTTAAAAATCCGTTAAGAAGAACTTGAGTTATAAGCATTCGTAATAAAATTCCCGTTTTCATTTTATATATGGAGTAGATAAAACTTTCTCCCATAGCTCTCAACTAAAAAACATAGAAAGATGTATTATACACTAAAACTTTCCGCCCGGAATTAACTAAGTGACAATGTATGACATCGCATCTATTTAGCATTACTTGAATTATAAGCGTTCGGAATGATATTCTACTACAGAATCGGATTGACCTAGCTATTGACTATATTACTTAGTTATAGCTCTATAACTAAGTAACGTAGATAGAAGTGTTTAACCCTAAAACCTTCCCCCAAAATTATCTAACTAAAACAGTGCTAATTACATCGAAATCCATTCAACATAATATTTTAAAAAGGCTAATCTTTAGTAATCGGGTACATCAGATTATAAAACTTTCCTCATAAATGTATATAACTAAGCAACGTAATGAGATATGTTGTATACTGAAAATTTCCCCCCAAAATTATCTATCTAACAGTATAAGTTCCTTCTAAATCCATTTAGCAGAATCTTCTAAAAAAGATAATATTTCGTAATGGGGTTCATATGATTATAGAACTTATACCCATAATTCTAGAACTAAGAAACTTAAAATGATATGTTATACACTAAAACCTCCCCTGAAACATTATCTAACTGTCAGTGGAGGTTCCATCAAAATCTATTCAACAGTATTGATGATAAAAACAGCCGGAACGCAATAATTCCGTTTGCATTTTATATATACAGTAGATTAAAATATATTTATTTGTAAATTGATTAAATTTCTAAATTTTATGTTCATTTCCAATAATATTTAGCGTTAACTAATTTCTTGACAAAATGGACTTTACCCATTTTAAAAATCAACGTTTCATTTTACGAACATGTGAAAATTTTATCATGCCAGTAACACTAACATAAATTTTTAAAATCTGCAAGGCTTCGGCGAAAATTTCATTTGCGACACCTTATGCATAGCTGAATGATACACTTTTATCAGTATGAAATAATATGAATCCGGTCTGTCATTTGATTGAGAATATATCTGGAATTCTAAATATCTGTCCCGCTTGCTTTTCAAAATGTGCTACAAAATATATCAAATTTAAAGCGTGCATTGAATGCAAAATAGAAAGTTATTCATAGAATTTAAATAGAAGCAATATAAATAATATTCCGGTAAGCTAATATAATCCTTCCTTTTCATAATATTATGTTTCGTGAGATTTTCAATTTTATGAATAGTTTCATAATTGTTCAATTTATATTGGCGAAGCATTATTATAATAAAAGGAATATTCTCGCAAATGCTTCTTGGTATAATTTAAGCGATATATTGTAAGTTCTATTATTTTTTTAATTTATCTAACACAATATTTAAACTTAGATAGCCAAACTTAAGTCAAAGATACATTAGAAATAAACATTTGATTATAAGACCAGGAATTAAAAAATATATATATAATGAAGTTTTTGAATATCTGTCTGTGTACGTGTGGATGATGAGCAAAAAATCCGCAGCACTGTCATGCCTGCAAACTTCGTTTTCTATAGACTTAGACAAATACTTGTCCGAATGCACCGAGACCCAATATTTTTAAATCTTTAATTAATTATTATTTTTTATTTTTTATTTATTATTTCTGATATTAGAAACCGAAAAACGTGTTTTTAGTGCTAGAAAAAAGCTAAATAATGTTAAATATCATATCTCGGTACTCGGTACTCTGTTTCATAAATCGGTAATTTTTCGTTATACAAAAATTGAACTTTTTTATACGTTATAGCATGGAAAAAGATTTTCGAAATATGGGACGCAGTGACCACAGAAAAAAAACTATTTTTTAAGTTAAAAAAAACTATTTTGACGTAAATGGCTTTTAATAGGACGAGTAATCACATCTAAAATATTTTTGTATATGAAAATTTGGGAATTAGCGATTGGCAAATATAAGAGCTGAAACTTTTTATAACAATAGTCAAAACTGAACAATTGTAATGAAAATTATGTAATTAACAAATAAGATATGTACATAATATTTAAAATTAGATTATCTGCATATATTTATAAATTTAGTGCATAAAGTAAATAAAGTGTATTTGTTTACGTAGTAATCAACACAGTCCCAGTAAACCATATAACATGCCCAGTACATATCTACTATGTACTAATGACGAAATATTATAAGTACACCATTAAACTGGCTATGTAAGGCAATTTGAGGACAGATTTATCGGTTTTAAAGCCTAGTTTAAAATCATGCCTTAACGTGCATAAAATCTGAACATTTGTATCACTCATTGTGTCAGCTAAAAATGAAAGAAAGAAGCCTGTATGATTATGGAATATAGATGCACAAATATCCGCTTAAATAACATTTTATGTTCAACAATAGGGGTGAGAATGTGCCAGCTACATGATTTGATACAAAGGCAGTCAAAAAACGAAAACACTTTTGATACAACCTAATACATAATAACCAAATTTTGGTTGAAAGATTTATAAGATTTTCACTTGCTTAACTCTGCAAGGCAGCAGCCAGTCACCACTTTTAGGACTACTTGTCTAATGAGCCATCTATTCATATTACTTATTAAAAATTAAAATCCAAACCATTTGAAACAATAAATAAATATCTTGTATTACTTTCCGTGACACTATCGAGGCGCTGTCGAAGACGTTGTGAGCTTTCAGGATCTCTGCCTTGTTTGTTTCGTTGCTGATAAAAAACAGTAGTAGATTATTATGATTTTGACCGCAATACTATGGCAGTGTGAGCTGAATCATATTTTAGTTTTCTCGTTCAGGACTGAAGGTCCGTTTATATGATTTTTGCTCAGAAACTCGTAAATTATTCAACTGGCCTTTCTTTTCCAAAGGTTTTGTGGTCATCAACAAAAGAAAGTGGAGTCTCAAAAAAAGAAAGAGGAGGTAATAAGAATATCAGAAATGTCCCTCTGTCATACCTGACCTTTAGACAAGCTAGGAAGGCTGAACACATGAAACAGACCGCTTTACCACATTAAAGAAATCGCCTTTCCGTCAGCATGGGACCGGCTTAGCAAAACGTATTATGTTTTAGCCTTTTGTGCAGAATGAAGATATTTCTTTCTTTTATCTGCAAAAACTCTGAAACTTTGATGCTTCCCAATTGAAGAACCTCTTTTTGCCCCTCTTGCATCCCATTATTACATAATAAGATGCATGAGGAACACAGTACAAGCGCACAGTACTGTGCACAGATGCACAGTAGAAGCGGTCAGTTCTCAAACTCCTTTTCTTCCCAACATTTGGTTCTTCTCTCTTCCACAGATTTGTGAAAAAAATTAGCCATTATCGTGCGGACAAGCCCTAATACATTCGGTGCTATATGTAAAAAAAAAAAAAAAAAAAAAAAAAAAAATATATATTCTTCTAATCTCATAAGGCATCGCTTGAGTGTAACCACTGGTTTCTAATTCTTTGCAAAATACAAAATCTTACATGTAGAATTTTTATAAGAAATATTAAAATAATACAAATCTATATAAGGTCATAATTAGGATTACATAATCATATTTAATGCATACTATTATCTTATAGCATTGATATGAAAAATGAATTATTTTACGGAAAACTGTGTGGATAAGAGGTTGATTAGACCTGCGACTAATTATCTCAGCAAGCTTCATTATCGTAAATCTTGTTATCAGGAAATATTTGTATATATATCTACAGTTTAAATATGTCTGTACAGTACTGTTTATGCATATATGCTTGTTATAAGTACATCATTTCTGTAAAATGTGGAATAGAAATATTTACTTTTTTATCTGATTCCTTTACGCAATGACTTTTTTTTAATGTGACAATGTGTCTGTATTCTTTGGATTTGACTTTTGAAAAAACAAAAATAGAATTAGCAATGTCAAATTTCGCGTGACAGAATTAGTTTCTCATATTTTGAATGCTTTTATTATAAACAAGGTAATTGTTCTTTCTACAGATTAAAATTTCCAGAAAAAAAAACTTTTTTTCTCCAGCAGTAAAGCTCCATCTCATTTAACGTATTTTTAAAAAAGAATGATAGTGCATCTTCAGATAAGAACTATTACGGGTAATGGACCGCTGGAACGGTTTTCATTCTCTTCTCGTAAATTTAAGAAAACATTAATGCGTACATTTTAAGAACATCGCGAATAAGAAATTATCGTTTTGCAAGAGCAGAAACATTTGCATATATTTTCTACAGAAAATTACTCCAAAAGTATCTATA
This sequence comes from Maratus michaelseni, assembly GCA_963931845.1. NCBI lineage: Eukaryota > Metazoa > Arthropoda > Arachnida > Araneae > Salticidae > Maratus > Maratus michaelseni. Next base: position 121,317,469 of record OZ007589.1, read on the forward strand.
TATTTAAAACCCTAAGCATTTTGTTTCGACAATCCGTGAGAACAAACTACTACATCAAATTACATCATTCTTTTTTTAAATGAAAGATATTTGGTCACAGATTTGTTATCGTACATTCGTTTTTTCGAAAATTTAATTAATTAGCCGTAATCTTAAATTAAAATTTTACTTCTGCTTATGACGTCATAAAGTCGGCAATCGGATTAACGCCCACTGTTGCGACGTACAGAGTTTATTTTCTGAACTCAATGATTTCGAGCATAAAAAATAAATATTAAATATTAAAAGCACATGACTTTTAGGCAGAATTTTTTAATTTGTAAGTTAAAATATAGTTACAATGTTTAAGTATTTCGGTAAAAATATTTATCCGTGTGTTTTATAAGCAAATAAAAATTTATATTTACTGTGACGTCACGGAAATATTTTCCATTGGGTTCATTTAATCATAAAGCATTATAACTTTGTTGATGCCATTTTTTTCATTACAATTAAATGCAAAATATATTTTTATTTGTATGCATGGTGCTTAAGCATAAATGTACGTGTGAAAAGTTTGTACCGGTGAAAATGACGTTATGCTTAGCTTGAAATGCATTTTAACATTGATAAAACTAAAAAGAAAAATTTATATGATTGTGTCAATATGGCGTAATATTAACTGATATTTCTATTTTTAATTTTAAAGATTAGAACTGGAGCCTTTATTGGTTGCTTCATCTTGATTGCATACCTTGATTACATGTTACCAATTACTTTTTTTTTGAATTATAGGATTAAGTTATAGGAATTATACGATTTAAATTATTAAGATTTCCTTTTTTAATAAAAAAATTCACAAAAGTAAAGAATTTCAGGAAAAAAAAACTTGAAATAATGATTGTATTTTTAGCTTGAATAAACAATGTAAGGCTAATATTTTATAGGAATTATTTTGGTAGGTTTGTTATAAGTTCATTTAACAGTTCCTTATTAGCGGCAAAGTCTTATTTATTTCCCTGTGAATTTTTCTTTCGATGTCAAAAAAGGGTAGTCTACTTTTGGACGCCGCAACCAAACACAGTGGCAATATTTAGAAATGTATAATGGTTGTGACAACAAACGGCACTATCGCTTTAGCTTTCATCGCGCTTACATCACTTCTAAATACTAAAAATTTAATTTTTTTACTACATTTTACATTTTCAATTCTTACATCCTCAATTAGAAAAAAGAAATAGCTTTCGATTTAAATTTATTTGACAACTGCCGCTTAATTGAACGACTTTTTAAATAATTTTCAAGCATGAAATATTTTTCAATTCTATCTCAACAATGACCATCCGTTTGTTTTAATAATGTAAAATAGCCCCTTGGAAAGTTGCAACAATTGAAAATAGGTATCCCTAACCTTCATGAAAAGTGAAAAAAAAAATAATAAAATAAAAACCTGATAAATCATAAGATCAGATTATCCATAAGATAGAGTATGTTGGCGCTAATATAAAATCTGTCAAAAGAGTAAAAAACTATTTTTAGTTTATGATTAACATAAAATTGATATGTTGAATTAGTTGATGTATATGTTGAATCAGAATATGCTAGGAACTGTTATTTATTATTTTTTTAAAGATCCATTGGATATTTAACTGTATAAGAGACCGACTGTGATGGAAAAGGAATAATCATCATGATTATGTAAAGGGATAGAAGAAACCATACAAATGAATTAAAATTGAAAACATTAAAATTCTCCCTCATCTGCATATTAATTTATTATTTTTAACAAAAATTCTTCCTTTTTACATAAAAATTGATTAGCTTAAAACAATGGATGAGTTTTAGAAGATATGGATTTGAAACGAACAATGATTAAAGAGGACATTTTAAAACTTTTAATTTAAACATTTTAAAACTTTTTTTTAACGTCGAATTTCAACGGTGCCTTTGGGCAGATGCAATACATATGCGCATAGGAGCTCATTCGATTGCATTATCACAGGGGGGGGGGGTGCTTATACTATGTTCTTTTATTTACTGAATATGAGATGAAAGTAGGAAATTTGCATGATACTTTATGATAGGACTATTTGTATGATACTTTATAGGTCCATGACCTTTTTTTCTGTCGTGGGGAATATGGTGGTAATGTCAAACTGATTTGCATTACACATTTGTTTCCGGAGTGTTAATTTTGAGTTTGCATCGGAAATAGCATTTCACTGGCGAGGGGGGTGTTTAAAATAAAATATTTGAAACACTGTTTCATACGAAGCCCTACTTAAATAATAAAGAAGCTTATTTTACTGATATTGTTATAGTATTTTTTTCCGTCACGTTTTGACGGGTTCCATCTAGTTTTACTTTAAACTTCTTATATAATAATTGCATTAAAATGATTCGTTTCTTATCCCACTTCGTTGTAGAAAACAGTCTTAATGAAAAGTTATTAAAGTGACTGCTGGATTTTCTTTTTAACAAAATACAGTTTTTGTTGCTAAAATTATTTTTATTGTATTGGAACCAAAATGTATGGCAGAAAATTTTCTGATTTCACACAAAACCAAAATCTTTTTAAACGTTGAAATTGAAGCGACTGTAAAAGTTGTTGTTCTTAAAATGTGATTTGCGCGGAGCGTTTTATTTCTGCTTTGGTGTTGGTGAAAACGCAGAGTGGACTGAACAGGAGAGAGAAAACACCTGTGGACAGCTATAAAATGTGAATCGGCTACGAATATAAGACTGACGTAATTTTAAGAAAATATTTTTCCCCTTTTTCCCTTGGAATTTTCAGAGTTTAAATCCACATTTTGTGTTAAACGGGAATAAAAAAAAATATAAAGAAACAAGGCTCAAAACAACTTATACGTCTTTTTGAAGATAATGTACACTGTAAAAAATACAAATGTTTCTTAATTTAGGAAAATATAATAAAACCACGAACGAAAATATGCAATAATCTCTTCCGAGTTACTCATGATTAAGTTTAGAAACCTCAGAAATCAATATATTTTCAAGAGTAAAAGAATCTTTTGCTGCCACTTATTTTCCGAAATGTTTCAGAGAAACTTTTAAATTGAGTATTAATCAGATTTCTCAACGCAGAATATAGGTTTATCGGATGCTGTCAATTCTAAAGTAAACATATTTGTGTTAAAAAAACAGGTTCAACAATCAAACATGATAAATTAACAGTATTAATATTAACATTAAAATTAATATCACTGTGTTACTCTTGCGTCCATAAATTGCACAGCTGGAAAAGTTTAATTGAGAATTGATAGCAGCATCCTAAAAACCAATATTCTGGTTTTAGAAAACTGATTAATACACTATAAAAAGTACTCGGAAACCAGCGGCAGCAACAATAATTTTCGGAATCACGAGTAACTCAAAAGAGGTTATTGTATATTTTCGTTGGTGGTTATATTATATATTTTCGTAGATTATGAAATATTTGTCATTTTTAGGGTTTCGTTCATCTCACGAAACCCTATTGCTCCCGCTCCGTTGTTTGTCTGTCACAGAGCCATTCTCGAAAACTGTGTAACTTACAGAGTTGAAACTTTGTGTATAAATCAGAATATCAGCTGTGAAGAGCTGAAAATATTAAAATTGGAAAATTTCGTATTATTTTAATAAATAGAGATAAAAAACCAAAATTCTAACAGCCTTTTCTTATTAAATTTGAAAATTTTCTCTTATAGCAGATGCCAAAAATTAAAAATCCATGATGAAATTCTATCTACAATAATTAATTTTATATCAGACGATTTCCACGTGAAAAATAAAAATGAAATAAAAAAGTTTCAACCAATTGAAAAAAAAGATTAATATGAAATAAAAATGATTGACTTCATAGTGGTGTAACGATTTCATTAAATCTCTCACAGTCTGCTAATTAGGCAGAGTAATCAAAGATAGAAGTTCCCAAGAGTTGGAAAACTTTTCTCACGCTTCGCTGTGGTGTGACAAGAATGTCGTTTACTACAATAGGAAAAGATAAGCTTCGATCAATCTTGTGAAACTGAAATTGCTAGACAGCAAATATTTCTCTGATCTGACCGTTGATATGGGGGGTCTCGGATCGTGGGAAAAATTTCCTGCGAGAACATTTAAAAGTTCAGTAAGACCTCCCTAAAGAAAGCTTTAGCCAATGATGTAAACTAAAACTTTTTTGACTGGTGATCGGAGAATCTTTTGTTTGAGCAAGCGGACCGGAGAAGAGAATCGGGGGAAGAGAGTGAGATTTTTGGAGAGCAGAGGAGTGTTGGTGAAAAGACACTGATCTCTGGATGGATTCCCGACCAAGTGGGGAAGGAAGGACTTTGCTGACAGATTTTTGAATGAGAGAGTGCGATCTCTCTGAAGTCAACGCAAAAGCCTTGGATTTGACCTTTCGGAGAGAGTGAAAAGTAGCACTAGTTAAGACTTTAAGATTTTAAAACTACTGTAAAAGACTGGACTATTCGGTGATTTGCTATAAATTACAAGTCGAGCGAACTCAGCTAAAAAAAACTGTTGTAAATAATTTTTACCTCTAGAAATTTCAAGAACGCTTTTTAATAAAATTTGTTCTGAAATATTTAATGAAGGTGATCCATTGTGAAACGGTTCCACGCTACCCCATTTCAAAAACACACAACATCATGGATTCTTTACAGCTGGTGGCAAGCGAGTCGGATATTTCGACAAAAATTTATTAGCATTAGTGAAGAGAGCCCAGACAGTAGCAGTGACGCCCGCCCGCATCTAAGCGCGCAAGATCTGACGCCAGTTCAGGAGAGGAAAGCAGAGACCGAAGCAAGCCCTTGCAGTGTCACGACAGACCGCAGTTCCGTCCTGGAAGCAAGCCCGTGTTTACAGAGAACAAGCCCGAAGCAAGCCCTTGCAGTGTCACGACAGACCGCAGTTCCGTCCTGGAAGCAAGCCCGTGTTTACAGAGAATAAGTCCGAAGCAAGCCCTTTCTAGGAAACATCAGGAGCCGACAAACCGAGATAACCTGTGAAATCGACGACGTCTAGGCCAGACCCGAAACCGGCGACAGATAATGCAGACAAAGACTGTAGAAAAGGTAAGCTCAATTCATTTTTGAGTGGCTCTCATTTTGTTTATATATTCTTTAGTGAGGAAAATTCATTTCTGAGAAATTTTTTATTTTTATATTCATATATGATAAATTATGATAAATTTTTTAAATCTAATAACTTTTAACATATTTGGAAAAATATATGTATATTTGTTATCAGCATAAAATTTGATAGTGTGAATTTTCTTTTGGTAGTAAAATAATATAAGGATTGTCAGGCTAAATGTGTATATATATAATTTTTTTTTTCTCAAAAAAAAGAGATAAAAATTTTGATTTTTCAAATAAGTCGATTGTCTAGTTATTCATGATTGAAAGATTTCAAAGGTGTACTTTTTTATATTATTAGTGAAACAATAGATGTTGTTGAAAATCAAATATTTTGCATATGTGATGTTAGGAAAATTTTTTAGCAGTTGCAAAAAGTGGTCATTTTGTTACTGGGAAAATTGTTACCTGTGGGGTCAGAAATATCAAGTATTGGTTGAATTATGTGCACAGAATTTCAAATGTCTAAATTTGTTTTAAATGTGTATGATCGACACCAAAACGTGTCAGTGTATTGAAAATTTTACAATATTGAAAATTTATTTTTATATGTATACTATTTTTATTATTCCTCAAAATTGAATTGTATTTAAAATTGTTAATATTATGTGGGTAGTAGCAGAAAATTTTTCATAAAGTGTTAGAATCCCTATTGCATAAGTTAGCGAGCGAAAATATTATTTTCATCTTTATATTGTATTTACATAAAATTTTAAAATGCAAGAAGTAACTGATCTGAAACAGTGCAGGAAAATTGATTTGCAGAATTTAGCGGAAGAATTGGGAGTGGAAATAGGGAAAAATGACAGGATACCGGTAATTATCCAAAAAATCGAAGCTGCCGATGATTACGATAAAGATTTTGCATTTACGCAAGCTGCGTATATCATAAAAGATCGCGAAGACAAGATAGCCGCGGATAAAGAGGAAAAACAAAGGGAGAAAGAAGAAAGAGAAAGAGAGGAAAAACAAAAAGAACGCGATTTTACGTTGGAACAACTTAGATTGACGCAAGATGCAAATAGACGCAGTTCAACAACCAGTGGCGGGTCGGAACGCCCACCTAAATTGCCGCTCCGAACAATCATGCATCGATTTGATCCGGAACGCTCGGATATAACTTTGTTTTTAAATTTGTTCGAACGACAGGCGACCAAAGCGGAAATAGAGACAGGTGACTTAGTGACGCATTTATTAGCTTTAGTGCCGGTCGAAATTGCAGAGTTAATTTTAAGGGAACCGCAAGATCAGACGGATAACTTTGAATACGTCAAAAAGTTTTTGCTTGAACGATTCCGTATGAGTCCCGAATCGTATCGTCAAAAATTAATGCAACATCCACGCAATCCAGATGCTCCGTGGAAGGATATTATTTTCGAACTCAATAGTTATTTAGAGGGTTGGTTAAATGGTTTAGATGTTACGGATTTCAGTAGTCTGAAAAATTTATTGATTACGGACCAAATCAAGCTCCGTGCTTCTAGTGAAATGAAAGAGCATTTCATTGATTCGTGGGCAAATTACAAAGACCCTTTAATTTTAGCCAAATGTCTGGACGAATATGAAGCAGTAAAAGGGATTTCAGATAAAAAAGAGAAGGCGAGATCTTTTTATGATAGGAAATCTGAAGAAACGAGACTCGAGGGTAAATCGTGGGAAGAAAAGAATTCCGACAAAAAAATAAATTGGCGAGACAAAGAAATTAAAGACAGGGAACGTGTCTTTGAACGAAAGAGGTGCTGCCATACGTGTGGAAGCGAATTTCACCTAATGGCCCGTTGTCCGAAAAGACAAAGGATAGTACGGAAGTAAAAACGTTCGAGAGCATAAATCACTTAGGCGATATAAGCGAAGACAAAAGCTTGTTCCGACCTTTTTTGAGTGAAAACAAAATAAATGGGAAGAAGGCGTGTGTAATTAGAGATTCAGGTAGCTCGTATTGTGTTCGCCCATGGAATTTGGTAAATAAAAGCAAATTAGGCAATGAATATGTTTGGCTTAAACAGACATTTGATAAATATCCAAAACGATTTAGAGTGGCACGTATAAAAATGGAAATAAAAGGTCTCGGATATGTAAATACGAAAGCGGCAATCCTGCCTAGACACTCTAAAATTAAACACTATATCTTAGGAAATAAGACGCAGGCTTTAATAAATGAAAAGATGAAGCGAAAGCAAAAATCACAAACTAATTCCAGTTTTGAGAACCCGGGGAATTAGATAAACCCTTTAACAGATCCCCAAGGGCAGGAAGAAATCCTTTTGTCATTTCCCCCCGAAATGAAGAACCACCGTTCTCAGTGTATTGGGGAAAAAGAAACCCTTTTGAAAAGGTCAAGGAAAGTAGATGAGTTGGTTTTCGACCGGCAGGGAAATTCGAAAAATAAACGCAAAAATATGGAAGTGAGTGTTGACAGGAAGGGTTATCATTCGAAAGTTAATCTGGAGGAAGTGAGCGGATTCACAAAGAGTTTTCTAAAATCCTTCGAAATTCTGTTGAAAGAGAGTAGGGACAGTGGAAATTCGCGCATTTGTGACACTCTTGTTAAAGAAATTGAACGGTTGTGTAAAACGTATTGTTCGGCAAACACAAGTAAAGAAATTCAGTAGTACGTTTTTGAGTAAAATCCAATCTTTTGTACATATTTGATTATTTTTAGTTTTATTGTTATTTTGGTATATGTAGTAAAAAAAAGGTATCTTTAAAAAAAAAAAAAGTCTCTAAAGCTAGATGTTCAAGAAATGGTAAACAGTATATAAGAAATTAAGTCACTGATGTATATAGTGAGGTTAAATTGAAATGTTATTTGAGCCACTCAAATATGTTGAGCTAACCCTTTTTTTTTTGCAGATTTTCCGCGTTTTAACCCGGAAAATGTTTTGATGGTGGGGGTGTTGTAACGATTTCATTAAATCTCTCACAGTCTGCTAATTAGGCAGAGTAATCAAAGATAGAAGTTCCCAAGAGTTGGAAAACTTTTCTCACGCTTCGCTGTGGTGTGAAAAGAATGTCGTTTACTACAATAGGAAAAGATAAGCTTCGATCAATCTTGTGAAACTGAAATTGCTAGACAGCAAATATTTCTCTGATCTGACAGTCGATATGGGGGGTCTCGGATCGTGGGAAAAATTTCCTGCGAGAACATTTAAAAGTTCAGTAAGACCTCCCTAAAGAAAGCTTTAGCCAATGATGTAAACTAAAACTTTTTTGACTGGTGATCGGAGAATCTTTTGTTTGAGCAAGCGGACCGGAGAAGAGAATCGGGGGAAGAGAGTGAGATTTTTGGAGAGCAGAGGAGTGTTGGTGAAAAGACACTGATCTCTGGATGGATTCCCGACCAAGTGGGGAAGGAAGGGCTTTGCTGACAGATTTTTGAATGAGAGAGTGCGATCTCTCTGAAGTCAACGCAAAAGCCTTGGATTTGACCTTTCGGAGAGAGTGAAAAGTAGCACTAGTTAAGACTTTAAGATTTTAAAACTACTGTAAAAGACTGGACTATTCGGTGATTTGCTATAAATTACAAGTCGAGCGAACTCAGCTAAAAAAAAACTGTTGTAAATAATTTTTACCTCTAGAAATTTCAAGAACGCTTTTTAATAAAATTTGTTCTGAAATATTTAATGAAGGTGATCCATTGTGAAACGGTTCCACGCTACCCCATTTCAAAAACACACAACATCATGGATTCTTTACAGTGGTAATAAAACAGAAAGATTTCTCAATAATACAAGGAGTATGAGTATGTGTGCATGTACACAAAACAGATTAAATACACGTCATTAGAGAATTAAAAAGAAAATCTGACGTCATTTCGTAAATTTAACGGATTTTTCAAATGTTTTAGTATATTACAAAGCGAGTATGAATATGAGTAATAGAGAATAGTAAATAGATGAGTTTGAGGAACGTATTGAATCATGATAAAAACCCGATTATGGAAATATTCGCATATTTTAACATTTTGAAGGTGTACAACATGTTTAATTTAGAAATTATTTTTTTTTATATATCGCATTTAGTCCACATGACAGATATTATTATGACAGAATATAATAGTGAGCTTCACCCGCTATCGGGCCGGTTCAGATATTCGAAAAACCGAGAAAAATAGACAGTTTTTTTTTTTTTTTTTTTTTAGAAAATGAAATTCATTTGGATTTTTTAAAGAAAGGATAAAGTGTTTTGAGAGAGAAAGGAATATTAAACGAAACCCTTTGTGGAAACTTGGATCACACTTACCCACTTGTTTTCTTCACGTCTGTGGTAAAAGTTGCTTCCGAACCCATAACACAAAATACTTGTGCACATTACTTTTTGAATAGTATGTGTTTTGTATAGAAATCTCAAATAGTATAAATGTATTAATAATACTTAAAAACATCTCGTTTTACAAAAAATAAATAAATAAATAAATGTGCTTTTTTTCTACGTGGTGGTCATTTAAAATTTACTTCATTTCTTTCATTAAATATAATTTCTGGTTCAAAGTATGTTTTTTTTTATTTAATAAAAGCGCGATGTTGTCAAGTATGTTATTAATTAAAAGGTAATTTTATTTGTAAAATAAGTTGTTTCATAAACATGTAAATGAATTGGAACATAATAAAATATTATGATTATCTTCTAAATTTCCTTCTTTTATATGAACACATATATAGGGCCTCCCTAGAAAAACTTTACCCCCGGGGGACTCATGTTGGCTTTCTGCGCCTCTGGGTGTTGGTGGTTATAAAACAAATAATAGAGCTTTTTAGAACGCGTTAAACTTACAGTGAATAAGCTTTTTACGATTTTATTTACTTAAATTTTTGTACTAATCTATCATGTTTCAAAAAACATGTTCTAGTAGCCTAGATACGTTGCCTAAATAATGTAGGATTGTAAGACATTTCTAATTTTTAATATTAGTGGTATTCCTTCTGTTGTATTGTAGGTGCAAAAATGACGTGCGAAGATGTGCGTTTGAAGAAAAGGAACAGATTAAAATGTGAACACACATATAGAAAGGATCATCCAAAACAGAAATTTTAAATGAGTTCTATGACGTGACTATTATTACTTGAAAGCAGTCTAGTTACAACTACGTTACAATGATCTACAACGTCTATAAAAATATTTTTTTATAAATTTTATTAAAGTGGTTTACACTAGCCATTATTTTTTATCAGTTATGGAATATAACATATAAGTTATGAATACAAAAAGATTTTTCGTAATATATATTATTGTTTAAAAAACAATTCTTTTGATAATTCCATTATTATATTTTAACTGTTAGAAACGGAATTGATTCATTTCTTTATGACAAGGTAATGATTTGAAAATGAAGATTTCTATTATGAAGAAAAATCAATTCATTGAAGTGTCATTGTCATAAAATAAATAAACTTCAGGCCTTAAATGTAAGATGCCGTTAAATATGCTTATAAAAATAAATTACATTTATGATGCACTTGAAATACACTGAGAAACAAGACTACTGTTTTAATACTGTGGCAATTTTTAAAGTGTGTTTTATTTTTGCAACGTTTATTACTCTTGCAAACTACCATTATTACTTCTACTATTTATTATTGCTGTTATTATTATCTGATTCTACTATATGTATCAAATGCAAATGGGAATTTCGTTCCGGCAGCTTATAACTTGAGTTTTGTTGAATGGATTTTGATGGGACTTACATTGTTAGATACTGTTTCAAGGAAAGTTTCAGTATATAACACATTGTTTTACGTTGCTTAGATATAGAATAATGGTTGAATGCTCTATATATCCTATTATATAAAGAGAGAACACCTGACTGACTGACTGACTCATCAACGCTCAGCTGAAATGACTAAAGTCAGGATCACGAAATTTGGAGATTGCTGTTACGACCTAGGCAAGCAATAAGAAAGATTTTTTTAAATCCCCCCCCCCCGAAGGCGATTAAAGGGAGGTAAAAAGTTTTAGGTCATTTTGCCACATCGCAGCAACAGTTTTAGGTAAGACGTGAAATTTAGGAAAACAAATCTGCAAAAAATATTTTAAACACGTATTTTAGCGATTTTAGAAATTTACTCCCTACGGGGGTAAAAGAAGGGCTTTTAGGTAAAAAAAAATAATAATAATCCTGCAACAATACAGCTACACATTGCCCATCCATCCAAGCGAAGCCGGAGTGGCCCGCTACTAATCAGATAAACCCGACTTTGTTCAACAAAGTTAAATAGAAACCTTGAACCCGTAAACAAAGAGAACTGTAGCAAACCACTATAGCGCAAGCACTGCTGTGATGCTCACAAAACTATAGTCAGGTGGATCACAGCCATGCTGTGATCAGGCAGTATCCGCTTTACACCTAGGTATTAACTCGTCAAGCTAGGCACTCATGCTGGGCAGGTAGGGGCCTGGTTAGCGGTATTAAGAAAAAAAACCCGATTTTGTAAGGTTAATTTCTTTAAAAAATATTCTGTTGAATGTGTTTGTATGGGTACATGTACATTGTCAGTTAGATAATTATTGGGGAAAGGTTTTAGGGCCCAACACATCGTTTTATGTTGCTTAGTTGCAGAGCTGTGGAACAAAGTTCTATCTACTATACATATAAAATGCAAATAAAAATTTCATACCGAACGCTCTGCTTATACTTAACGTTCTGCTTAACGGATTTTTATTTTACATACTTTGTGAGTTAGGTAATTACTGGGGGTGAAGGTTTTAGTGTATAACACTTTGTTCTACGTCGCTTAGTTGCCAGGTATTGGATAAAGTTCCATATTTATTTAAAAACGATTATGAAAGAGAATTTCATCTCAAATTCTTATAACTCGTGTTATAAGAGATATATTCATATAACTGATGTTACTAAACGAATTTTTATGGGACTTACATTTGTCAGTTACGTAAATGTTACAGAAAAGTTTTAGTGTATAACACACAGATGTACGTTTCTTAGTTATAGAACTATGGGGGAAAGTTCTATAATTAGGCCAAGCCGGTTATGAATGAGTATTTCTTTCCGAACACTTATAACTCACGTTCTGCTAAACGGATTTTTATGGGAGTTACATTATCAGTTAGTTTTGGGGGAATGAATGTTTAGAGCGATGAGTTAGTGTAAAACACATCGTTCTAAGTTGGGGAGTTATAGAGCTGTGGGAGAAAGTTTTATAATTAGGTCAACCCGATTATGAAAGATTAACTTTTTTTTTAAGTTCTACTGAATGGCTTTTGATTGGAGTATGAAAAAAAATCTAAAAATTCTATGTAACATTAGCATTTCTATTTGTAAAACTTACATTCTGCGTAAGCCGCAGGCAAAAGTTATTGATTGACATTATTATTAATAAAGTGGGGTATAACAATTAGTGCTGCAGCATTAACAACAAGAACATAAAACAAAAAATATTGAATAATACTTAGTTTTTTCGGTAATATTTTAGTTCCGATTATAATTGTTAGCTTAGTTCTTTCACTATGTACTTTTATGTTGTCGTCTTAAACATGTTGTCCATTTAATATTAAAATTCATCTCAAATCATAGTACGGTATGTCAATGTGATTAAGATGGTGGTAACGAATTCTACTGTTGCTTTCGCTTTTATAATTCATGTATCATTTTTAAATATCTCATAGTTTGAATTTGTATATGATGGAATTAGGAAAAAATGTTCTGTCAAATAAAATTTGTTCAAAAACTGTAACCCCAAAATAGCGACTTTTATGAAATTTTACATAATTTTCAAGCATCATATTTTAAATACAATGAACATCTGTATAATCTGCTAAATAATGTAAAGCAACTAGTAGAAGAGTTGCCACAATTAGTAACTGATTTCCCAAAACAAATAAAAAAAACCCTAAAGATTTTCCTTTTTCGTTTTATTACTATTATTATTATTAGCATTCGATTAAAATTTGAAAATTAGGTTCACTTTCAAGCGTTGTCATCGAATCTACAATGTCCCTTAAAGTAAATGTAAATACCAGTCATGTAAAAAAAAAAAAAAAAAAAAAAAACACTCTTCCGCCAAATCATACTTGCTCAAATGTGCTATTTAGAGATTCTCCTGATTACGGACGATTAACCATTAGATAAAGATGGCAGTTTGTAACTCAAACGAAATCGGGCAAAGTAATGACAAATATTCCTTTTATGTTGCACAATTAATATCAAGTTAAGTTTAATTCATTAAAAGTACTTTGCGTCATAATATCTCAAATCTGTACTTTTTTTTTTTTTTTTTTTTTTTTTTGAAGCTGTCTTAAATGCCAACTTTTTAACAGGAATGTTAAACATAAGTCATGAAATCAATACAGCTTCGTTAAATACTTATTTATAATAATGTGATTATATATTTTTTCTGGTGTCAGATGTGCACGATAATTTCTATTTTTATATTAACTATTAAAAAAAAAAAAAAAACTAGATAAAACTAGGCGAATTAACTTTTTTTAGATAAATAATAATATTATTAAAAATTGTCTGTATTAGAAGTATGCTAATAATTTTATTGGTTTAGAACAAACAGGCAAGAATCTCAAAATAGTATTCAGACAAGCAGATTTAGCTTGCTTTCTCTTATTTAAAATAATGTTAAAAGAAGCAAATTTGATATTTAAGTAAATTTAATTCTATCATTTTAACAATTTTTAAATTTTCGTCAACAATTACGAGAGCAAACAAAAGAAAAAATGTTTTTATTTAAATACAATATTTTTCGATTTTCAAAATTTCTACAATCGATAAAGAGGCACACAGACACAATTGAAAATATATTGTTAAAGGTTCTAATGTTTTATAACAACAATTTAGCCTATTTCCTATCAATATGAAATTTTTTATACTATTATTATTAATTGTAGATAGTTTTGTCTTGCATGTATTATCATTTCCTCCGTACATTGCTATATAGCGGATGATTGAAAATATACAGGGTGTTTTTTTTTAACTGACACTGTTCAGAGCCGTCTGTAGCTCGTTCTAATAACTGGATTGACACAAAATTTTGTGAATGGACTAAGAAAACCATGGGAAAAAAGATTCCAAAAAAAAAAATGTTCCAATCACCACCGATAGGGGGAAATGTGGCGCTGTGGTCATTTATGCAACTGGGAATTAGCATAAAATACGGGCAAAAAATGGAAATGCAAATTTTTACTAACGCAAGCGACAGTAGCGCCAATAGTTTAAGTTATAAATGCATGCGAAAAACACCGAGAAACAATTTCAGCTCAGGTTGAAAATGAATCTCATGTTACCACAGCGCGCGTTACTTGTGAAGTTCTTATATTGTAACCAGTACAATGCACTAGCCGCTCTTCGTTTACTTAGAACACGCCATAAACTGCGCAAAGGACCTTTATCCGTTAATGTATTGAAAGCAATGATTCTGAAATTCGAAGAAACAGGCTCGCTAGCAGTTCGGTCAGGCAGAGGACGTAAACCGGTGGCAGAAAAAGTGATAATGGATGTTTCAACTGCGATCAACGAAAGGGAAAGTGTAAATGCTGAATAAAACGTGGCATTTTATCCAAATTATTAATTTTGTCTGTTTCTGATGGTTTTTTTTCAATGTACAGCGCCACATTTTCCCCTATCGGCGGTGATTGAAACTAATTTTTTTTTGTTGGAATCTTTTTTCCCATGGTTTTCTTAGTCCATTCACAAAATTTTGTGTCAATCCAGTTATTAGAACGAGCTACAGACGGCTCTGAATAATGTCAGTTTAAAAAAAAAAAACACCCTGTACGTTATAAAGTTCATCTTTTAAACCACTTATGATAGTTTCTTATGGGTCCCTGGATCTCATATGTTATATTTAGAAGAAAATAAATTACATGCTCAGAGAAGTAAAACAACAAACATTTCATTCTTTTACGACCAAGACCCACCGACTCATTGAATTCTATGAAATCCCGGAGCTTTCTGGCACTAAAGATGTTGTTTTCCTTTTATATATATATTTTTCAATTAATTTCAAATGTCCCCTTCTTTGAGAACATCTCTGTTAACTGAGATTGAAGCATGTTCTTTATTATTCGTAGACATATACACACATGTAGCACATTAAAATATAAAAAGTAGACATAGAAGAGAGAAAATATAAAAATAGACAGTCAAAAATATGAATTAGAAAAATCGTAATATATATTTCTCATCGTTTCATTTTATTTCTATAGCCTACATATATGAATAAATGCACAAAAACAGTAAAGTAAAAAATGATGGAGTCGAAATAAAGAAGAGAGACACTAGTAAACAAATAATCAAGAATATAAATCAGAAAAGGTCTATTATAACTTTTTCTCATATGCATACTATAAACAATCTATCTTCTATATTATAAAGGCCAAACGTGTCCGTGCGTAACGCATACGTCATTTTGCGAATGGCAACAGCTGACGAGGAAATTTTGGTTTTGTGCTTTTGCTATTGCAATTTTTTTAATTTCTAAACATAGCACATTTTCAATTCTTACACCGTTATAGAGGAAAAAAATTGCTTTCAAATGCAATTTGTTTGAAAACTATATCTTAATTGCCTGATATATTATGGCTTATAAAATAATTTTTAAGCATGAATTTTGAAACGCCCAATAAACAAATAGAAGAATGCTGCCATTATAAATTTTTAAATAGTTACAGGTGGTAAAATTAATGAATTTTGAAATAAAAACGTCACAAGAATAGGGTGCCTTTATATGAGAGTAGCGTTATACCGGATACAAATTTGATTAGTTCAGACGATTTTGGAGAAAAGGAAGCTTTGAAAATTTAAAAATTTAAAAGAAAATTATTTGTTTACATCATAAACAAACATCGGATATTTTAACAGATAATATAAACAGAAGATATTGTTTTAGATATTGCATTTTTATGAATAAAATATAAAAAAATTAGTTCACAAATTTAATAAAAATGCATATATAAAGTTAATATGAGCAGTAAGAAACAACGTTTTAATTCATATTTCACCAGTATTACAAATAATGTTAACGGTCATTGCGAAGTTGGAAAAAACGAATATACATGAAATTCATTAATATCGCGATCACTATATCGCATGCATAAGATGATGTATAATAAATTAACAAAGAAGCATCACTGGATGCAGCGAACTCCCTGTATTAATTACCAAAAAAAAAAAAAAAAAAAAAAAAAAAAAAGCCCTTGAAAT
Organism: Maratus michaelseni; assembly: GCA_963931845.1. NCBI lineage: Eukaryota > Metazoa > Arthropoda > Arachnida > Araneae > Salticidae > Maratus > Maratus michaelseni. Next base: position 121,333,750 of record OZ007589.1, read on the forward strand.
TCGTTAATGTCGCGATCACTATATCGCATGTATGAACGCTTAGTACAAAAAAACTTGATGGATACCGCATGTATGAGCGCTTCACGCACAAGAAAAGCAAAGAAACCAGTAAAAAAAATCACTAAATGCAGCAACTTTGACAAATAAAGATATGAAATATCTATTAGATTTAGGGAAAAAATGGTTTTCGCCTGCGTTCTGTAACCCGGGAAGCCCGGGTTCGATTCCCTAGTTTCAATAAAAGGCAGATAGAGAGGTAAAAAGTAAACAAGAATCACTAGTCAAGAATATAAACAAAATAATTAATGACTAATGTAGTACATTATTTATTATTTTCTGTGTGATATAAAATTATTTAAATATAAAACTAAAATTTCCCTCCTCACTTTTCGCTTTACGCACACATTTTAAATTATTCACACGCATACATACGAAACACTTCCATCAATTGAAATAATTGTATATACATGTCTCAACGAGGTAGATAAAAAATAAAGAGAAGGTGATACACGGACACGCATATAGAAAGATAAATCAAACACATTCTGAAGTACAGCAGGTCGCTATTCGTAAGGTTTTGAAACATAGTTGAATTGTTTATTGCAAAAATATCATAACTAACAAATCATTTTAAAATTAGCTAACATTTTTTTTTCTATGTATATTTGTTGATACTTTGATTGGTGCAAAATCCCAGTCAAATAAAGTTATTTGCGACGAAGTCGTCGGATGTCTTTTGGCGATTCATTGAGGATCCGTGTGGGGGCTCCCACTGAGTGCAGGACTCGCCACCTATCGTGGCGACCATGTCGTTACGTATTGGTAGAATTGGTGTGATGCGCAGGTGGAGGTGCACCGACTCCCGTAACGCATACGGAAGGCAGCCTCCGATCGTGTGTGTTATATGTCCCTCAGGACATGGGTACGGCGGTTGAGACGCTGATGGGCATCCCTCAGGCGTCTGGCGGCGCAGCTCAGTTTTATACCCTTTAATTGCAACCTTGAAATATTCATAGACTTCATAGACATAGTGGGTGGTTCGAAAAGGATGTTATGGCGATTATGTCTTAAACCGCTTATGCTAAAAATATACTTCCAATAACGAAAAATATATACTCTAAAAATAAATGGGTAAATTTACACATTAAAACTGGTATATCCATTAAACTAAAACGATTTTTCTATATGTGTAAAGTGGCGTGTAAATTGCCGAATATACATCTGGTGTGTCAATTTCAAAATGCACATTGTCCAGTGAATTTTTATGATAACACTCTAACCTGCTGAAATGGGAAAAGAATATCAGATGACTCTGTAATTATTAGTTTAATCTGTAAATTGTACATGAGTGCACTTATTTCTGTGCAATATACAAAAACAGCAGATTTTTGTGTACATAGTTAAGCTTATAGTTTGAGGTGTATAATATAAGTTAAATGACTTTATGTTCGCCAAACAAAACTGCATGAAAAAAAACTCATATGCTTGGTGTTTTTATTCGCTTTGTTTTAATACTACAAAAACAGTATGCCCAAAATTTACAAGAAACAGCATCGCCTTAAATTATACTTACTACATGTCACCTTTCTGTTAGAGTATTTTCGGAGTCCTAAATACGTATAGTTACGATTTGTGCATAGAACCTGTATCTGAAAAAAAATCGCTTCAATAGGGAAACTATACTGGCAATTTCCTTACTTTATTACATTTTATTCCCTAAGAATTTCAATCATCCCTTTTCAAAGATACATTTACATCAAGGCGATAGAATTAATTAACTCACTCTACAATAAACAAGCACAACTTACACCGGAAGGGATACGAACTATGGAACTGTGACTTTCCAGAGCAGCACCTTGGTATTCATCTACGATTACACAAGCCACGTTTTTAAGCTTCGATATTTAATGGTTATACATATTTCTGTGTCATATTCTTTCATATATTTCTGCGTACTTTTTTGTGAATATTAAACATATATCAGTGTAATATTCTTACGCATATTTTTGTGTAACATTCTGTTCTTACACATATGCAAAATACACGGATTTTTATTTAACATTCAAAATGTGTAAATTTACAATAATACGGCATTTCAGATAAATCCATATTTGTTTCAACATTTACACACTTGTTTGAACGTTTTAAGGGATAACAAATTACACACTTCCATTAAACAGATAATTACATGTAAATGTTCATAACAAGAGAGACTTTTACAAATTTTCGCATACACAGATGTAGAAGTGACTAAGTTATACATTTGTTTTTTAAAGTGTATTAATAAAGGAATTGTATGATGACATGATTACAAACATGAAGATAAAGGAGGGTACAACGAAATTAATCGCATCCCCCACGCCTGTTAACTATGTACGCATAATTGGAGATACCAATATAACAGCATTCAGGTTAATATTAAAATATTTACTTTTAAAGTATGCTATGAACATATGCAGTGTATTTATAGAGTTGATATTTCTGAACAGTGATACTTTGTGAAACGAGAGACTCAGCCACCGTATATTTTGGGTAATGAAGATTATTTTCGCTGTTTTCTTGACTTGTGGGACGAATATAGATATGGCTAACGAACATTTTACTGGATGCGCGTTCTAATATAACGCGGTCGTTATGCAATTTAATTGGACGGAAAATCACGTTTTGTTTAAGAAAGATTTTGGTTAATGAATGTGATTCAGGTACGCATTATTTTCGTTCACTGAGGCATCACTCTCTTATTTTCGTAGCAGTATATTAACAATTTATTTTGGTCTAGGTGATATTTTGAAACGAATATTTTGTTACCTAATTTTTTATTATTTCTATTTTTCTATTCTATGTTCTAGGTTATTTTTCTTGTAAAATAAATTTCTTTCTAAAAAAACAATAGATATTTTCTCATTAAAATATTATCTCAGTAATTCACTGACCTATTTTTATATTCTATTTTTCGCTTATATATTTTTTTTCTGAATGAAATTTTATTCTAAAAAATAAATGCATGAATTTACTCATTAAAATATGTGCTATGATAATGCAAAATCGACTTGTCTATATCTGTAAAGTAACGTGTAAATTGCCAAATACACGGCTGGTGCGTAAATTTCCAAATTAACACTGTCCAGTATATTTTGATGATAACACATAAACATATCTAAATGTGTAAACCGATATCTGATAACTTTGAAATACACGGTATAAAGTGTAAATTGTACATAAATAGATAGTGATGTGTAATATTCTTACACATATTTATTTGTAATATTCTCTTCTTACACTTATTTCTGCGTAATTTGCAAAATACCCACACTTTGAAAAAAAATTCATTATAATATGGAAATTGAACTGGAAATCGGATTGCCAGTACTAATTCCGTAATTTTAAGGATAATCTCAACTTTTCACAAACATATTCCCCTTTTTCTTTACATACTTCGCATTAAAATATTTCCGGTACAATGATAAGAAAAGAATATATTTTTTAAAGGACAAACTTACATCTCTATAAATATTAGTTATAACTTTTGAAAGACAAATTTACCTCAAGGGGGAAAATCTGTATTTTATTCAATCTAAAACAAACAAGCAATACGTATCCGCAGTGGGATAGGGACAAGGGAACTGAAGCTTACATGAGTACCACCTGGACCATTCAGCTACTATTGCACAAGCGGTGCTTTTCAAATCGTTACTTCTTTTAGATGATTTTTATGAAGCCCAGGCAAGTTGTCAGAAAATATGGAAAGTCTCTTCGGTAGAGACAGAATTTTTTTTTTCAAATGAGTATAATTTTTAACGTTTTACATATTTTTATTCCATACTTTTGTATATTTGGTTTCTTTTATTTTATGTTTTATAAAAGATACATTTTAGCCTTTTATGTATTACATATCATATAACATACTCTATATACGGTTAAGTTTGCTTAAATTGTTGAAAAAGGAATGATATTCTATTCCCCCATCCTTCCTTTTTCTCACCTCACCCATATACCAAGAGTAATTGGCATTTCCCAACAAGCCCGGATGAAGAAATGGAATTTCCTTAGTTCCCGGATCAAGAGACAGAGATTTAAAACAAGGCGTTGGTAACAACAGTTTGTATTTTATCAGCGACTAGCTAACCCGCCCGGCGCGGCGTTGCGCCGGCCAGAGATAATTACAATCTCAGAGAAAGGCGTTCACCCCCTCCCACCCCATACCCGCAAATATAATGAATAATTTGTTCAAGAGAACCACCGTCACCTATACATTAACGCGATCATTAAAAAAAGAATTACATTTTTCTGATAATTAGAACATAACGAAGACGCTACGCTAAAATAGCCGGCAGATGACACCCCTTCCCGACCTCAATTTCAAATCTATATCCTAATTAGTTACCTAAATTTGTGTTCATTAGTAAAAATTGGCAATTATTTCCTTTCATTTTCGCAAACTAAATGGAGGGATTTTTCCGAGAAACAGATCTCTTTGTAGTTCAGTTTTTAATGAAAGCCGATCGCTGTCTGAAACTTTCTGGGATCGTTTTCACTGGCGCCTGCAGATTTTTGGCAGTTTTTTGCGTAAATTAAAAAAAATTACCAACCGAATTTTTCAAAAATCACATAGTCAGATACAGAATATTTTTTTACATATGCTCAGAAATTTTCAAATTGATATCTCAATTAGTTTTCTTAAAATTCACTAATTAGTTAAATAATTTCGAATTCGTTCATTTCCGGTTGCAAATCCAATGCGCCAGTCCGTTTCTTTCGCCATTTTGATTTAAAAGATGACATTTTAGAAGCGATGGTTAATGATAATCTAATTAATATCTAGGCTAATTATCAGAATATTAAAATTCTGAGGGTCAGGTGCACATGGCCAGACCTTGGACTATCTACACCTAAATTTCCAGCCTTCTAGGTGGGCTAGATTTTCCTAGCCATCGCCAACTGACAGACACACACACACACAGAGTGAAACTTCCTTTTATTAGTATAGATAAAGGCTATGTGCATAGCTGAAAGTGCTCAGAAATAATTGATATTGGATTACCGTGTTTTAACATATTTTTACAAGTTTAGTATCTTTTAAGTTATAAAGCACATTAAGTTTAATTTTCCTTTTTTTTTGTTTTTTTAAAGGTGCATTTTAGCATTCTACTCATGTATTTACTTATTTAAAATTTATGGATTTTAAAATTAAGATTTTAATATAATACAGGTAGGTTTTTCTTAAAGATGAAAGTGAATATACATTGATTAAGAGAATAATTTTATAACTTATCGCGATAATTTATTTTCATTATTTAAGTGTTTGTAGCTCTGATGCTTGTTAGTTGAATAAAGTAAATTTGTGTGAACTAGAACTAAGAAAAAAAATTTTTTGTACATTTCTTACGAAACTATTCATTGTAAAAATTTCCGCTTATATAGGGGAAGAGGGTGAATCTTTGTGAAATTTCTGTCTTTTAACAGAAACTTTCTATTTTGAGTGGAAATGGTAAAATGTCACGGAATATACAGAAAATTTCCTTTTCATACTTACTTGTTGAATGTTAAAATCGGAAGTATTCCTCCTAAGGTAGACAAACGGAAATGTTCCATTTCGATTGAGAGAAAACGGAAAGATCCCAGTTATTTTGTTTTAATTGATGTTTTGACTTATATTCTAATCGTTGTATGTGGTCAGGTGGTGTAGGGTGCAGAGCATTCACCCGAAGAAAGGCAAGGTGTTACAAAATGTGTGTAATAACGTGTAATACAAATGCCTGTTCTACGTGAATATGCACCAGTATATGTAGCTATCATTTAAATATTTTAAAATATTGTGAATTGCTCACATTTATTTCTATAAACAGAAAAATTCTCGTTTTGAATAGAGGAAAATTTGCAATACAATAAAAATTATGAGAGAGTCTCTTTGGAATATTATAAAGATTTGATTGAATCTATAAAGACCTTAAGAAAAAATTTTATAGTTACATACGTCGATAAAGCTGACTCTAATTACGCTATAATTTGTAAGAAATTGTGTGGTAATATGCTTAAAGAGGCTTATAGCAATAGTAATTATGAACTTGTAAATTCCAGCAAACAGGTTATTACAAACAGAGTCAAGGCTTTGTATAAAAATATTAAGTTAAAACATACTAGTACAGATTTTCCGTATTTAGTAATGATTTCTAAATTTCATAAATCCCCTATAAAATTTAGAGCATTTACCGGTGGTTTTAATACCCATTTGGAGGGAGTTAATAAAAATCTATTGGAAACATTACAGAATTTATTCAATCGTGTTTTGAATGAAAAAAAAAAGTAATTTTTAATCAAAAACAGTTATGAACTTTTAAAACATTTTAAAAAACTGAAAAATATAACATGTTTATATACTAGTATCTTTATAACATTATTGATTTAATAGATTTAAAGAACAAACTAATGGCGTTTTATGAGAAATATAATGTACATGATACAGACATTGATCAATTTACCAATCTGCTTAATTTTTTTCGTTTATGAAAACTACCTTTTTGAGGGAAAAAAGTATATTAACAGAGTAGAGGAATACCTATGGCAGGGAGTTGTAGTTCTATATTGTCGGACATTTATCTATTTATGTATGAAGATGGATTACAGTTAAATAAGGATTTATATATTTACAGATATATAGATGATATTTCACATGTTAAAACAAATAACATTAAACAAAATTGTGTTTTTGATTTTTATTCTAATTCATTGATTTTAAAATATACATCTAATGGTAATCAAAAAGTGAGTTATTTAGACACTTTTTTGGAAATTGATGAACAGGGTCTAGTTACAGGTATATATGATAAAAGGAATAGTTTTAGCTTTGATACTTTGAAAATTTGGAATTTTCAAAGTAATGTCCACATATCTATTTTTAGAAACATCTTTGTAAAAATGGTTTACACCGCATAGAGAGATTTATTTCAGGTTCGGATGGATTGGTTGGTGAAATGTTTGAATATTATAGTATTGCCAGTTCGCAGGATTATCCTCAGAGTTTTAATAATGGTTTAATTTATGATTTATAATCGACTGACAATCAATTTGAGTTATATTCACTGTTCGATTGGACATAATGGGAATTCATTGTTTGGTTTACATTTTATCTCTTTTCTGTTTCTATCTCAGTTTTTGCTGGTTGATTTTATAGTTTTGACAGGTGAGGGGGAACGTTGTGCACGAAAATCTAGATTAACTCCGCAGTGCTTGTCGTAAGTCAAGCCGCCTGTCTTCTCTTTGGTTTTGTTGGTTTTCTTAAATTGTCTTTTTGTTAATGTTTTCTGTTTCTTCATTTGATAATGTGCTTTAAGTTTAGTTTTTGTTGTTTGTTTGGTTTCAAATTTAAATTTATGGAATTCTGGGTTGTCTTAGTTATTATATATATATATATATATATATATATATGTGTATGTGTGTGTCTGTGTGTGTGTGTGTAATAAATTATTGAAAATTGTGTCCACGTAACCCCCAGTTTGCGTTGGTTGAACCCAGGCTATTCTTTTTATAAATTAATCCATTTAAGTAGGCGAAAAGCTGAAGCAAAATTTAAGATCTGTAATTAACATACGCAGAATAATGTAATTATAAGAAGTTCTATTTAAACATGAAAATAAATTGAAAAATGCACCAAAGATACATAATAAAATATGTGAACTGATGAGATATATTAGCAGCCCTTTACGTCTTGCTAGCTAGTCCAAACAAGAGAAAATAAAACATGAAAAAGTTATATTACATTGGAGATGATTAAAATACCCTCATTAGTGTCAGTAATGTAATTTAATTTCTTATGCCACAGCACATATAGTGTAAAAAATCCATCGCCCTACTTATTTGGAAAATGGCCCAGGTATGTCTCTAAGTTATATCTCTTGACCTTATAGCATTTAAAAATTCTTCTAAATTTTTCGACGTAAAATCTGAGTATTTTCTGTTTCCAGGAGACTTCATGCAATTTGGAGGAATTTTCTGTTTTCAGATCTGCAATTAATTTCAATTGAAAAGCGTTTAAACCATTTAATAAAATATATATATTTTTTTAAAGTAATGATTAAAAATTACTTTTACACAGGAAATTTATTAAATCTAATAAAAAATTAACTATAGAGTTTATTTGGACATAAATGGGTTTCATTACTTTTTGAGTGTTAAGAATTTTAAAATTTGTTTACAATTATTTTGATTACATAAAAAGTGATTATAAAATGTATTTTTTTACATTGTTTGTGTAACTGCAGATTGTAAAGATGTGAAGGTGGATACTATCAGGTGTCAAAATTTGGTGTTTTCGTCACAAAAACAAAATACTCCCGACTAGAAGAAAGCACGAGGAGCCAGATGCGAGATTTAACACTTTTTGACCGGTAATTTAATACGAAATATTCTATAACGCTTTTTAATTATCCCTATATTTTAACAATAATTTTGTTCTTCTTTAATTGCAAATAAAGTATTTAAAACAAATTCTGATAAACGTCAAAGAAAAAGTTGCTAGCTATGAAAAGACAAGTTAACTCGTCACCAGTCAACAGTATGTTAACTATTTAAACAGTAGTGAAACCGCAACACTTATAGCAGTTCAAATACTCAGAACTAATTTAAAACATTATTTTGTTTTAGGTCCAGGTAACAAGCAAGTGTCTAGTAAGCCGATTTCACAAGCTTATACTATTAAATTTTCTTTTTATGTATTTCACTTATAAATATTGTTAGAAATATTAACCTCATCCGCGAAATTAAAGATAAAAAAATTAATTTTCATTTCCTACTGAAATAAAGAATATAAAAAAGAAAGTTTATAATCAAAAGAGGGAAAAACACTGAACCATAAACTCATTATTCATCGCGTAGTGGAATCAAATTATAAAAGATTGATAGCCACTCAACGTCAGGCAAATTATGAAGAACACCACTCTACATTGATATACTGTTATTTGTAAAATATGATGAATATAGAACAATAATTATAACAAGAAATAAAGTAAATAAATGACTGATTACATTCTTACGGGAAAACCTTGCAAAGTGAAATTCCACTGACGTAAGAATGACGAAAGTAAAAATCTCTCAATATCTGAACTTATGACTTTTATGCTTCAGTTCTAAATAAAAAATGTAATCTAGAACATACGTGAACCTCTGAGCTCAGATATAATATATTATACTATATAATGCTTTATAATCTAAATTAAATTTTAAATGTTAATTGTAATCACTGTTACGTCTAAATGTATTATAATAAAGAATATATACGTACAATACAAGAAATATGTCGAAATTATTTAGTATCCACATACTAATTAAATTTCTTAGTTTCTCAGCAGTATGTAAATAAGTGAAATGTGATGTGCCAATGCTCTCATAAGGATTAACTACAACTTCTTGCTAACTAATATATAGATAATTCATTTTACCAAACGATGAGAGCACCTTCAGAAAATATCCTTATTCAAGAAATTGATAAACTAATAAAGGTAACTTCAAAAACTTTCGAGATAATTAATCGCGTTGCACGAACTCCGCCTTCAATGCATTGTTAGATAATAAGAGCTAAAAATAACAAACTTAAACTATCAAAGTCTACTCGACTCTGACGTCTCACATTATCATAAATAAATTCCCCTCATTTTCCCCATCCAGAGAAGCGTGAGATGCTATCCAGCCGCATATAATGCACATTTTTATTGAATTAAGCTTCTTACCTGTGTAGTTTGTTATCCTTTATCTGAAATTATACGAGATGGATTTCCAAAAACAGTTTTTTAAATTTCTAACTTTGAAATTACTTCTGCAGCAACAGTAGATTTCGTAGGATACAGCCAAACAATTTTTTTAAAAGCGTCAATAACTGATAAAATATGTTTATAATTCTTATGAGTGCTTTCCAAGGGGCCTAAGTCATCAACATGGTAAGTATGTAACGGAATATCCTCTTTCTCTATAGGGTGTAACAAACCTTCTTGTTTACCACTCTTTCGATTCACTAAAATACAAGGAGCACAATTTGCAATACACCTTTCAATTTTTTGTTTAACCTTAGGAATGTAAAAACCAGTTTCTAAGTTCTTTTCTGTTCGAACAACCGCATAATGACCCTTTTCATGAACAGCTTTGATTATATTCATTTGCATTTCCTCTGGGACAACCAACAAATCACCTCCGTTAACACATTTATATCCTCTTGAAACCCAAGCTCGTATTTTTCGTGCAAATTTTATCATAATTCAGATTATTTCTCCTTTTGAGACTAGAAATCAACAAATATGTTCATTTATTTATAATAAATATATATATATAGTTTTTTAGCCTGTCCAATAAAATGGACATTGGGTCGTCGTCTTGTGAAAAACATATTATTGAATCAGATGAATCTGAATGGAAAAATCTTAATATTAGACAAAATATGACGACACATAATTGAATTTGACACAAAATTTAATTAGATACAAATTAAGGATAAAAAATTTAATTAGCCACTAAATAATAATGATTGTTATTATAAAAATATTAATTACACACAAAAAATAAATAGATGAACTTAAAATTTAATATTTTATGAATGTGCAAATCAATTATTTTTCGTAGTTAAACAGATATACAAATTGCATTTCATGTACACAAATTCAGTTTTTTGTTTTGTTTTTTAAATAAAATTTGAATTTGCCTCGCAATGCATTTTATTTGTCCATTATTTTAGGTGACTGTTTGATACTCTTTGTAGAACTCGGTACTTACGTCCAATATTTTGCGTTTGCGCGTGGTTTTCTAGGTGGAGAAGTATTGGGGCTTGCGTTTTCGTCATGACTTGAATAACTTAACTTCGATTTCCTCAAAAGCTGATTCGCACTAAAGTATACTTTCAGTATAACAATTGGATGAATTTGCAAGAATTAAGTTTCTTTGTTCTTTTCTTCCTTCTTACCTTCATCACTAATGTCAAGATTTGACGAGTCACAATTTATTTTATTGCTTATTATTTATTTTATTTGTTTCAATAACTTTCCTTAGATCTAAATAACGTCATTTTCCAAATATCTCTAAAAACAGAAAAAAAACAAAGTCCTCAAAAATCAGATTTCTACCGACAATGTCTATTTCTTTCAATGCAAATATTTCTGTCGTCAGAAGTGTGTCTTTATCAGTCATCTATCCCTTCTAAGCATCGCATACTTTGAATTTTTACATCATCAAATAAAAAAATGTATGTCAATTTAGTAAACTTTTAAATAATTTTCAATTAGAAGTTTGTTTTAAATCTATCTCAACAACAAATCTTTGTTTACTAGCATAATGATAATTATTAGTGGCACAGCTACCACAATTGGCGATTGAATGCCAAGTGGAAATTTAAAAGAAATAAAAAGGAGTTTATTTATAATCTTACAACGTTATCTTTAATTATATTTTTATTTTAATTTGATTAAGTTAATTAATGTAATTAAAAACAACATACTAACAGAAAAACAATACAGAAATCGTGCAATGAATAAAAAAAGAACACATATGAAACGAAAAGCTTATTTGTAAATCTCTTAATTTATTAAATACTGCGAAAAAACACGTTCGGCTGAAAAAAAATTAACAATGTACTAATTTGGAACAAGCATTTTATCAGTAAAATCATGCACTTCTAGGACAATATTTAATTAATTACATAATTAATTATTTAATTACTAATATACATGTATGTTATCTACTTCTCTATTTACTTATTTTTTAATACTGTCTTTAATTTTGAGTAAAAAGCAATATTTTCCTTCAGTATTCAAAAAGATCTCAGTATGAATGTAAACAACTGATGAAGACCCAACGTCCTATACAATGGACATCGATAAAAACATCTGTTTATTCTCCAAAATATAGATTCAATTACTTAAACAACGGTTTAATCTCATTAATGCAACATTTAAAATTATATATATGCTGCATTAATATCAAAATACTTAAAAAATATATATGAAATTTGAGTTAATACATTGTACTTACCTTCAACAATCTCTCACCTGTTCGCCACCCTTTTCAAATGCTTAAAATACACATTTTGTTACAATTTTTTTTACTTTTTCGGTATACAGATAGCAGCACTAGACTATCCTTTGTAATGGACAGTAAGTTTTTACAGGTTCCAACTGAAATTAAATATTTTATGCGAAAAATAAATATGTCCAATAAGATGGACGCGGGGTCTCAGGAGGATAAAGAACGTTATTTTTACTAAATAATCATCATAAGGTCTTACCTTCAAAATTTCTTTTATAGTTTTAATAGAATCATCAATCTCTTGAGCCTGAGTAATTTTTAAAGTTAAACTATCATGAACTACCATACAAACAGGATTCCTACTCAATGCATCAACATGCTTCATTTTAAGACCTTGACTATGTTCTAGTTCACAATCGAAATCAGATAACATTTTTGCAAATATTGAAATTTTTGTACTCATCTCCTTTTTATCCATAGTCATTTCAAATGCATTACAATCGGTAACTATTTTAAAAGGAATGCCCAATACATACACTCTAAATTTCTTTAAGGCCTCTCTCACAGGCAAAACTTCCAATTCGTAACTAGTGCCCTTCCGCTCAGATTCAGTTGTTTTTTTACTGGAAAAATACACAGTATGAAATTTACTATCTACTGGGGACTGTTGCATTAATACTGCTCCGTAGCCATCAATACTAGCATCACAATGAATTTCAGTTACATTTTTGGGATTGTATATGGAAAGAACTCTGGCTCGGAAGACAAAATACTTTTAAGCTCACTAAAGGCTTTCTTTTCTTCCACATCAAATCGAAATTTAGAATCTTTCCTCAACATTTTGCTCAAAGGTTTAGCTATAACCGAGCAATATCCTTTATAAACTTTCGAAAATATCCCGTTAATCCCAAATAACTTTGAATATCATTGATACTTTTTGGTTCAGGGAAATTCATCGCTGCCTTTTTTTTAAGTGGAGAAGGATATAATTTTCCATTCAAAATTCTATACCCCAAAAAATTAATTTCACGCCTCAGGAACCTGCAATTTTTAACATTTAAATCTAATCCATAGTCAGGTGCGGTCTGAAAAACAAGTTTAAGTTTTTCCAAGCCTTCAGTTTGATTTTTAGCAGGTATTATCAGATCATCCATGTATATAACAGATGCATGGTCTTTTAACAGATTTAGAAACACGTTATAAATGTATTTCTGAAATACACTTGGAGAATTGGTCAATCCGAACGGGCACTTAAATAATTCAAATTGGCCGTTATGAGTTACAAAAAAAGTGTACCTTCGAGAGCCCTCCAAAACTTCTACATGAAAAAAAATTTTCAAATCAATTGTTTTGAACACCTCAGCCGAATGTAATTGATCTATAATATCATCTATGACTGGCAATGGAAAGTGTCCGCGTATAGTCTTTTTATTAAGACGTCTATAGTCAATGCAAAGTCTCGTTGCACCATCTTTTTTCTTAACTAAAACCACCGGCGATGAAAAATCAGAAGAACTCTTCCGAATAATTCCTTGAGCTAGCCACTCCTCAATCTGGGTTTGAACAATTTTTTTCTCACACAGAGGTAATCTTCGAGGGGAAGAACAAATTGGGATTTCATCAGTATGGTTAATTTTCATTTTTAACATGAATCGTTTTTAATTTTGTAGGCACATAATTCTCAATTAAAGAAGACAATTCTGAACGTAAACCCTTATCAGTAACGTAATTAAAATCAATTTTAGGCTCATCTAAAATATTTACTATATTAACCAAAAAATTACTTGATTTATCCTCGGTTTTGCACATTTTTACTTCATTTCCAGAAACTGTTAAAGTACCTTGATGAATAACATCAATGCCAATAATTAAATCAAAATTAATCGAATTGTCGTTAACGACAAAAATGTCAACTTCAAATTTCGAATCATCAACCTCAATTTCTGCTTTGACATAACCGGCTGGCCTAATCAATCTTTTCCCCAAACTACTCAAACACGTATCCGTAATTTTCAATTTGAACAAATTCTTCAAATTATCATAAACACTAGTTTTTAAAAGCGTTTTTGGCTGCCTGTATCAATTAAGGAAGTTAACTTCAATGAGGCTAATTTAACTTCGTTAAGAATTAAATCTTTGAAACTCGTTACAATATTTATTGGAGAACGCTAATTCGAAGTCTTTACATCCTTTCTCTTACTGCATTCAACCGATTTATGACCATACGAATTGCACGAAAAGCAAAGAGTGCCTTTATCCTTGTTTCTACAGTGGATGCTTTTGTGATTTTCGCCCTCGCAGTTGTAGCAACGAATAGCCTTTACTACCTTTGACCTGTTACCAGGTTCCATTTCGGGTTTTGATTTTAGCTTAACACCAATCTCTGGTTTCACATTTTCGCTATCGGATCTTATTTTCTCATATACTTTAAGCTTTTGCTTAAATTCGCCTATATTGGCACAACCATGTAAAAATGATTTCTTCAAAACAAGGTCTTTAATACCACCGATAACATATTGAATTAAAGCAGAATCCTCTACATTTCCGCGATAGCATAGTCGTGTCATATTTAAAAAATATTCATCAAGAGTTTCATCATCCCTCTTTTTCCTTTTACATAACTGATGCATTTCTGCAGAATTACAAATTGTACCAAATTCAGAAACTAATAACGATTTCACTCTGCGCTACGAATTCAATTTGCTTTCACCTTCATTCAATAGTTTAGCTTTACCAGCCATACGGCGTTTTGCTAAAATTAATTTATGCAAGTCATTTAAATTAAATAAAGAGATTGCGTCCTGAAAATCAGCGATCCACTTTTCGATACTTTCATACTGATTACCACTATATGTCGCAATCACATTTTCAATATCACTAATGCCGATAGATGGTTTTAAAATAAAGTCAGGGGTTAAGCGTTGCGCAATTTCATTTTCATTGCTAGCAGAATAATTTATTTCAGAAACAGAAGAAACATCATTTATTTTATTGCAAGACTTATTACCAGCACCAATGCTTGCATTATTTTCGGTCTCATTTAGTAGTTCAGTTTCGTCATCACTAATTTCATTATCTTCGGAAATTATCTTTCACCCCAATACATTTAGATTACACAGGCAAGAAATAACCCTGGCAGCTATATCATCGACAGTACCAGAATTATCAATACACAACACGTTACAAATCGTAATTAGTTCGTTTACAGAAAATTCACCTTTAATTTTTTGAAAATTTACCTTATATTCATCACTATTTACTTCAAAGGGAAAACCCGTAAAGTTTCTAATTCTGGAACGATTTTTCCTATCACCTTCATGGCCAAAAATTAAACAATGCAAATTCTTAATAATGGATGTCTTTTCTGTATTTAAAGAAGTGTCTAATTCTCGAATATCTACTAATCTTGACATGGTAAAAATAGGACCAAAAATGTCACTTTAAATGTATATTCCACTCATAAAATTCTGAACTCTATCTATTCAATAGTGGGCGTTAACACTCATTCGATCCCGCTTCTGACGGATGCGAGAGTCAAACACACACACCAAAATAATAATAATAATAATAATAATAATAATGTGGGGTCTAATTTCTCTGACACCAACTTAATAAATAATTCACTCGATTGACTTGAAATAACGGGAAACACCACGTTAAAATCAAACTCTATATTAACAAAACTAATTACAAAGAAAACTAAAAATGCATGTAACAGTATGAATAATTAATGAAACATCTTAATTCTATAAATTATATCTCTTTTAACATAAAAACTCTCAGTGTCGACATCCTCAGCGTATTTCAAAACGACAAACGTCTTTACTCACCAACCTCATCGACTGCTGCAAAAGCTTCCCTTCAATCCAAAACAACTCTTTTGACTTGACCTTTTGAAGTGTTGTTTGGAGCTTGCATGCTTCAACATACAATATGACGCAATACTAAGATGAAGTCGCGGATTGGCTTTGCATCTGTTGTTTTAGCTCAAGCAGAAAATCATATTCAATTCCCACAATAATAATAATATTTATCTCATGAAATCTAATTTTATTTTTAATGCTGAAGTCAAACATTTCATAATTAGAGCTAATTAAGTATTGGGTTGTCCGGAAAGTTTGTTCCGGTTGGGAAAATTAATTCGTGCCGGAAAATTCTGCCAGTTAATTATTAAATATTACATATCGGGATCAATAATTAAATGATAGAATTTTCCGGTACGAATTGATTTTCCAAACCGGCACGAACTTTCCGGACAACCCAATACTTTATTATTATTATTATTAGTTGTATTTTAAGATATTATATATATATATTTGTGTGTGTGCGTGTGTCATTATTATTATTATTATTATTATTATTATTATTATTAATTTTAGACGGTTTAAACCACTGACAGTTGTTTAAACAACCTTAAATTGAATAACTTACTTTAACAGCTGTACGAATCTAAAAACTCATGTTGAATGTATCGATTTAAGTCGCAGATTACTTTTTACTAACTGAATTTTTATTTAAGTACTGAGAATAAATGTATCTCTCCAAATACATATTTTTAACACAATTAAAAATAACACGAAAATTGCGACCACACATTGCAAATTATGATTTATTAAGAAGAAAACTACTAAAATGTGCGAAAGAAGTCAGTTCATATTTCACCTTTTTCCAGAGGGTAAGTAAATTTATTTACACTATCTCTTGAGACATAGTAATTAGCTGTAACTGAATAAATTGTGATAATGTTTTTTACAGCTCGACTAATGAACTGCAAGTATTAAATTAAACTAAAAATGAAGTAGAGGAACATGATTTTCAGATTATTTAAACATTTAGCCCAACAGAAAAAATTCTCAATTTTTATATTAAATGAATTATGATCAGAAAGTTTTATTTTTTTCAATTTAATAGCTGAAGAATGAAGTAGAGATTCTCCTGCAGATTTTCCTAATTAGAGAGGATTATCTGACAAAATATGCAGATTATTGATATCCCCGTTTAAACCTTTCACAGAAAAAACAATTTTGTAAATACAATGTTGAAATAATTGACTGCCACCGGAATTTGCGGAGGAATTAATTTAAAAACAAATGAAGCTTTTGACCTTGTGAAGTACAAAATCAAAACATCTTTTAAAACATTCTGGTACAAATTCAACAGTCTTGATTTAAATTTTAAGGTGGAAGCGTACATCCCACCATCTGTGAAAATATAAATAGTTTCTCATAAACAGATTTAACCAACGTATTCTACTATATTAAAAATGTACTCTTTTATAATAGTAAATTCATAATAAAAATGTTCATATTAATCTATCTATAAAATATTTAAATCGATCTGTATAATTCACTATGTATTAACCCTTTTGTTTCAATAGCTCATATATGCGTCAATTCAGGAATTTCTTCTTATTCAGAAATTCTGTAATGAAATTTTCGATTTATTTAATAAAAGACATTTCGTGATTACATAAAGTAAAAGTTCTTCTTTCGGAATTTCCGGTAAGTATTCGGAATTTCTGAATGAAAAAGAAAGTCCTTAAATGCACGCTAATAATGCAAATGTTTTAAGAATTCATGTAAGTAAAAAATGTGGGTTTTCATTCCGAATTATTTATATAATATACAGGGGGGTCCTAAAATATATGTCAAAAATTTAAAGGTAGGTAGAGGGGACCCAGATAAGAAGATTTCATCTAGGAGTATGCGTGCGGAAATGCAGCGTTGAGGCATTAGAGAGCGCTGTTGATTTCGCCGGATGAAATCGCTTCGCAGGCTTCAATCGTAATTCCCCGCACGGATTTCGAATAATGTGCATGGTTACACCAATACGAAGATTACTGACATTTATTTCATGAATGGAGTTGCGCAAGGAAATGCTTCACACCAAATGCACATCCTGAAGCTCTTGAGCTTGTTGAAGGACTATCCTCTACTGTGCAAATTACTGCTTCTTCCACTCCAGGAATTGTGCGATATCTTTCTCTGCCCGTAACACGCCTGAAAGCATAAAACAGTCCTTTCGTGCACAACTCTCCATGAAGACGCTCAAATGTTCTACGATCCGGCAGATTCCTACACGGGAATCATTCCATGTACATCCTGCTCAATTTCCTTGCGCAGCCCCATACATGAAACACATGTCGCAAGCTCCGCATTTGTGTAACAATGCATGTTGCTCGAAATCCGTGCGGGGAATGACGATTCAAGGTAGCGAAACACTTTCATCCGGCGAACTCAACAACGCCCTCTACTGCCTCAGCGCTGGATTTCTGCACCCATATTCCTATACGAAATCTTTTTATCTAGGTCTCCTCTACCTACCTTTACATTTTTGACATATATTTTAGGACCACCCTGTATACTTCACAATCACAAGCACAAGCACCTTTTCAAACTTTGTTTTTCTGCGAATTGAGTTAAAGGTAAAAATTATATCTTACAGAGATTATCTTATTTTTTTTTATAAGAAATTCTTGTGATCAGAAATTATGATGCAAAATACCATGAAGATCGTAAGAATTCCATGGTTTCCCAAATTATTAGTTTTAATATCTATTTTATTAGAAATGCTATTTTAAAAATGTAACGTTAATTTTATTACTGTATAAATTTATGCTATCTGGATATTATTTTAAATATTAATTGGAGGTTAACAAGAAATATTCTTAAATGAAAAAAAAATTAAATAATTATTGTGTTACTCAAAGTTTATTTTTGAAATCTATAAAAACTGTAAAAAATGAAGAGTCCCTTTAAATACTGAGGCAATAAATAAAAAAAAACATTTAAAACGCACTTATTACATAACATTTTGATTAAACTAGGACAACATTTTCTGTAAAAAAATTTCGTTGAAAGTTCTTTAATTGGATGCATTATATTTCTATCTTTTTATAAAGATAAACCATTTATATGATTAAAGAATGCAGTAAAATGATTTTAAGATGTATTTTTAAAAGAAATCAAACTTCCATTAAACACGGCAAAACTTCAGAAAAGAGAAAAACTATATGCACTTTAAAGGCCATTTTAGAATTTTACAAAACAAAAAGAAGTAATGGATAAAGTTTTAAAGACATCACTTTCTAAATAAATGTTCTTTCTTTTTTGGTAAGTACAAACAATAGAGACGTTTAAAAAATTACCTCAAAATAAATTTTATTGAAACATGACAAACACTTTAAATTTCACCTTTGATTGACCGTTCTAAATTTGATTGATCAGAATGATAAATATTATTTTAAGCATTTCGAAGATCCACATAAAGAGAACTAAGTTTTAAATGTTAATTAGAAGTAGAAAATATTAATTGTAAAACTTTTAAAGAATTGAATAATGTTTTTATATATAATGCTTCGTTTTAAAGATTTTATTAGGCTAATATCCACATCTGTATTTTTTATAATAAAGTATAAAATAATAAGAAATTTGAGCAATGACTTTTCTTGCCGGGTCAGAAGAATATTCCAAGTTAAAGATCTGCGCCTGTGTGCCCGGCCCTAAAATCGTTTGGCGCATGTCTTTATATTTTCAGGAACTCTCCCGCGACCTACGTTATACACGGCTGATTCATAACCTTTAAAACGTCACACGGAGTGTATAATCTTTACATGGCGATTGGCACAAAACGATGGGAGCGAAACTTTGTACCAATCGCCGTGTAGAGATGATCCACGCCTCGTGACGTTTTAAACTTCCCGAACCGGATTTTACATGCACCAGACGCCTTTAGCGTACATAGATTTACATATTTGTCATCTCTGTTGGCTTGTCACGCTCATGGTGGATTGTCGCTGTAGTGTTTATCGCCTTTTATTTTTTTGTGGCGAGGGCTGATTTCACTTTTCGTTTTTATTTATCTTTGTCAGGGTTTTTTGCCGTTTTTATGGGCTCACCCATGTTGTGGGTTGTTTCAGTCTATTATCATTCGTTGGGTTTTGTCTCTTTCTTGATAAATGGATATCTCTAGCTTATGCTAGAGCTGGTTGTCACATTTTTAAACTTAGTCTTCTTTCGAGAGTTTCGCTGATTATTATGTCACTATCGTGGGTTTTGTCACATTGTAACTTTTGGTACTGGTAGTTTTCACATTGTAACTTTTGTTACTGGTAACTGTCACATTCATTGTCACATGGATGTTACACACTCATTTTTGTTGGTTATGTCACTTTAACTCAACCGTGCATTATAGTTGGGGGTTTTGATTTGATTTTTATTTTCTTAAAGAATACGCTTAATACAATCAGTCCATTGAATCCTAATGGCTGTTATCACTGCTTTCGAATAAGTCCTCCAAGTTCCCTGTGAATTATGCCTCTGGGGTTGCCTAGTCAGGTGAAGGTCTCGTCAACTGATCAAGGTTATAAATTACGAGACAAATTACTTTGACGAGACCACTACCTTACTTTTACGAGACCACTTCCTTAATTTCTGCTTTTTAAATATCTGCCAATTCAACAAAGTTAAATAGAAACCTTGAACCGTCAAACAAAGAGAACTGTATCAAACCGCTAGAGAGCAAGCACTGCAGCGGTGCCAACAAAATAATAGTCAGGTGGATCACAGCCATGCTGTGATCAGGCGATTTCCGCCCCACTCCCAGGTACTAACTCGTCAAGCTAGGCACTCATGCCGGGCAGGTAGGGGCCTGGTTAGTGGTATAAAAAAAACTTCATGAACCGGCGGTGTATAACGTAGGTCGCGACTCCTCCCACCACCTGCACCTGCCTACACTCTTTCTATTTTAGGGTGACACTCTGTATCGCCTATATTTTTGTGCTATAAAGTTGGTTCGAGCAAAACTTTAAATTTTTAATTTATACCACAAAATTTCTCGCCATTCGATCTAAGTACTTTAAAATCATTATTTGTTATTAATTATGAGTCGATTTCATTTGTTTTCGATTATTTATATAATTACAAACTAAATACATCGTAGCCAAAACGCAAAAATTACAAAAAAGTTATATATACCGTAATTTCTGGTATATAATCCGCTGCTCACATACATTGGTTTCAAACCAGAAATTTTATATAATAAAATGTACTAACTCTTTTCTACTTGATACATTTTTTTAATTTTATTTAATAAATAAAATGTCCGGTTCTAAACCGATTTAAGTGAGGCCCGGCTTATATACCAGAAATTACAGTATATAAATTATATTTTGCTATTTTTTTATATTATCGTACTGAGCGGCGATTCAAAAAAAATAAATAAATACACGCACATAGAACACATATATACAAACTTATATGCATCATGGTAATAATTTTGATTTGTTAGAATTAAGTAGGAAGAGAAAAAGTAGGTGGCACCTGAGGAAGGATTTTTAAAAATTTGGCAGCAGCCAAAGTGTATAATTACGTCATACACGAGTAAATGGTTTCGTCATATTCATTTAAAATAAATACAAGGTGACCATAATTAAATTGATCATGGCTACTTCTAATCATCGATCATGATTGTATCTTCTTAACATAGTATAAAACAAAGTCGCTTTTTCTGTCCCTATATCCCTATGTACGCTTAAATCTTTAAAACTACGCAACGGATTTTGATGCGGTTTTTTTTAATAGATAGAGTGATTCAAGAGGAAGGTTTATATGTATAATAACATCCATTAAATAGTGGAGAAATACTGTTATTTTTGAGGTTTAAGTCGCTTTTTCTGTCCCTATATCCCTATGTACGCTTAAATCTTTAAAACTACGCAACGGATTTTGATGCGGTTTTTTTTAATAGATAGAGTGATTCAAGAGGAAGGTTTATATGTATAATAACATCCATTAAATAGTGGAGAAATACTGTTATTTTTGAGGTTTAAGTCGCTTTTTCTGTCCCTATATCCCTATGTACGCTTAAATCTTTAAAACTACGCAACGGATTTTGATGCGGTTTTTTTTAATAGATAGAGTGATTCAAGAGGAAGGTTTATATGTATAATAACATCCATTAAATAGTGGAGAAATACTGTTATTTTTGAGGTTTTTAATGTGATGTCGTAAATAATTTCATTTTTTCCGCTTATACATTGAAAACGCAGGCTGAACCCTACAAGATTTATCAAAATAATGTACTAATTATTGTACACATTAAAAAGGTCTACAGAAAACACAAAGAGATGAAGGTTTTCAAGGTTAACCCGAAGCAAAGCGAGGGAGGGCCGCTAGTTAATTCATAAATCACGATTACATATATTACAAGAATCTGAAATAAAAATTTGTGAATGCATTTTTAGCTGCCATTCATTAAAATAAGGACTATGAGCGGTATGCTCGTTTTTAAAAATTCATTTACTAGCTCTATTCCGTAAAGAAATGTTTGTCAAATTTTTTTATTCAATTGTAGACCAAGTTTTTTTAACGTTAGCTATTGAAATAAAATTTATTCGACCTCATTTTCAACTAATTTACTCTTACAAAATTACATCAGCTATTCCAAACACCTCTCTTGAAAAAATTAAGATTGTAAAATTTATCTTAACTATTTGCGAAATACATTTTTCAAAAATATTTATGGGGTAGTTCATGTGGATTTTTTTTTAAAATCTGCACTTGTTAAAGAAATTCAAATTGTTTTATAAGTCCCTTCATTACTTTGTTCAAATCGAAGGTTGTCAAAGGGGCAAAGACGCGGCTGTTTTTAGAAAATTTACAATATTCATTTGTAATGTAGTCAAATAATCATGATTGCGATCACAGATTGTTAAACTATAATCACTAAAAATGATTTCTTTTCTGATTATTTTTTGAAAATCTGTAAGTTTGAATAGCGATTACAAAATGTAATCGTAATTTGTAATTGTGAACCTGCTTATACATATTGCTCAACACTGCGATAGGGTATATTTGAAGCTGTTTTTTTCCGAAGAATTTTCCCTCCCCGTCTTGTTTAATCATCCTACAAAATTTGGCTTCATTCTCACAATTAGATAGCGGTACAGAACACGATGAGTACTGTCGGTTGAGTTATGATAACCTTGTGCATTACATGATTTACATGCATTAACAACCACAACAATTCTAAAATCATGGAATGAACTTTGAGTATGGCACAGTTCATTAAAGCGATCATTTTGTTGTTCTTGTTGTTGTGTGCGTATATGAAAGTTGGATCGCAATCCACTTATCCAGTCATAAATGCAGGAGGCCTCATTCCAAGTGGAACCAGAATTTTTGTTCATAACTTTACCAATAATAAAGATATCGTACCGTTAATTTCAACAGACATACTTTACTTTGAGTGAAATGTAAACGGTGACTGTTGTTTGTTTTGAGTGACGAAACGGGCACTGAAGATAAGTCAGAGATCGTTATGCATCGTGAGCTGATTTCCAGATTACGAAGTGTCTAGGACATTATTTTTTGTACGTAGATCGGGACCATTTTGAGCAATTCGTAGTACATTATCAAATTTCATAAAAAAGAAAAGTGTTTTTGTTGAAAATATCGACAAATTATTTCCTTTATTGTTAAAGTTATAAACGGAAATCCGGGTTCGACTTGGAGTGAAACATCATGTATTTATGACTGAATAGATGAATTTTTATCCAGTTTTCTTAAAGAAAAAAAATGTTTGTTTTAGTGAGTTACACCACCACTAAAAGTTCGCACCTCCATTTTAGAATCACCTAGTTTAAGAAAATAGATCAAGTGTTAAAATGTGAAGCTAAAAAAATCATTATTAACTTTAATGTAACTTTAATATCCAAATCAACGCTCTAAACAATCTGGTACATTTGCAATCTAAACTAAGCAAAATTTAAGTATACTCAAATATTTTTCTCTAAAGTACAGTCGTAGTAAAAAAGGCGATCACCCCACCCATAAATCTGCCGCAAATCAGCGTATAAAAATCTCACTGCCACCTATCGATTAGTATTAATTAGTAACGAGATTTACAATTTTCAATACTAACACCTATTTTTGAAGTCATATTTGGATTCTTAGGTAAATGTCATCTCCGGATACCCAACGGAAACTCAGTTGATCAAGTAATTTAGGAATTATGGAGGTTTAAAATTTCGAACTCCTAACATTAGAATAATTTTTTTAATTGTTGCAAAAAAAGTTTGAAATGCGGGTAGTTTTTAAAGAAGAATTCAAAGAACTACATTGCAAAATGAGGTGTAATTTTAGATTCACATATATTCTTCTACAAACCGTTTATTGTTAAAATATTTTCAGGTTACAATGCATATTTGTTCGAAACTTAACTTTGAAAAACTATATATTTTAAAATAAATTTTCTAAAAATTATATACCAACTATAACCTATGAATCTTTCAACAGGACTCATAAACCAAAGGCTTCAAATATACGACTCCAAAATTACAGATAATTCCGCCATGTAGTTTTTCAGTTAAGCTGAAAAAAACTATTCGTAGATCAACCTGTTTTGTAACGAATAAAACTGAATTTAACATCGGGAATTCCAAACTTTAAACCATTATACATCATATTCGGCCGAGCGACGTCTCGTTTGGTATCTGAAGGTAATATTTACCAACGAATCTTTATAAGATGTCAAAATTAGGTGTTGATATTAAAAACAAGTTATACATTATATATAGAAGGTGTTATTATTGAAATTTATTTTGTTTCTATGTGTAAAAGAACAAGTAAGAAAAATTTAAGTATTAGCATTAATTTTTGAGACATTATTACTAATTAAAAGGTACCGGTTAAATTTGCATACGATGATTTCCACTAGAATCAGTAGGTGGCGATCCTGTTTTACCCAGAACTCTTGATAAGACACTGACTGTTTCAACTGTTGTCTAAAGCTTCTTAATATCATTAAAATTTCTTTACTGATTAAAGTTTTCATATTCAGTAAGTTTTACTTTCAACATTTATTCTCGTTGTGTAAATCTTCTGTTTTTTTAAACTTCGTTTAAGGAAGTGCATCTATACTGAAATAACAGAAATAACCACGTAATGAATGTATGAGTAATGAGGTTTTTTTTTTTTTTTTACTTTTGTTGATGATTATTACAATGAAGTTATTTGATTTAAAATCGTTGAATGTAATAGTTATTTAATATATGTAGTATATTTAATATAATATATAGTATATAATAGTTATTCTTGGTGAAACTTCCTTTAAAAAATCTTCTGAAGAAAAGAAGATTTTAAAATATCTTTACAATATTTAATAGGATAGGTGTAATTTAGCCAAATAGAAAGAAAGGCAAAATTTTTAGCAATCTTGGAATATATAATGTTGTAGTGTATATGAAAATGCACTAAAATTTCAAATTTTATTTCTGGAAAACTATTATCCTCCAGGTATTAATCTCAAATTGAAAATTGAGAAAAATCATTAAAAAAACGGAAAAAAATATCAGACTGATATTTTTTTTATTAATATTCACATTACAAACAATATACGTATATATTTTTAAAGAAAATATAAGATCAAAAGAAGAGAAAAATTAACTGAGTAAAACTAATATCATTAAAAAAGTAAGAAAAGATAATTATAAGTATTGCAACTTATGCGTTACTGATTTTTGAAATAAACCATTTTATATAATTTAACACATAGATAAAATGGTCAAGTATTAGAAAGAAGAAACTAAAGGAATTCTTAACTTAAGGAACTATTAATGCTACTTTAACATCTTAACCTAACGTTTTAAAAAATCTCGTTCATTTGTATTCTCAGCTATGATAAATTTAAATGCATTCAAAAATTTTAGTTTACGGTACATAAAATACTCACTGTTTCTGCCGTTGTCAAAAGTTTGTTAAAAGCATTAAAACATCTTTTACTAATTAAAGTTTTCAGATACGAAATCTTGTACTTTAAATATTTATTTTCGTTATGTAAATTATCTCTTGTTTTAACTTTCTTTAAGGAAGCGTATCTATATTCAAATAACAGGAATCTGCACATAGTGAATAGAAAGAGTATTGGAGCTTTGCTCTTTGAACTTTTGTTGGTAATTGATACAAAATAGAACTTAATTTAAAATCGTTGAATATTTATGACAGCTCATCCAGTTAAAAAGTTCTTCAAAATATCTTATGAAAAAGAATTATTTTTAGATAACTTGACAGTAAAATGTTAATTTTATATTGCTATATTACTAAAATGGAGAGAAATGAGAAATAATTAGAAACCTTAAAGTAGCGGAAGGCACGGTAAAGTGGCCAGGACGGTCAAAATGGTAACCCAATATAATGACGTCACCAGAGTGCTGGCATTGCGTGGTTTGTAGTCAAACTATTTCGTGAGTAACCAGACAATCGTTGAACAAGGTAGTTCTGTGTTTCATGATTTTAGAGCAGGTTTTCCCGTTTTGGAAGTTTGTGATCTAAACTAAGTGACTTATATTACATACTATTAAGAATAATCTGTTGTACTTGCATTTATTTATTGAATGTGCAAGGAAAGAGCATGCTTTCAGCTTCACATTGGTAGGTGACTGGTCGCTCACTGTTCATTAGTTTTCACTGTAGATCATATTTTCTGCCATGGCTCCCAAACGGGCAAAGTGGCTAGGGTGTTGGCCGTTTGGTTGGATCAAGTGGTGAAGTTTGGATCAGGTGCAATGTTTGTCACCTCTGGGCTCATGAGGCCTGTTTACTTTGCGAAGATGATGTGGAGTTCATTTGCGAAAAATGCAGTGGTTGATTTAGATCAGTGTTTACCAACCTTTTTTTGACCATGCCCCCCCCAAATCATCACTATAACCTTGACGCCCCCCCCTCCCTCTGCCTGTGACAAATAAATCTTATTACATAAAAAATGAGCTCTTATTCCCACTAAAGAAGTCCTAAACGATTTTAATTGGATCTAAATAAAGAACAGTACATTGACGAAAGAAAAAAACATAAACGAAAAGAAAGTATTTATGAAGAAATCGTTAATAATAATAATACTAATACTATACACATGTAAAAAAGAAAATTATTTTTTTAATGTTTAATAGAAAATTGAGATACATAAATAAAAACTTTAATTTTAATTGAAGCTTTTCCTATGATGCTTTTATAATTTTAATTATTGGCAGTAAAAAAAGTACCTAATAAATTCGAAGACTCGAGAGGAAGAGAATAAAACTAATGAGACCCTCATGCTTCACGGTGGCTGCAGAGAGTTTTTATAAAAAGCCTTAATTTAGTCAACTTTAATCTCAAGTCTCCTCATTTAGTTATGTCCCGTCAATTTCTTTTCTTCAGAAGTAAATCATTTACTGCACTAAAACTTCATTTAACTAGGTATGATTTTGGGAAATAGCAACAAATATTTTTCTTGCAAATTTTCTTGCATTTGGATATTTAGATTCTGTCTCGGCACAAAGCCATGCCATCACTCCTTTTATACGGAATGAGGATTTAACTGACTCATCGTTTTCAATTTCAGAGAGTTTTTCTAGGCATCGTATGAATCATTAAATGATAAGTCCACTAACATTGGCTACATGACCCATGATGGGAAATCTATTTGCTTTAAATCAGAAAATCTATCGTTCGTTGGTTAATATTTTCTTATAATCCACAATCACAGTTATAGCTGCATAGGTCATCTCTCATTTTTTTAATCAGCAAAACAGATAAAACTTCCTCTCAGAAATATGTTTAAGCCACACCTCACTGAATGTAATAAAACCAAATATTTTTGCCTTTGTATCAACAAGTGTTTTACCTTTTCCTTGAAATGCAAGGTATTCACTTTTCAAAGATACCTGCTAAATAACTAACAAATGCTTTTCCATCAATGGTTTGTAGGTGCTTCATGTCAGACTTCACACTTAGAAATTCATCAAGAACATCAAACAACTCCATGAATTTTTTGAGCATTTCCCCTTTGAGAGACATCTTACATCAGTGTGAAGTAAAAGACGAACGTGGTCTGCGTTTTTTCCTTCACAAAACTGTTTCAATAGACGCTCACATTTGGTGCTGGATATTATGGAGTTAACACATCTTATAACAGATTTTAATATATCACTCTGAATAGGTGAAATGTTTTGTGATACTAAATTCTCTCTATGGATGACGCAATGCACAAGAAGGATTTATGGATTCTCATCTTTCATTAGTTTTAAACATCCATGAATTCTCTTACCCATCATAAATGGAGCACCATCTGCTGCATAAGACGTTATATTTGTCGTTGGTGTACTATTTATATCTAAGTAACTTTCAATATATTACAAATATTAGAAGAAGCAGTGGGCTCTCTACTGATTTACAGAAAGGCAATTCTTCAGTAAATTTACCTATATCAATATACATTACGCAATATGGCTTCACCGTCTCTCAGAGTTGATTCGTCCATTTGTATGGAGAAATTTCTTGATCTCAGCTTTTCAACAAGTTGTGCTTCAATGTCCTCACTCAGTTTATCTATTCTTCTACAAACAGTATTGTTACTAAGTTGCATGAATTTCAGATCTTTGCCCAGATTGTTGTGTCTCCAGATTTCGCAATGAGTAAAGATATTTCATAACTTGCCTCAAGAGTACACTTTTCTGTAGCAGTTTGTGCAGTGAATAGAGACTTTCCCCTTGATCTTTTTTCAATCTTGTCCTTTAAAGTTTTAAAATAACTTAAATTCGAATTTATATACTCACTATGTTTTGCCTTCATATGCGCTTCAAGACGACCTCGTTTCATAGATTCGTTTCTTAAGCATTATTTGGAAAAAAGGCATAAAGGGGATCGTTCATTGTGGTTAGCCGGCATGAAACCAAATTTTAAATATTCATCTAAATAGTTTTTTTTTTCAGATTTTTCACAGAAATACAAATTATACATTTTAAATTATTTTTTATACTATACACAATCATAGATCAATAATAATTTGATATGTATATATAGTGAAGTAATCTAAAGTTAACTAGAGCATATGAAAATATCAGCAACGATTAAATAAATGCATAACAATAGGATTAATTCACTTGTTGCTTGACAAAGAATACAAAGATTACAAAACAGAGGAATTTATCGAATAATTTGGCCCAAAGGAATATCAAAGAAAGCTATAGGAACAATTTTGAAAAACAATAGCCGAATATGCAGTGCAAAATATTTTGCACACATATTCAGAAAAAAAAATTCATGCACTTATTTATGCATAAAAAAAGGAAAAGAATGGAATAATTTATTTAATTCCTGGGCCTGTTTATGGCCTACATAAACTTATACCACTTAAAAAAAAAATCCTTATTTAATCATAGAATTTGCGATTCAATAACAAAAACATTTATTTTCATAAATAGTGGAGGGAGGTTAAAATTAACCTATTTGTTAATCAAGCCGTATATATTCCACATAGTACTTCTATTAATGAAAAAAAAAGTTGCATTAACCGAATCTGATCATTTCAAAACATCACAATTTCCATTCATCACTTAAAACAAAATTTATTTTAATAAGCAGTGTAAAGAATAAATTATGAATTATAAGAAGAGAAGCGGTACTCTAAGTATTAAAGCTTATTTTAAAATTTTAAACTCGAAAATGCATATGGAATAGAAAGTTCGACTATCATGCAGTTCAATAAATGTAAATAAAAAAAATTTTGAAATCAGAAAATGAGAAATTATTAATTGAAATATCATAGAAACTATTTTTTTAAACTGAAATTCTTTTTGAAATATTATAATTCCCAATATAGTCATTGCTGAGTTAAACCGCTACCTCCATAATGTAACGGAGGTAAGCGGTTAAACACATTAAAATAAAACTGTTTATGGCATCATACAAAATAAAAAAAATCATGAAATAATTAACGCAAATAAGATGCTGTTATACAGTTTTCAAAACTTATTTTAAATAACTGTTGTATTTTTATTACTATTAGACAGGGGTCGATGCTGGTTTTTTTTCATGGGTCCCATTTTGTGAAAAGTAAAGGTTATTTTTGTGAAAAATAACATTTTGTAACGAAAGTTGAAATTCAGTTATACTCAAATTCGAACCAAGCATTTAAAAACAAAAACTTTTTTAATCTCTTTTGCTAAAGTTTTCCTCTCTGGTGAACTTGTTTGTTTACAAAATACACATTCTAAAACATCACAAAATAATAAATAGTGAGTTTTTATGGAATAGAATTGTGTGTAGGGGACCATTTTATTAAATAGATTTTTGTGAAGGGGCCCTAAATAGGTCCCAAATTTTTCCTGGACCGACCCCTGTTAAATTACCCCCAGAATGTCGGGTCGTTTCCTCTGAATTGAGATATTTGTAATTCTTTCCCAGAACTAATAATTTATTTTGTCCCTGACTATAAGCCAGAATCAAATATTCGCTCTAGGATCCTAAAATGAAGATCTGTAAATAAATGAGTTTTAAATGGTTGATCGAACTTCTGGTCATGTGTCAGACGGTAGCGCTTTGACTTTTGTACTTTCCCAAACATCAATTTGAAACAATTGAAATGAAAAAAGTTTTAACCAGAAAATTTATTTTGCAAAATGTTTTTTTTTATTTTTGTTTTAATAATTTGATTGTTTCCAAAATTAAATCATTCAAACTGTTTTAGGATTTGAAGAACGAATGTCCGAATTTCACCAAATCCCCATATTGCCCCCTAAAAAGTCAAATTGCCACCCTGTGGGGCGTGCGCCCCCCGTTGGGAACCACTGATTTAGATGTATAACGTTTTATTTGGGTTTGTAAAACTCTTATTTGATTTTCATACAACTTTTAATTTTTCATTTTGTTGCATACGATTTGTTATGACAACAAAAATGTTCTAATCACTTAAATATTGCTTTCAATCTTTTTACACTTATCGGGAAAAGTGGTTTTGGAGTGACCACTTTGCCCATCTAGGTCGGACAAAGTGGTCATTTTGACATTTTTGGCAAAAACCAAATTCTCACTTCCACTTTATTATTTCGTAAAAATTATAAATACCCTTACATTTATAAGTAATCACTCTAGTTCTATGCAAATTGTCAGTTATGTATATGTATTTTAAGGGATAACAAAAAAAAAAACCATAGGGTGACCACTTTGCCCTGCCTTCCCCTATACAATGCGATTTAAAAAAGATTCATCAGGTTTTACGATGCTATAATGCACATAACATAAAAACCTTTTGCTTTAGTTCGTAGGATCACATCCAATAAAAAGTACAGGAAATCTCCCTGTAATTCGAATACGGACTGTTGTTCACAACTTTAACTATAAAGGAAATATTTTAACGAAATTTGAAATCGACTGATTTACCTTTGTGTAAAATGTAAGAATATCGCGAAAAATGGTATAAGTGGCTGCCATACTTATAAAATAAAAACCCGCTTAACTGGGCGCTTCACATATCCAAATGTAATTGATAGCTCATTTGGTTTCACTTACTGAAATTCTGTTGCAATTTTTTGTCAAATATCTATGTTTTAGATAAACTTTCAGATTGAATTGAAGTGAGACACTTTTATTTTCCTGTGAAAAAATGGATTTTAGTTCTTGTTTCGTATACATTTTTTTTTTTTGCTGTACACTACAATCGTTTAAAGCTTGCTAAATCTCTTTTACATCACCTTGTATTAGGTAATAAAACAATAATAACAATGAATTTAAAAATTAAGCATGTTTTCTTAACTTCCGTTCTAGAAAAAGAATAATCCTGCAGATATTATAATTGCAAAAAAATTTAAGCCATGTCAACTGATTAAACTGGTAATACATTCAGTACTAGATTCGAAAAATGTTTTAAATAGTATCTACGATTCGTCTAATACACAGAAAAAATATGTTATTTTTTTATTTTAGAAAATGTAATTTTTTTTTTTTTAAATGAGCAAAAAAAATACAATTAAAAACTTAGAAAGCAATTTTTTTTTTAATTACGAATAAATACCTAAAATAACCAAATCTTCACGCACTCCATTATAATGATTCTCGATCCAAGTTCCAACTACTGCTGTCGTCTTATACTTTTAACCCACAGATTATCACAGCCTGAGAGCTAATGTGCCCGCCGGTTCTGTATGTACGTATGTACGTATGTATGTATGTACGTACGTAACGCGATAACTCTTGATAGAAGTAACCGTTTTGCTTCAAATTTTGTTTATATTTAAGTGGGGGACTGCTAATCACCCCCACCCTTAATTTACATGAATGGATTTTTCAAGCAGAATTATCCAATTTTCTTTAAATTTTGTATACAGATTCATTGTGGTAAGGCACTTCCCTGATTAGTTTTGGGGGTTCATTGGTTGAGTATAAAGGGGGGAAAGGGGCTAATCCCCCTTAATTTAGATAAATAGGTTTTTCATGCAGAATTATCCTATTTTCTGCAAATTTTGTATATAGGTTCATTGTGATAAGACATTTCCCTGATTAGTTTAGGGGGTTCATTGGTTAAGTATCAAGGGTGTAACGGGGGGATAATCCCCCACCCGCTTAATTTAGATAAATGGATTTTTCATGCAGAATTATCCGATTTGCTTCAAATTTTGTATATAGGTTCATTGTAATAAGGTACTTCCTCGATTCGTTTTGGGGGTTCATTGGTTAATTATAAGAGGGGGAATGGGGGGGGATGATCAGCCTTAATATATTTTTCGCCCCTTTCTTTATTTTTCGTGCGAATAAACTTTTCTTTGAAATAAGTGTGAATAGCCTGTGAGCTCAATGCCCTCAGTTTAACTGGGTATTTTTTCTTTTTATTTAAATAAATCTTACTGCACGTAACTAAAAGATCAAATATTTAAATTGTAAAATTAAAAGAGTTCTTGGCTACACTGTAACTTGTATAACTTAAATCAACGTATAACATTGTGCCACTTTAGCATTCTTTACTAAGCTAAATTAAAAAAACTAAAATATTTTACTTTAGGGTATAAACGGATTTTTCGGATATACGGATGGTGTCATTGTTGACCGCTGAAGAATATATTCGTATTTTCATAATTGCCAACTTTCATGTTTTTTATTAAATGTTTTAAGGTATTTTGTGAAGGATATTCGGACCTCATATATATGATATAATTGTGAATGATATTCTCCTTCACAGAAGATTTATGCAATTAAAAATGGCAAAGATTTTTTTTAAAGTATAATGGTCGCAAAAAACGTTTTAAAAAAGCGATTTCATATTAAATTTCTTGTCAGCAAAGTATACGATAAGCTGATAATATAAGATGATAGTTCACAGCAAAATTAACACTAAATTTAAAATTAAGCAGGTTTTTCTAACTTTTTTTTTTTTTTTGTAGAAAAATATGAACCTTCTGATATTATATCTTCAAAGAAATTCAAGCCATCTCATTAAAAAGAGTAGTTGTTTCTAAAAATAATTAAGGTAATAATGACGTTTTGACAAACACATATTTATTTAAACCACATTAGTTTTATTTAATGATGAACAACATTTCTAAGATCTTACGTAAACTGCAAACATTGATGTATAAACATTTCAGTATTTCTACAGAAATACTGAAATCATTTCAATATATTTTCAAAGTTTTTTTGGGAATAAACCATGAATTGATTTTTCTGCAAGAAATAAAAATAAAAATTGCAGTAGGTACACAATTCGCATTCAAATAATTTTATTATTATTATTATTATCGTTAAGATAAACGATTTAATTTTTAGTAAAACAAAATGATCGAATTATGGCTATGTAAAATACGACTATATATATATATTTTTTCATATATATATATATTTATTCAAATATATATATATGAAAAAAAATTATTTATTTTAATTCAAATATATTCAAATATTTATGTATAACATAAAGGTAAGAAAATACAAATATGATATTTTTAAAAATTTCCATTAAATACTTTGTTTATGTTCTTTAAAATAATCATTTTTACAAGAATTAACACTAAAAGATTAAATACTTAGATTGTAAAACTAAAAGAGATAGTAACATTAATGCAACTTTAATAACTTAAATCAACCTCTTAAAAATTCTGGCTCATTTGTATTCTAATCTAAGTTAAATTTAAATGCACTCAAATATTTTACTTTATGCTACACAACACACGCACTGTTTCAACTGTTGTCTAAAGTTTGTTAAAAGCATTAAATCTTCTTTACTAATTAAAATTTGCAGATACGGTTGCTTCTACTTTTAACATTTATTCTTGTTACATAAATATGCTACTCTTTTTAACATTGTTTAAAGAAGTGTATCTACTCAAACAACGGAAATCTCCACGTAATGAATGGAATGAGTAATGGAGCCTCGCTCTTTGAACTTTTGTTGGTGGAAGATACAAAGAAGAACCTAATTTTAAAGCACTGAATATTTATGACAATTCTTCCCAGATAAAATTTCTTTTGGATATATTTTTAAGAAATAAGGATTTCAAATACCTTTATAATGTTAACTAGGATATATGTGTGATTGTTTTACGTGTATTGTAAAGCATTTAAATGCGTAGAAAAGTTAATTTCAATGTCATAGTAATGATATGTAATAAAAGTAAATTTGTACAAGGAACTAATTTAATCACATCAAAAATATTAATCAGTTTTCGTAAACGCGCTATCAACATGGATTATCGAGTATTCGGATGCTATTAATTCTTGAGTAAACATTTTCATGTTTAACAATAATGCTCAGTCAATGGTGCAAAATTAACATTATTTTGTTACACATGCATGGATAAATACTGCTACGAAGCTGAAAATGCTTATTTAATAATTGATAACACCTGAAAACACGACATTTCATGTTTATACTGTTTTGAAAAAAACTGATTAGTACACTGTAAAAAAGTACTCGGAATATTTTCTAAAAATTAAGGGCAACAAAAGAAACTTTGCATTTCAGAAATGCTTCTTTTACTCTCAGAAAACTATTGATTTATGAGGTTTTTGAAGATAAAGGAACACTTTTAGGAAAAATGGGTAATTCGGACGAAATGACATCATATATCATAATATGAGCAAATTTTATGTCTATGCATGTCTGTGTCTATGTGTGTATATATACAAATTTTATCTAAAAAACGGCTCTAACGATTTTGACTAAATTTTGTATCTTACCGTTTTCGGGAACGAAAAGACGGTTAAGTTAGGTCACATGTTCCAGAAAAATCGATTAATTGGTCTATTTGGGTTCACTGCGAGTCAAATTAATTTTATATAAAAGACGGCTCTAACGATTTTGACTAAATTTTTTAAACTACCTTTTTGAGGCATGAGAAGACCATTGGGCTATGTCACATGTTCGAGAAAATTCCATTAGCGCGGGCCTTTTTGGGTCCTACTGGTCAGGGTAAAGCTAATTTTATGTAAAAAACGGCTAAAATGATTTTGACTAAAGTTTGTATCATACCATTTTCAATTACGAGAAGACCATTGAAAGCGTCAGGGAGTGCACTCGTACTGGCGAAGCCAAGACGTGGAGCCTATAGCCTCTTCCGGGGAAACTCCTCGGCACGCGAGGATTCATGATGGGTGACTTCAGCCGTTGGCTGTCAGGGAAACTACAACACAGTTGGTCACCAACGAACACACCGGTCCCACCCAGAAGAATTCAGTCCAAATCGCTAGAACCCTCCCTAAAACAACAGTCAAAATAGACGCTCGACAGAACGATCGCAGCGGCTCTGGCAATGCAATGTAAAAACTTTTTTTTCTTTTTTTTTCTTTCATTTTTTTACTTTTTTTTCTTTTTAACGTACGAGATCATTGGGTTGTGTCACATGTTGAAGAAAATTCGATTAGTAGGCAATGTTGGGGGCACTACGTGTCAAGCTAATTCTATCTAAAAAATGGCTTTGACGATTTTGACTAAATTTTGTACCCTACCGTTTTGTATTGAGATAGCCATTTGACTAGGTCACATGTTCGAGAAATTTCGATTAGTGGGTCATTTTGGGGTGACTCTGATGAATGCATGTCAATGGGAATGAAGGTTGAAAAAGTTATTAAGTTGTTCAAGAGCTGGCAGCAAACGAATTCCCAAAGTTGGCAACATTGGCCAGAAATGTGACTTTCAAGATTACCAATGCCAAAACACATGCTTGGCGCCAAATGAAGAATTTCGCCAAGTTTGCGACTTTTTGCAAATTTTGGCGAAGAGAATTGGCTTTCAGAATCTGAAGAAATTTTCTAGAAATTCCTAAAAGGAGCCGAGATACATGATTAAACCAATCAGCGTCCATAGAACGCTCTCAAAAATAGAATTCAACGAATCAGGGTTCATAGAACTGACTGTTATATCAGTGCAAAGCTAATTTTAACTCTAGCATAGCCCGGTCTTCCCGTTGGTTAAATTTTATTAGTGATATCTCAGAGTAATTGTAACTGAATCCACTGAAACAATAATCACTTTAAAGTGTATATAATTGTTTAATCCTTGACGGACATTTTTTTAAAATTATTATTTAGCATTTTTAATAAAATGGCAGACTATCAAAACTTTATGCAGAGGTTTTCTACGAAACATCCGATAGCGTTTTGCTTACATAAAAAAAATACTTGAAAACTAGAAAGAGGGCGTGTGGGAAGTACTAGGGAGTAAAGTTTTCATTAAAAAGAAGCAAGGATCCATTAAGAATAATCACTTTAAAGTGTATATAATTGTTTAGTCCTTGAAGGACAATTTTTTTAAATTATTATTTAGCATTTTTAATAAAATGGCGGACTATCAAAATTTTATGCAGAGGTTTTCTACGAAAAATCCGATAGTTTTTTGCTTACTTACAAAAAGCACTTGAAAACTAGAAAGAGGGCGTGTGAGAAGTACTAAGGAGTAAAGCTTTCATTAAAAAGAAGCAAGGATCCATTACGACATAGTTCTGGTACTGACTTGACCTTCACACCGCCACGACCTATGCTGTAGGTTTCACAGCAATACAAGGTGTGTTTAAATTATTATAATTCTACAAATATAATGCATTTTTAAAACGTCAAGTAATGATTGATACTCTCAAGGATTATACTTATATACGTAATTGTTTTTTTATCTCAAGTTTGAAAATTCAGATTTTTTTAAGCATTTTAAAGAAATTACAGAGAAAACAACATTACAAATTTGCCCTTTTGCTCGGCGGTCAGGGGGTTAAAAAACATTGTTTGGATAAAATCGGATTTTCAACAAGTACCGCTAACTCTTGTACTGTGAAACAAGAATTGCTTTATCTTCTATACGTGTTTAAATATTTGTAAAAATTCTTTGAGAAAAATTTTTTTAAATAATTTTTTTTATAAAATATGCGTCCTTCATAAAATACAGAAAAAAATGCATTTTTTGTAGCGGAAAAATTCCCATCCCCACTTAAGGACATTCGATCAAATCAATGAACGTTCATAAATATATTTTAATCAACACTGGACCATCAATTGTTTGAATAAATACTTTTATATTTCTTTGTAAATAATTTGTTTCATTTTTTTAATTCAACTATGCATTACAAAATTCTCTGCTTTAGAAAAAATATATTTTCAATATACTACTGTGGGCAAAAAATAGTAAGACTTTTTAATTTAAATTTCGCGCGAAAACCCATTCGTCGAAACATTTTTTTTCTAGGTTGGTATGACTGTCAGTGACATCTGTGCCAAATGTCACATCAAAATAATCATTAGTGTTTAGTATACGCTTGTCTTTCTGAAGTACAAAAAGTGCATTCGGCGATTTTTACAATGAGTGAAATTATTCAACAAAGAAGTTCCATTAAATTTTGTGTGCGGAATCAAATTTCTGGTGCCGAAACATT
Organism: Maratus michaelseni; assembly: GCA_963931845.1. Taxonomy (NCBI): domain Eukaryota; kingdom Metazoa; phylum Arthropoda; class Arachnida; order Araneae; family Salticidae; genus Maratus; species Maratus michaelseni. Next base: position 121,371,413 of record OZ007589.1, read on the forward strand.
CAGAATGTTGCAAAAGGCCTTCGGTGATAATTGTTTGTCGCGAGTAAGTGTTTTTGATTGGTAAAAATTATTCAAAGAGGGTCGAGTACGCGTTGACGACGAACCACGTCCAGGACGGCCATCAACATCAACTGATGATCAACACGTCAATAAAATAAAGGAATTGGTGCTTGAGAATCGACGATTAACAGTCAGAGACCTTACTGGCATCGTTGGAATATCGGAAGGATCAGTGAAAACCATTTTGAAAGATGCACCGATAATGCACCGTCGCATACTGCATTAATTCTTCGTGAGTTTTTCGCCAAATTTTCAACCAATATCGTGCCGCAACCACCGTATTCGCCTGATTTAGCTCCGTGTGACTTCTGGCTATTCAGCAAACTCAAACGACCGCTCCGGGGAGACCGTTTTGAGTCAATTGAAGACATTAAACGTGAATCGCTACGCGCATTGGAGGCTATTCCGGAAATTGACTTTAACAACTGTTTCGAGGATTGGAAGAAACGTTGGCACAAGTGTATTGGGGCCAGGGGGGATTACTTTGAGGGGGACGAAATAGATTTGGAAGAATAAATTAAGAATTTTAAAATTATGAACAAAGTCTTATTATTTTTTGCCCACAGTAGTATATATATTTTAACTTCCTTACGTATATATATTTTATTATAAAAACAGTATAGCATACGAACATTACTGTTAATATGAGACATATTCACTTGAATTATTTTATCAATTAATTAATGCCAATTCCGATCCGATCAAAAATGGTTAAAAACCTTAAGAGAAGCTTTAATAATAAAAATTTCAAAAATGTTACAGATAAAAAAATCCTAAAGAAATTTCTTTTGCAAATGTTAAATTTAGCCCTTTCCTATGCTATATTTTAATATGATTCATTAAAAAAATTTTAACATCTCTAAGTCCATACTGTAAGATAATGGAGTCGCTGTATATAATGAACGACAATCGATAAAAATAATCTTCGTCACTTAAGGGGAATGATTTCGAACGAGTGTAGGAAAATCACTATTACGAAGCCTTAGTGAGATTTTCTGGGCTTTCATATAGTAGCTATAGTGATAATGATGTTCCTCAGCACATATATATGAAGAAAATGCTCGAGTTAGAAATATTTTATATTTGTTGAAAGGTTTTCTTTATTTTTTAGCTACACATTATTGAAAACGAAAAAAATATTCAGCACAAAATTACATCCATTAGATAAAATTAATTTCATATATATATTTTAATAGTGCTCACAATCTTTTATTAAAAATGATAACTTTTCTAATCAATATTATTACAAAACAAAGCTAATTATTTCGATAAAATTGTCAAAAATCTAGAAATTTTTAAAAATATATATTAATAAGCATTTAATATAATTAGACAAACATCTGTTTCATTTAATCTCCATTATATTACTTCCACTAACAGAAAGTGTCATAAAAGTGCGATTTCAACTAAATTTTGCGTTTTTCCAGCTAAACTTAATTTTATTGTTCTACGTGGTGTGAGTATAATACTAGGTAAGCTGTAGAATATAAACGCAGTACAACCATACTGTTTGCATGCAGTTCTGTACCCTATGAATACAGCATAAGCATACGCAACTAGCACAAAATTGAGCTGAGCTAGTTGAAATTCCAACATATCTTTGATGCCGTCAAGAAGACATTGATAATTTCTTATTTTGAAACTGTTAACAATAAGATTAGTCACAAAAGAGGTTTCAGTTTCATTAAGCGTGTTGTTGTTGTTTCCTATCCTCCATGTCCAGCGACAGCTAGACTTGTTCCATGAGGTTATAAACTTGCAAGAAGTCCATAAACAATAGAGGATCTCTATTTATGTCATCATGGGTGAATTGGAGGCAGTCCAAAATGTGGTCAGGAGAAGCATTCCCAGAAGCATACTTATTACAAACCGGGAAAACTTTTTGTCCACCATAAAAAGCAAGTCACCCCAAAAGACCACTAGGAAATCTGGATAAGGTTGTCTGAAATTTTCGGTCGCAAATGAGGTCACAGGATCCGCCTGGACTCGATCTTGTGTACCATATGTTTGCTGGAGGGACCTGCCCCTTAACATTGTTCCTATTTTTCCTAATTGATGAGATTTCATTGAAAGTCCAGACAGGGGCAGGGAGCGGGGCCTCTGAACGTCTCTTTCCAAGTTTATCTGCAGCCTCATTTCCTTGAATGTCCACATGTCAGGGTATCCACTGCAGATGTATTACTCGAGTCAAGGAAATCCGTTTCAGCATATTTAGAATGGAAATAGTAGTGCTATCACCCGCATTACTACAGTCATTAAGCGTTTTAAGTGCAATTAATCTTTAGTAAATATATGGTATATATCAAAATTTATAAGTCATATGTAGGATTGCACAAAACATTTCGTGTCTAATACCGTCTATTGAGATTAATTACAAGTAAATGGGTTTTCAACTATGTTATACGTTTTCTGTATTGTTTACTTAAGTATTGGCATTTTTTATTATAATGTATACACAGAACTATTATTGAATCAGTATTTGTGCTTAATTGTTTTAGTATAACTATGTATTTTATTTAATTAGTAATTCACTCATTTAAGAAAATGGACATTTTGTTAATTATGTTTTCATTTACTTGTAATTACGCAATATCTCATAGGTACTTTGTCTATAAGTAATTTGGTCTTAAATCTCAGTATAATGGTTTTTATAACATATACTAGCTGGCTTCGCCCGCCAGCGGGCCCCTAATTTACATCGGTGCCTCGAAACTTTTGTATTCTCCGGCTCGCATCCCCCTCGAACCGAACGAACCTCCGACCCGGGTCCCCGCTGCCTTCGGCACCGTACACCGGTCGTGCTACGCACGCACCGGATAATCCCATAATTTGCATAATCCCTTAATTTGCACATCGAATAGTATAAACCTCTAAATGAACTAATCTCCGACCCTGGTCCCCGCTGCCTTCGGCACCGTATACCGGTCGTGCTACGCACGCACCGGATAATCCCTTAAATTGCACATAGAATAGTATAAACCTGTCACTGAATGAACCTCCGTTTTACCTTTTATATTTTATTATTGTTATGTAATTATATTCATTGTTTCAAATCTAATAAACAGGCGCCTCCTGCGGTGGGGGTTGGAACGGATGGGTGCTATCGGTGTCGGGTAGCGTTTATTTTTCCCCTCGTGGACTTATTGTTCCTATACCTCACGGGTGGCTGTCCACGAGTGGGTGATTTCGGTCCCCGCTTGTCACTGAACGAACCTCCGGCTCGGGTCCCCGCTGCCTGCGGCACCGTATAACAGTCGTTCCGACCCTGGTCCCCGCTGCCTTCGGCACCGGATAATCCCTTAAATTGCACATAGAATAGTATAAAACTCTAACTGAACGAACCTCCGGCTCGGGTTCCCGCTGCCTGCGGCACCGTATAGCAGTCGTGCTGCGCACGCACTGCAGTATACATTAGTTCCGCCTTCCGCCACCAGGTGGCGCAAATAGAAAAAATAAACCTCGAACTGAACGAACCTCTAGAACCCCACAGTTAAGATAAAAAAACTTGAAGGGGGCGGGGGGGGAGGACACTGCTTTTCCTTAAACAACAGCATTAGACTGCCGGAAAAAAAAAAATCTGATGTCAAACAACTTATTTAGACTACCGGACTTCTTGTTCAAACACAGGGACCTGTAGGAAAACTTAAAACTGAAAAAAAAAAATCGATAACGGGCGAAGCCCGCTTTTCCCTATCATAATATGTGGTTGCCACTCTAAAACAAAAACTTAAGATACTCGTTATGGCAGTTTTTAGACGCGGCCTACTTCTTAAAATCGTAATATCTAGCCGGCACTGTAATAGAAATCTTTCTTTTGCTTTAATTATACAAATAACGATGATTAATTACACAATAAAATAATATATCGGCTCCTAATGAAGATATGAGAATAATTTTTAGATATTCTGAAAGCAGAATCCATTTTGAGTCGCCCTGTCAAAGTTTGGAATTAATGCGCCCCTTAGATTCGGAAATGCCCCCCCCCCCCTCTGAAAGAACGCAGTTGAAAGTCACGTGACTATTTTATCTCTTTCAGAAATGACTTATCCACAGACGATTCGTCTGCGTTGAATGTTGAAATAAAAAAGAAGCTGTCTCTCCGGAATAGAAATAAATTCATTTGCCGTGTCATTAATGAGTTTTAATTGATATCTTCAAAAATTACTGGTCGATTTTTACGAATTTTTTTTTGTTGAATTCGCGATTTTTTTATACACGTGTTAGCAAATTTTCGCGAATGTAGAGTCATTATTTCCACTTGTTTCAAAAAGGAGTGGGGCGATTTGATCTTGGATCTGTCGACCCTGTTTTCTTTACGGCAACCTCTTTTTACGTCTGGGGTAGATTTTGTATGTCTGGTCAGTTTTTGGCCGAAATAAAGAAAAGTTACGGTCCGAATTTCAAAAAATTTGACATTTTGGAACGACAAAAATCGGCCACGTGTGTACCCCGATTTTCGGATCGATACCTCCGGTACATTTTTTTTTATTCGATGATGCGTTAAAAAGCGACGATTTGGATGTCTGCGATTATCAAAACGGAAATTTTTTTCGATTCTTTTTCCATTTCGGTTTCGGTCGGTAATTGAAACACTTTCGCTCATTAATAACTCCCCGGTTCCGGGTCGGAATCCCGACCCGATCGAAACTTGAGCGTCGCGCCTTTTTTGCGAATTTTTCGTTCCGCGTCCGCCGTCCGTGCGTCGCCTGGTCCCGGAGCCTTTGCGGATACAAAGGTGGAGTGCACAGACAGACAGAAACACACACAGACGTTTACCGTTCGGTGCCTCGAATTGTAGAAAATCTCGAATCTTGTAAAACCTCAAACCGGACGAACCGCCGACCCGGGTCCCCGCTGCCTTCGGCACCGTATACCGGTCGTGCTACGCACGCACCGGGTAATCCTTTAATTAGCACATTGAATTGTACAAACCTCTAACCGAACGAACCTCAGCAAAGCAAGCCATCTTACAAGACCAATATCAATCAAGAAAAGATCTGTTGTTCCCCATTTCAATAGCAAAATTGTATTTTAAAAAGAAAACCATCTCTGACTGGCAAGCCATTTGGGACTCATGTAATAAGGGCAGAGATACCTATAAAATTATAAATAAAGTCGATCCAAATTATCTCTGCAAACAGCCAACACTGCCGTATTATCTGAGTAACCATGGCAGTTTCCCACAATACTTACATAAAATAAGAAAAAGAGCCTCACCTAGATGTCCATGCGATAAAGCAGAAGGAGATGCAGTTCACTACATATTCGGATGCTGCCCTCTTATGATCCATCACTTCCCTTTTGATAAGAACGAAACTCTCAGATATAACCTTCGTAATATCATTTTCAATCCTTCAAACTCTCAAAAGTTAAAAGAGAATTATAATATTCTCAATAAAAATTTCTCTTTCATTACGAAAGAATTTTAAAAAAATTGACTGAACTGACCACTGACTTTCTGAACTAAAATACCATAAATTTAGGACATCATGAACTTATAGTACTTCGAAAATATTTTATATTTAACTTTCAATTTGCAAAAAATTGTTATTTTTTACCTTTTATATTTTATTATTGTTATGTAATTATATTCATTGTTTCAGATCTAATAAACAGGCGCCTCCTGCGGTGGGGGTTGGAACGGATGAGTGCTATCGGTGTCGGGTAGCGTTTATTTTTCCCCTCGTGGACTTATTGTTCCTATACCTCACGGGTGGCTGTCCACGAGTGGGTGATTTCGGTCCACGCTGCATTCGGCACCGTATACCGGTCGTGCTGCGCACGCACCGGATAATCCCTTAAATTGCACATAGAATAGTATAAACCTCTAACTGAACGAACCTCCGGCTCGGGTCCCCGCTGCCTGCGGCACCGTATAGCAGTCGTTACGACCCTGGTCCCCGCTGCCTTCGGCACCGTATGACGGTCGTGCTACGCATGCACCGGATAATCCCTTAAATTGCACATGGAATAGTATAAACCTCTAACTGAACGAAAACCTGCGGCTCGGGTCCCCGCTGCCTACGGCACTGTATAGCAGTCGTGCTGCGCACGCGCTGCAGTATACGTTAGTTCCACCTTCCGCCACCAGGTGGCGCAATCTGTTTATATGATCATAACTGAAATCGTTAAGACTTTCGATGTCGAGTCGAATGAGCCATACCCCGTCGTTTTCATGCCCGTAGAACCGAAGATAGGAAAGCGCCCCCTAGTGGTGAAAAAACAAAATAAAATCGGTAAGCTCTATCGATGTCGAGTCGAATTTATTTAGACTACCTGAGTTCTAGTTCAAAGACAGGGACATATAGAAAAACTTAAAACTTCAAAAAAAAAAAAATCGATAACGGGCGAAGCCCGCTTTTCCCTATCATAATATCTGGATAGGGGGTCCTTATTACTTTAATTATGATGTTTGGAATCAGTTTGGTGGACATCCGTAACATAGTTTCTTAGTTATAGAAACGGACCACAGTTAAAAGAAAAAAGCGAATGGGGGGGGGAGGTTGGGGGTTGGCGATGACACTGCTTTTCCTCAAACAACTTATGTAGACTACCTGTGTTCTAGTTCAAAGACAGTGAGCTGTAGAAAAACTTAAAACTAAAAAAAAAAAAAAATCGATAACGGGCGAAGCCCGCTTTTCCCTATCGTAATATCTGGTTGCCACTCTAAAACAAAAACTTAAGATACTCGTTATGGCAGTTTTTAGACGCGGCCTACTTCTTAAAATCGTAATATCTAGCCGGCACTGTAAAAGAAATCTTTCTTTTGCTTTAATTATACAAATAACGATGATTAATTACACAATAAAATAATATATCGGCTCCTAATGAAGATATGAGAATAATTTTTAGATATTCTGAAAGCAGAATCCATTTTGAGTCGCCCTGTCAAAGTTTAGAATTAATGCGCCCCTTAGATTCGGAAATGCCTCCCCCCCCCTCTGAAAGAACGCAGTTGAAAGTCACGTGACTATTTTATCTCTTTCAGAAATGACTTATCCACAGACGATTCGTCTGCGTTGAATGTTGAAATAAAAAAGAAGCTGTCTCTCCGGAATAGAAATAAATTCATTTGCCGTGTCATTAATGAGTTTTAATTGATATCTTCAAAAATTACTGGTCGATTTTTACGAATTTTTTTTTGTTGAATTCGCGGTTTTTTTATACACGTGTTAGCAAATTTTCGCGAATGTAGAGTCATTATTTCCACTTGTTTCAAAAAGGAGTGGGGCGATTTGATCTCGTATCTGTCGACACTGCATTCTGTACGGCAACCTTTTTTCACGTCTGGGGTCGATGTTGGATGTCTGGTCAGTTTTTGGCCGAAATAAAGAAAAGTTACGGTCCGAATTTCAAAAAATTTGACGTTTTGGAACGACAAAAATCGGCCGCGTGCGTACCCCGATTTTCGGATCGATACCTCCGGTACATTTTTTTTAATTCGATGATGCGTTAAAAAGCGACGATTTGGATGTCTGCGATTATCAAAACGGAATTTTTTTTCGATTCTTTTTCCAGTTCGGTTTCGGTCGGTAATTAAAACACTTTCGCTCATTAATAACGCCCCGGGTCCGGGTCGGAGGCCCGACCCGATCGAAACTTGAGCGTCGCGCCTTTTTTGCGAATTTTTCGGTACGCGTCCGCCGTCGGTGCGTCGATTAGTCCAGGAGCCTTTGCGGGTACAAAGGCGGAGTGCACAGACACACACACACACACACACAGACGTTTACGGCGCTTAATATTAGGGACTAGCTGGCTTCGCCCGCCAGCGGGCCCCTAATTTACATCGGTGCCTCGAATTGTAGTAAATCTCGAATCTTGTAAAACCTCAAACCGGACGAACCGCCGACCCGGGTCCCCGCTGCCTTCGGCACCGTATACCGGTCGTGCTACGCACGCACCGGGTAATCCCTTAATTAGCACATTGAATTGTACAAACCTCTAACCGAACGAACCTCCGACCCTGGTCCCCGCTGCCTCTTTCAATTTGCAAAAAATTGTTATTTTTTACCTTTTATATTTTATTATTGTTATGTAATTATATTCATTGTTTCAAATCTAATAAACAGGCGCCTCCTGCGGTGGGGGTTGGAACGGATGGGTGCTATCGGTGCCGGGTAGCGTTTATTTTTCCCCTCGTGGACTTATTGTTCCTATACCTTATGGGTGGCTGTCCACGAGTGGGTGATTTCGGTCCCCGCTGCCTTCGGCACCGTATACCGCTCGTGCTGCGCACGCACCGGATAATCCCTTAAATTGCACATAGAATAGTATAAACCTCTAACTGAACGAACCTCCGGCTCGGGTCCCCGCTGCCTGCGGCACCGTATAGCAGTCGTTCCGACCCTGGTCCCCGCTGCCTTCGGCACCGTATGACGGTCGTGCTACGCATGCACCGGATAATCCCTTAAATTGCACATGGAATAGTATAAACCTCTAACTGAACAAAAACCTGCGGCTCGGGTCCCCGCTGCCTGCGGGACCGTATAGCAGTCGTGCTGCGCACGCGCTGCAGTATACGTTAGTTCCACCTTCCGCCACCAGGTGGCGCAATCTGTTTATATGATCATAACTAAAGTCGTTAAGACTTTCGATGTCGAGTCGAATGAGCCATACCCCGTCGTTTTCATGCCCGTAGAACCGAAGATAGGAAAGCGCCCCCTAGTGCTGAAAAAACGAAATAAAATCGGTAAGCTCTATCGATGTCGAGTCGAATTTATTTAGACTATCTGAGTTCTAGTTCAAAGACAGGGACCTGTAGAAAAACTTAAAACTTAAAAAAAAAAATCGATAACGGGCGAAGCCCGCTTTTCCATATCATAATGTCTGGATAGGGGGGTCCTTATTACTTTAATTATGATGTTTGGAATCAGTTTGGTGGACATCCGTAACGTAGTTTCTTAGTTATAGAAACGGACCACAGTTAAAAGAAAAAAGCGGGGGGGGGGGGGGTTGGCGATGACACTGCTTTTCCTCAAACAACTTATGTAGACTACCTGTGTTCTAGTTCAAAGACAGTGAGCTGTAGAAAAACTTAAAACTAAAAAAAAAAAAAAAATTCGATAACGGGCGAAGCCCACTTTTTCCTATCATAATATCTGGTTGCCACTCTAAAACAAAAACTTAAGATACTCGTTATGGCAGTTTTTAGACGCGGCCTACTTCTTAAAATCGTAATATCTAGCCGGCACTGTAATAGAAATCTTTCTTTTGCTTTAATTATACAAATAACGATGATTAATTATACAATAAAATAATATATCGGCTCCTAATGAAGATATGAGAATAATTTTTAGATATTCTGAAAGCAGAATCCATTTTGAGTCGCCCTGTCAAAGTTTGAAATTAATGCGCCCCTTAGATTCGGAAATGCCCGCCCCCCCTGAAAAAACGCAGTTGACTATTTTATCTCTTTCAGAAATGACTTATCCACAGACGATTTGTCTCCGTTGAATGTTGAAATAAAAAAGAAGCTGTCTCTTCGGAATAGAAATAAATTCATTTGTCGTGTCATTAATGAGTTTTAATTGATATCTTCAAAAATTACTGGTCGATTTTTACGAATTTTTTTTTGTTGAATTCGCGATTTTTTTATACACGTGTTAGCAAATTTTCGCGAATGTAAAGTAATTATTGCCACTTGTTTCAAAAAGGACTGGGGCGATTCGATCTCGGATCTGTCGACCTGCATTCTTTACGGCAACCTCTTTTTACGTCTGGGGTCGATGTTGGATGTCTGGTCAGTTTTTGGCCGAAATAAAGAAAAGTTACGGTCCGAATTTCAAAAAATTTGACGTTTTGCAACGACAAAAATCGGCCGCGTGTGTACCCCGATTTTTGGATCGATACCTCCGGTACATTTTTTTTATTCGATGATGCGTTAAAAAGCGACGATTTGGATGTCTGCGATTATCAAAACGGAAGGCGAACTGTTCGCTGTTTTGACTTCTCTTCCAACTTCGGTTTCGGTCGGTAATTAAAACACTTTCGCTCATTAATAACTCCCCGGGTCCGGGTCGGAATCCCGACCCGATCGAAACTTGAGCGTCGCGCCTTTTTTGCGAATTTTTCGGTCCGCGTCCGCCGTCGGTGCGTCGATTAGTCCAGGAGCCTTTGCGGGTACAAAGGCGGAGTGCACAGACACACACACAGACGTTTACCGCGCTTAATATTAGGGATATTGTAATTAGTATTCAATTTAGCATATTTATTTAAGTTTAAATATCACCAAACATTAAGTATCAAATATTGTATTAAGTATTACATTTCAATTGTACAGAGTATTGAACCAATATTTGTAACTTGAAATAATTTATTTATAATCGAGGATTATTTTTATATTGAGAAACACAGAATTTTATTGAATTTTATTGAATTTTATTGAATCAGGCTTGCCCCAATGTGGGCAGCCTCCTGTGCAATTTTGTAAAAGTAAACACCTCTGCTGGGCGGGGCTATTTGAGCTTAAGCCGAATGGTAGTCCTCTCCGCGTGGTTTGACCTTCACCTTGTTTACTTAAGTATCGCCTTTCACCATATGAAAGAGTTAGGTTTCCTGAAAATATTCCAATATAGTTGGAAATTGTTTCATAAACTAAGCATAATTCGTGATTATTTTTTCTTGTTTTTAGTATATAATGTAATCATATTCTGTAACTTCACTTATATGTCATTTTCTCTCTATTATATAACTGTGGTACAAGAAATGCACGTGAACGAGACCCACATAATCATCATAAACCGATTTGACATATCCACTATTATATGTATTTCTTTAATTTTGAAATGAGCACCTTTTATTTTTCAAATTATTCACGAATTTTTTTTTTACGTTGTGCAATTGAAAAAAAGAAGGAAAAGAAATAAAAACGAACATCCCATAACACCTCTAATTCAACCATAAATCATCCTATAAAAACAGTATTGGTACAAATCAATTAGAAATAACGTTTACTAATTATTGTTTTTCTTAGAGCAGCGTTTCCCAACCTGCGGTACTCGTACCCTTGGGGGTACGTGGAGGTCCCGTTGGAGGTACGTGAAAATAATGTAGGTAATGGCGGAATTCACAAAAAGGGTTTAACTGAAAACACACAAAGTTGATAGTTTTGGATTTTAAAGATAGTCTCATGTGTAACTCCAATACATTACTTTCAAAATGAAGGGAAAGGCCCACTAGATCTAGTAATTCAGAAATAATTTAATGTCACTAGTTTCGCACAACTCTAATCATATTGCATGATTATTTATGTTTTCCTCCATTTTCGCAAAAATAGAAGAGAACCAAGTACTCAGTCAGTGATAGAGCATTAAGATACTTATTATTGCCTTTCACAAATACGAGCTTCTCGAAAGAGCATTTTCATGCATTATTATGTATACATTAAGAACAAATATCACAATAAGCTTCACGCTGCTCCTGACTTACGATTATAATATCTGTCTTTGTTTGAACCTGATTAAAAAAAAAAAAAAACTCTACTTACATGAAACATGCAAAAGGATTTCCATTGTGAGTATTGAAATCCATGTTTGACTACTTGTATATCATGATGTAAAACTGTTATAAACGTTAATCGCAAGTTATTTAAAAATTATTACTACTATAAAAAAAATAAAATTATTCTAAAATGTAGGATAAAAAATCTAAGGTTAGAAATGTCAATGTAATTTGAGTGGATTCATTGTTTAGCTCTGCTAAGAAGATTAATAATAATAAACAAGCTGGAAATTGTACGTCAAACGTGACAAATGAGGTGCGTTCGTACTATAGCTAGTTCTATAAATATTCAGATCTTGATGATTTTTAATTCTATGAAATTTAATTTTTTAATTCTACGTCTGCAGATTAATTTCTGTAATAAAATAAGTATCTTTTCTGTGTCTATTTAAAGATTTTTGTTTATTGGATGTAATCATTATGTGTTCCCCGCCAACTTACGGATCTACAAAACTTTCTGTCATTTAAACTACCAAACAAAAATAATTAATAACAAGACCTTATTGTACGCAACTTTCTGATACGGAATCTTTATTGATAAAAAACTGTTTTTATGCTAAGATAATTTTGTAAATGAACATTTAATTCTACAATTATTTTCAGATTCTATTGAGAAATGAACACGAGAAAAAAAAGAACTTTTACAAATCTCTAATTATAGCTAAAGGGAATAAATAATAAGATTTAAAAAAATCTGTTCTCATAAAAACCTTAAATTTAACAGTAAAATAAATAAATAAATAAATAAATAAAAGAGGGAGGGAGAAATATAATGAACAAAAACAATATATGATTTGCTGCTAATTAATACTGCAGTACTAGTAAACAAACTCTAGCAATATGTTAGGAATTGATAAGCTAGTGCAATCAGATTAATCATAATACATGATTTGAAAATTATATATAAGAAAATCGAAAATAAATCACTGGCTAAAGCTTAGTGGTAATAAGACTTGACAAATTAGTGAACTATAATAATATATTAAATTAATAAAAATATTTAAATTAACGCCGAAAGTAAACCGAAAACTGTTATCGAGAACAATATTTATACACTGCAAAAAATAATTGTTGATTTTACAGTATAAAACTGGCACCCCAGCTGCCAGTATTATACCGTAAAATTATAATACATTGTTAATTTATAAACACATTGTTAATTTATTTATATGTAAAATTATAATACATCATTATTTACGCTACCGCGCATGCGCGGTAGCGTATTACTGCTTGCGCGGCAGCGTATTACTGCTTATTTTACGATTTAATACTGTTAATTTTACGGTATAATACTGGCAGCTGGGGTGCCAGTTTTATACTGTAAAATCAACAATTATTTTTTGCAGTGTATGATTTAGAAAATAGATTTGAATACCAACGCATAAACTGGAATTTTGAAAAATATATAATAATATCGAAATAAAGAACAGAAAGCTTCTTTAAAAAAAAATCTCCATGAATAAAATTTATCTTCTATATTTAGACACATATTATGTATAAATAATAAGGAAGTCCTGTGATAAAATACTGAGAGGTAAAGTAAACTACAAACCAACTGCATAACCCAAGCAAAATCATCTATTTTTTTAAGATTTAAGATAAAATTTTTATTCTAGGCAAATGACGTGCAAGCTATTACCGTGATATACGCGTGACTTAAAACTAAATTCGTATCTTACCAATGAATAATAGAAAATATATCATGTTATTAAAACAAAGTTATAAGAAAACATAAAGATAAAACTTATTTTTATTCTTTAAAATATTTTCTTTAATAATTCAAGGAGCTGTTGTATTTATTATATTTGTGAATACATATGCTGTCATATAATGGCGACGGCCATATCCCTTATCGTCATCACTGCACCTGCCTAGAGATCCTGTATTAGATACATAATGCAGGACTCTAATACAGGATCTCTATACCTGCCTGCCCTCCCCTGCACTGCCTCCCTTCTTATTTGATATATGGTAAACAACGCCAACAGATATCGCTTTCAACCTTTCTGTTATCGCTGTAAATTGCCGAAAGTGCAGTGTTTGAATGCCAGGTGAACTATTTACAGTATTTTTGATAGTTTTTTCTCCTTTTTTTTACAGAGTACATATAGAAATTGTACCAAAACTTAAGAATTAGATAATTTTTACATAAAATTTCTATTCTTTGGTAAATTTTACCTTAGAATACCAAACAGGAAGTCATACGTCCAGTAATTTAAAAATTTGGCATGATTAAAGTTTCGAACGTCTCAGTTCGAAACTCTATCGACTATTGTCTTTATCTACTGTTGCGAAAATGTTAAATCGACTTTTAATTATTGCAAGGAAAAAAAAGATTACAGTAATGGTAGTTTTTTAAGTTTAACTTGAGAAGTACTTGGCAGAATGAACTGTAATTTTGGATTTGCACATATGAAGTTTTTAGAAATGTAATTCTGTAAAAATATTCATAGCTTACAATTCATACTTCTTCAAAAATAAATTTAAAATGTCCTTCCGGCCTGTTCCGGTAGGAAAAGGTAGCTTTCATAGTCCATGTTTTTAAAAATTCAACTCATTTTACTCAACCACCCGGAGCAAAAATGCTTGGAACCCGATTATAGAAGATTCAATCCCGGTTTCAATTAATACTGAATTTGAATGCGAATTTCAGCATGAGAGTTACAGTATAACAAAAATCAGACAGTTTCAAACTGTCAGCCACCCTAGAATTTCAAACTGCTATATCTCAGCCATTTTTTAAGATAAAGCCAAAACAAAAAAATGTTCTGGAATCCATGTATCACGTTCTAACACTTAACGGAAATAACTTTTTCAATTTATAATTTTTATACATATTTTTGATTTCTTTTAAAAAATTAAAAAAATTAACTTGCCGCCATTTTGGAACAAGATGGCGCATGAAGCTGGCCATCTAATTCGGTCAAGACCTTGGTATGGCCTATACGCATACTCAGTCACATGTAAACCGGTTCATAAATAAGGAAGTTACAGCATTACAAATGTCAGATATATATATATATATATGTAAATCTACATTTGAACGGAGGGTGGTTTGGGGGTCTAGGGGTAATGATTGGGGAAAATATACCAAAAGTTTTTTTTTAATTGCTTTCCTCCGAACGGCTGCAATAGGTACCTTTTTGTAATGAAAGCTACCTAAAATATGCATAGATTCGAATTTCATTTAAGAAAAAAACTATGTATTGCAACCTATGCATTTTTTAAAAGAAATCAATTTCTTGAAACTTCAAATATGTGAATCTAAATGTACAGCTCATTCCACTAAGTAAAGTTTTGGTTACGATTAAAAAGCGTTCCGCATGACAAACTGTTTTGCAACTATTAAAAGTGAATTTAATGTTAGGAACTCCACCATTTAACGCTACATAATTCGTAAACTACTTGAACGAAAGATTTTTCGTTTGGTGTCTGAAGGTACAATTTACCGAAGTATCGAAAACGAATGTCACAATTAAGGCTTAGTACTGGAAATTTTAAATTTTGGTACAACTTCTATATGAGGGTGACCATTAAGCAATTTTTGAGTATAACATTAAACAGTATACATTATTACTAATACCTGGTACCAAAACACATTTTCACACAATCATATATGGTTAGTACAGTGTAATTAGTATAGTGTATATCTCTTTTCTATTTTGCAAATTCTGCATTTACATTTACATGTATTAAATACAATTGTAAATAAAACTGGTAAATACACTTGCTCTTATAATCTCTTGAAATCTACACTGTTAAAAGTTTGCAGCAAACTGTCCAGTCATTTGACCGTTTTTATAGAAAATGGTTACATAAACGTAATTTAACTCGATTTCAACCATAATATGGGCAATAATATGGTCAGAAAAGAGTTAAATTATGGTTATGTAACCGTTTTCTATAAAAACGGTCAAATGACTGGACAGTTTGCTGCAAAGTTTTAACAGTGTATATTATGAATAATACAAAATTACATTGATATTGTAGCGGAAATTTTACATTAAAAAATCGAGATAGTTTCAGTTTCATTTTGAGAACATATTTTAACACTGAATTTTACAGTGAAAGAATAACAAAAATGAAGAAAAGGAAAACAATTTCGCATGAGACGAGATTCTAAAGAATATGTTTGTGTAGGTCAAAAATTAATGGCGTATCAGAAATATGACTGTTGTTCAATCAGAATTATTAAGTGCCAAAGATTTAAAATGGGGGAGACAGAAATAAAAATAATCTATCTAAAAACGCATTTTTGTTCATTTTATGCGAATATTTTCATATAAAAAATCACTAAAAAGACTTTTATCTGTAATTAAAATTGCAGATGTCGCTGAAAAGGATCTACAAGCATTTAGAGTTTTAGAATTTGGTGATCTCCTATATCATCCAGATTTAGATGCCACTATCTAGTATCCTGAAACTTAAATCGTTTTTTTTCTTAGAATAGTGCTACACAACGATGATATGAATATAGAACATATGCAACATTTTTCAAATAGACATTTTCAGACTATTTTTTAATCGCAATAACTCTCTAGTCACCGAAGAAATCTCCAGGATGTGATTATTTTTCAATACGCAATTCTTAAAAGAAACCCAACAAGCAATTTCAAGGTCCATCTATTGATTTATTTGGAAACTAATGAAGATATTGATGTCTAATCAACATTTACTCTCTTAACCACATTGTATTCACAACTTCCAAAACACCTTAGTTTCTTTTCGACACTCCGTTATACTTCGGCGTTGCCTAAATTTGGTGTCTACCATTACTTTTAAAATGGCACGTATTTATTAAATCAAGGTTTCGTAGAGCGATGCTTTACGATAATGATATTAATATAGAAGCTACTCAACATTAAAAAAAACTAGTCGTTGAGGGCCACCGTAATACTTACCCATCATGGATATGCATAATGTAAAATATTAAAATAAAAAATGTGTAAACTATTTATAAAATGCATTGCAATTCAAATAAAATAGAGGCTTGATGACGTCACAAACTTTAAAGGCTCGATTACTGAATTGCTTGAAAGAAACATCCTTATAACTCCAAAAATAATAATCCTATTAACTAGCGGTTTATTGCATCTGATTAAGCGTCAAATTTCCAATTAAATTATATCTTTGAAGTGAAATTTGGATGAAATACAGGGTCATGAAAAATCGAAGAGTGCGGAAAATAGGATTACAAATATCTCTGCAACTATTTATCCGATCGACTTGATGCTTTATGCAAAAATTTATGTTTTTTTATTGTCTTTGATATTCACTCCTTAAAATAAACAATTTCGAAAATTTTTATATACCTTTTATCAGAACGAATATTTCGAGAGTCCGAAAAAAATAGTTCCGGTTAATCGAGGTTACTGAAAATCCATAAGCCTCTTCCCATTATTACATACTAAGTACATACCAAATTTCAAGTCTCTATCTCATTTTTTTCGCGAGATAGAGCGTTTACAGACACACAGACGGACGGCAATTTTTTTTTTCTCAAAATATGTTTTTCGGAATCTTCAGTGTCTGAAACGTGTATAATATATCCGTCAAAAATGTTTTTTCGATTTTCAAAACGATTACAAGACTTACCCTATACTACGTATGATGGGTAAGTAAGGAAACACAAATATAACAGACATGTATAATCATGCGCCTAAACAAGGAAGTATTTAGAAAAAAATATAAATGCATACTTGGAAACTAGTCGTTGGGGGCCACCGTAATACTTACCCATCATGGATATGCATAATGTAAAATATTAAAATAAAAATGTGTAAACTACTTATAAAATGCATTGCAATTCAATAAAAATCGTGGCTTGATGACGTCATAAACTTTAAAGGCTCGATTACTGAATTGCTTGAAAGAAACATCCTTATAACTCCAAAAATAATAATCCTATTAACTAGCGGTTTATTGCATCTGATGAAGCGTCGAATTTCCAATTAAAATATATCTTTGAAGTGAAATTTGGATGAAATACAGGGTCATGAAAAATCGAAGAGTGCGGAAAATAGGATTACAAATATCTCTGCAACTATTTATCCGATCGACTTGATGCTTTATGCAAAAATTTATGTTTTTTTATTGTCTTTGATATTCACTCCTTAAAATAAACAATTTCGAAAATTTTTATATACCTTTTATCAGAACGAATATTTCGAGAGTCCGAAAAAAATAGTTCCGGTTAATCGAGGTTACTGAAAATCCATAAGCCTCTTCCCATTATTACATACTAAGTACATACCAAATTTCAAGTCTCTATCTCATTTTTTTCGCGAGATAGAGCGTTTACAGACACACAGACGGACGGCAATTTTTTTTTTCTCAAAATATGTTTTTCGGAATCTTCAGTGTCTGAAACGTGTATAATATATCCGTCAAAAATGTTTTTTCGATTTTCAAAACGATTACAAGACTTACCCTATACTACGTATGATGGGTAAGTAAGGAAACACAAATATAACAGACATGTATAATCATGCGCCTAAACAAGGAAGTATTTAGAAAAAAATATAAATGCATACTTGGAAACTAGTCGTTGGGGGCCACCGTAATACTTACCCATCATGGATATGCATAATGTAAAATATTAAAATAAAAATGTGTAAACTACTTATAAAATGCATTGCAATTCAATAAAAATCGTGGCTTGATGACGTCATAAACTTTAAAGGCTCGATTACTGAATTGCTTGAAAGAAACATCCTTATAACTCCAAAAATAATAATCCTATTAACTAGCGGTTTATTGCATCTGATGAAGCGTCGAATTTCCAATTAAAATATATCTTTGAAGTGAAATTTGGATGAAATACAGGGTCATGAAAAATCGAAGAGTGTGGAAATAGGATTCCAAATATCTCGGCAACTCATTATCCGATCGACTTCATGCTTTATGTAAAATTTATGTTTTTTTATTGTCTTTTATATTCATTTCTTAAACTAAACAATTTCGAAAATTTTTATATACCTTTTATCAGAACGAATATTTCGAGAGTCCGAAAAAAATAGTTCCGGTTAATCGAGGTTACTGAAAATCCATAAGCCTCTTCCCATTATTACATACTAAGTACATACCAAATTTCAAGTCTCTATCTCATTTTTTTCGCGAGATAGAGCGTTTACAGACACACAGACGGACGGCAATTTTTTTTTTCTCAAAATATGTTTTTCGGAATCTTCAGTGTCTGAAACGTGTATAATATATCCGTCAAAAATGTTTTTTCGATTTTCAAAACGATTACAAGACTTACCCTATACTACGTATGATGGGTAAGTAATGAAACACAAATATAACAGACATGTATAATCATGCGCCTAAACAAGGAAGTATTTAGAAAAAAATATAAATGCATACTTGGAAACTAGTCGTTGGGGGCCACCGTAATACTTACCCATCATGGATATGCATAATGTAAAATATTAAAATAAAAATGTGTAAACTACTTATAAAATGCATTGCAATTCAATAAAAATCGTGGCTTGATGACGTCATAAACTTTAAAGGCTCGATTACTGAATTGCTTGAAAGAAACATCCTTATAACTCCAAAAATAATAATCCTATTAACTAGCGGTTTATTGCATCTGATGAAGCGTCGAATTTCCAATTAAAATATATCTTTGAAGTGAAATTTGGATGAAATACAGGGTCATGAAAAATCGAAGAGTGCGGAAAATAGGATTACAAATATCTCTGCAACTATTTATCCGATCGACTTGATGCTTTATGCAAAAATTTATGTTTTTTTATTGTCTTTGATATTCACTCCTTAAAATAAACAATTTCGAAAATTTTTATATACCTTTTATCAGAACGAATATTTCGAGAGTCCGAAAAAAATAGTTCCGGTTAATCGAGGTTACTGAAAATCCATAAGCCTCTTCCCATTATTACATACTAAGTACATACCAAATTTCAAGTCTCTATCTCATTTTTTTCGCGAGATAGAGCGTTTACAGACACACAGACGGACGGCAATTTTTTTTTTCTCAAAATATGTTTTTCGGAATCTTCAGTGTCTGAAACGTGTATAATATATCCGTCAAAAATGTTTTTTCGATTTTCAAAACGATTACAAGACTTACCCTATACTACGTATGATGGGTAAGTAAGGAAACACAAATATAACAGACATGTATAATCATGCGCCTAAACAAGGAAGTATTTAGAAAAAAATATAAATGCATACTTGGAAACTAGTCGTTGGGGGCCACCGTAATACTTACCCATCATGGATATGCATAATGTAAAATATTAAAATAAAAATGTGTAAACTACTTATAAAATGCATTGCAATTCAATAAAAATCGTGGCTTGATGACGTCATAAACTTTAAAGGCTCGATTACTGAATTGCTTGAAAGAAACATCCTTATAACTCCAAAAATAATAATCCTATTAACTAGCGGTTTATTGCATCTGATGAAGCGTCGAATTTCCAATTAAAATATATCTTTGAAGTGAAATTTGGATGAAATACAGGGTCATGAAAAATCGAAGAGTGCGGAAAATAGGATTACAAATATCTCTGCAACTATTTATCCGATCGACTTGATGCTTTATGCAAAAATTTATGTTTTTTTATTGTCTTTGATATTCACTCCTTAAAATAAACAATTTCGAAAATTTTTATATACCTTTTATCAGAACGAATATTTCGAGAGTCCGAAAAAAATAGTTCCGGTTAATCGAGGTTATTGAAATGAAATAGACTTCTTCCCATTATTACATACTAAGTACATACCAAATTGCAAGTCTCTATCTCAATTTTTTCGGGAGATAGAGCGTTTACAGACACACACACAGACACACAGACGGACGGCAAAAAAATGTTTCTAAAAAAATGTTTTCGGAATCTCCAGTGTCTGAAACGTGTAAATCCGTCAAAAAAATTGTTTCGATTTTCAAAACGATTACAAGACTTACCCTATACTACGTATGATGGGTAAGTAAAAATTTTTTCGATTTTCAAAACGATTACAAGACTTACTCTATACTACGTATGATGGGTAAGTAAAAAGGATTTTTCAGACTACTTATCAAAGTGCATCAACTGTCTTTTTCCCGAAGAAACCTCAAAGATGTGCTTTTTTACGATCCGCAATTATTAAAATAAATGCGACAAGCAAATTCATGTGTATCCATTGGTTTTGTTGGAAATTAATGAAGATGCCATCTAATCAACACTTACACCCTTAAATAGCTTCTTTTCATAACTTCCAAAACTCCTTAGTGCCTTTTTGACATTTCGTGATGCTTCGACGTTGCTTATATATGCTGTTTACCATGACTTTTTTCTACGATTTATTGTTAGTATAATTGATATACAAATCATGGCTATGAGAATTGCCAAGGAATTTTTTATCTAATATCCAATACATACTCTGGAGTGTGCTGTACCTTAACAATCAAATATAAAAAATAACACTGAAATTATATTTATTTATTTTATTTATAGGCTTTATCTACCTATATTATAAATAACAAACATGTCTTTGAGTTACGCTGACGTCATACCGACAAAAGCAATAACTTGGGTAATAAATTGAAATTTTTTTTTATTTTAAATATCGCACAATTTGAATTTTTACAAAATCGTATGGAGAGGATGTTCTTTCAAATACAAACTTTTTGAAAGCTATATATTAATTTGCTCCTTTTTTATTTACTAAATTTTAAGCATGATTTTTTAAATAAACTATTTTTATCGTGTGCAGACTAATTACAGAAGATTGACACATGTTTGTACTTAAGACAATGTAAACAGTTCAGCATTTGTTTCCGGCTAATATTCCATAACGAAATTAAAACTTCATTAAAAATAAATAAACACAATTTAAACAGATATATAATCGAACTGACACTGAAATAATCAGAATAGGAAAAGCTGCTATAATTAGTTAAATCTGTGGAAATTCATTTGGCTATTTACTCCTGGCATGCACCTAATAGTACCTTAAATACGTAATTAAACCTGTGATCCGTTTATCGGGCATTATATCTTGTAACCCGGGAAGCCCGGGTTGGATAAGCTAAAAATAATTGAAAAAATGAAAATTGCTCTGGTAGGTCCTATGAGAAAACCGAAGGGTTAAACTGTTTTATTAAAAATGTAAAACGCATTTCGCTAAGAAAAAAAAAATTAAACTCTCAATTTTTCTCATCATCTCTCTTAGAAGAATTCTATGTTTAAAACTTTTGGATCTAACAATGTACCGTCTACATACATTTTGATCATCAAATTATCCTAGAAAGAACGTAAATTATGTCTTCTTTCAATGTATGTTTAAAAAATAACGTTAGGATGCCATCTGTATACAGAAATTCTAACAATCTCTGAAACTTTCATTACGAACATCTAATTTAATCCCATATGGATACTTTGGTAACTTTTTCCCTTGAGATATCAAACGGAAAGTCTTTTTGCTGAATAAGTTTTGGATTATTATGCACATTTAAAATTTTGAACGATAAAACTTATGTTCATTAATAATAGTTGCAAAACGAATTGAAATACGTGTAGTTTTTTAACTATAACTTAAAACTACTTGGTGTCACGAGGTAAGATCTTAGATTCGTATATTTGAAACTTCCAGAAATCGATTTTTAAAAAAGTTTTTATATGTTTGAATACATATTTTTTTTCGGAGAACAATTTCTGAATTTATATATTTTTAATTGCTATTTTAAAAAAAAATATATATATATATATGCATTGTAACCTAAAGATATTTTAAAAGAAATCGATTTATAGAAGGTTCTAATATGCGGATTTGAAACATCATTTCTTCCCACAAAAAAAAAAAAAAAATAAAATAAATAAATAAATAAATAAAAACAATCTTTTGCTTAAAATGTTTTGAGTTAAAAATGTTAAGTGTACATAATTCTTATATTTCCTCACTGAATTACTTCCCGTTTCGTATACTAAAGTAACATTAAACTGAATAACGCAAATATGATACCAAAGTAGGTATTCGTATTCAAATGTTCTAGATTTTATTTACAATTTCTGTATGGAGCGTCCACACTTCAAGCTTATTTTGTGAGCATACATTAAAAATAGACATATTTCCAGTTGAATGGCTATTTCAATTTTTTTCTAGGGATAGTTTGGTGATCGAAATGTATAGGGTGTTTTTTTCCATTTTTTTCACACCGAATGTGTAAAAAAAAAACTGCTGTAAAACAGTTTGTTATAATTCTTGTATTACATTCGGTTCATTTTCATAAAAAAAACTTGAAAAATAATACTCTCAGATCTATTTCTAGGCTAAACTACAAAACGAGACTCTAGATGTTTTTTCTTACAGTACATTATGAATATTAAGAATTAATTGACGTTTCAAAAATAAAAGTACAGGGAAAAATCAATTATATTTTAAGAATTAAATCAAATTATATTGTCATATTTGAAAGCTTTTTAAAATTTACAATGTGTGATGTATTGTGTATTCTGAAAATGTTGAAGTTTGATTTGTAAAAAGTAAACATGATTTTTTAAAATTAATAGTGTTTTTATTTTTTTCTGTACAAAACGTTTTCGTTTTGTACAGAATCATATCACAGTAATACGAATCGCGGCAAAGTAAAAAAAGTGTTTCAGTAAAAATATTAGTCTGTGACAGAATGAATATGTTTTCAATTAAAAAAATTTGAGATTTAAATTTTATTTTTTTTAAATATCAGTAATAGTTTATGATAAAGAAAATACTTTTTGAAAAGAAATTGCGCAGGTTTCAATAAAGTTGGACGAACGTGAAATCCTAAAGGAACTTAGTACAATTTTCAACTTCAGTGACAGGCACGTGCTTTAAGAGAATATGTCTTCATATTAAAGAAATGTGAACTAATAAAAGAACTTTCAACTTTTGTGACAGGCACGTGCTTTAAGTAAATATTTCTTGATATTTCTTTAATGAGATTTTCGTTGCCGTTGGCATGCTCATATTTTAAGGAACAACTTAAAATTGTCATTCTACTCCTTGTATTTCACATTCTTGGATGCACATTTTTAAAATTTTATAATAAAATCAGGGTTTGCAGGCGTTCCTAAATTTGTCTATTATTGCTGTGATAATAGTTTTAGGTAAATTGCCGTAAAGTCCTATAATGTATGTATTGATTCTGATTATAATACAAGCTGGAAGTATGATAAGAAAGAAACGTCATAATTATTTTGAGCATATCATATATTATAATATGAGTAAATATCGTGTGTGTATATATATATATATATACACGAAAATTTTATTTTAAAAACGGCTCTAACGATTTTGACGAAATTTTGCATCTTACCGTTTTGGGGCACCTTAAAACCATTGTGTTAGGTCACATTTTCGAGAAAATTTGATTAGTGGGTCATTTCGGGACACCGTGGATCAAGGTCAAGATAATTGTATCTAAAAAACGGTTAAAACGATTTTGACTAAATTTTGTATCCTACCATTTTCGGGCACGAGAAGACTATTGAGCTGTATGACCATCGAGAACTTTCAATTAGTGCGTCATTTTTGGGTCAACGTGGGTCAAGTTAATTTTATCTAAAAAACGGATCTAACGATTTTGATTAATTTTTTTATCCTACGAGTTTCAGAAATGAGAAAATCATTGGGCTAGGTCACATGGCCGTGAAAATTCAATTAGTGGGTCATTTTTTAGTCCCTGCAGGTCAAACTAATTTTATCTAAAAATCGGCTCAGAATATTTAGACTAAATTTTGCATCCTATAGTTTTCGGGTACGAGAACACTGTTTGGGCTAGGTCACATGTTCAAAAAATTAGATTAGTGGGTTATTTTGGTCATGGGTCATTATAGGCCAAGCTATTTTTATCTTAAAAACGGAACAGACGATTTGAACAAAATTTTGTTTCCTACGGTTTTTGGGCACGAGAAAATTATTGGGCTCATTTTTGGGTCACGGTGGGTCAAGCTAATTTTATCTAAAAAAACTGTTAATACTATTTTGACTAAATTTTATATCCTTCGGGTTTTGGGCACGAGAAGACATTTGGGCTTGGTCACATGTTCGAGAAAATTTTATTTGTGAGTAATTTTGATTATGGGTCAAAAGCTATTTTTATCTTAAAAAGTCTTTCAGATGATTTGAACTAAATTTAGTATCCTACGGTTTTCAGGAATTGAAGACTGTTGGGCTAACTCACAGTTTTGACCGAGCATAGCTCGATCTTTCATGCTTGTTTTAATTAAAAGTAAGATATATTTGATGCCGAAATGTGGGCGGATCCTTGATTATCGTGTAACAAGAAATATCCTGCATATTTGCAGGAAGGATATCGTAGTTGGAACTGCTCCCACAAAATCTTACACCAATTATTCTTTTTACGTTAACGGCATAAAGATTTGGAGACAGACCTTGAAAAAGAAAATATCCATTAAATAGCAGCACATTGATATTTTTGAATTCTTAGAGAAGCATGAGAGTTAGTGACCCTGAATGTCAGCCAAATAAAATATTACGCAAGAAGATTATACAATCCTGTGATGAGATATAATATTGAAAATTGTGTTGACATTAATTACATGATTTATATTGACAGATATTTGTTTTTCCAAGATATATGAACATAACGGGCCATTTTTAAAGAAAATGAATCAATGAGTTTGTTTTTCAATTAAGTTAATTATATTTATGTGTATTAATAAAATAAATTAAGGAGTTTGTTTTTCAATTAAGTTTAATTAAGTCAATTAATTATATTTATATGTATTATTAAATAGTTTTTACCACTGTGGTTTATTCATGACAGGAAATTATAAATAATATTCATGATAAATACTTTTTAATAATTTGTAACAAAGATCTGTTGAAAGATAATTAATTTATTTTATTACTGTTATTATTATTATATATTCATTTCAACGGAAAATCTGATACAGATGGTGGTTGCTTTTTAAAATGAATAAAAAGTGCTTGAGAACTTGCACAAAAGGGAAAAAATTGGATTATTCTGTTTTTTTTTTTTTTTTCAGGAGAAGTGTTGATGCTAAAACTGATAATTAGTTATATATTTTATGTGGATTAGGAAAGCATAGGATTTAAATACAATTAAGATATTTTAATCAATGAACAGGGGTGTGAAATGATTTTTAATAAATTTAAATGAGATAATTTAAAACTATATGTGACTTCGCACCACAGTTGCTACCACTACTTGAAAACAAAAATTAATCTTGGATTCCTTTCTTGGATTCCTTTAACATTTTTAAATGTATGTCTACCAAAATGTTTTTTTTTTTTTTTTTTTTTTTTTTTTTTGTACTGATAACAAATTGAGAACATTTTAGGAACGCTGCGATCCCTGTAAAATTATTTTTACTTTTTTTTCTTTGATATACATATTTTTTTCATGCTTTTATATTAAACAGTGCATAGTGGGTATTTCAAAAGGTCGCAACAACAATAAAACGCAGTAAAAATAAACAAAAAATCTATGTGTCGGAGATATTTTGCTGTTTGCAGATTTACATTCATTGTGATGCGGGATTTTGTATGGTACTAAGAAAATTATTACTTCAAAATCTTTACAGTAGAGAGCTCTGATGCAGGTAATGTCATGGAGGTGTTACATACAAATAGCTTGAACAACTCAATAATAAGATCAGGTCTAATCATCAGGTCATATGTGTTTTAGTTTTAAAGTTACCTAAATCCAAACGTTTATACACTGAAAAAAATGAAAAACAAAAGAAAGAAAGAAATGTTTTTTTTAGCCTACAAAAATGTAATATAATCATGAACGAAAATGTACAATAACATATTCCGATTTATCCATGATTCCCAAAAGCGTTTTTAACACTTTCCAACCTAGTTGAAAAGTGTTTATGACTTCGGTTTGTCTGGCGTCTGACAGTCTGCCGCCTGGCCGTCTGGTCGGACTCTAACTCGCATAAATATGCTCGGACCGCACTGAAATTTTTGTATGTTATTCTTGTTTACTATGGCATCTTCTCTACTTCAAATGAAGTGAGTAGCACTTATAGTTTTTTTACAGGGACAGTCAAAAGTATTCCGTTACATTACAGTCAATGTGAAATAATCGTTTAAAGTGCATTTTGATGATGTTACGCCATTTGAAACATGATGGAATTGATATATAATTATGAATTTCAAGCATGCTTTTTGTTGAATATGGGCTGCAAAGTATTAATTATTAATTTACAAGGTCAAACGAAAGGATTCTGTTACAAATTGTTCTATGGGGAAAAATCGTTTGCTGTGTAATTTAGTGATATTTCTCTATTTCAAACATGTTGAAAATTATATGCATTATTGAGGTGCACTATAAATTGTTCTCTTTAAAGTGTGAGTGCATTGTGTTTATTTACAGGGACACACAAAAGATATCGCTTACAGTACATATGCGATATTTACAGTCTGTGTGATAAGTGCGTTTATAAGTTTAACTAAATGTTTTCATAGTACGTGTGTGTTTATAAACTCACTGTTGTTCATATACAGGGCTACACAAGGGAATCCGTAAATATTACAGACTATGGGAATGAAATGCTTAATGGTAGTTTTTAATTGTGTTACGCATTTTGCTGCTGAACTATATTTAGTAGATTAATTGAAGTTTGTGAAATATAAATAAATTCATATACAGAGCTACGCAAAGAAAAAGATGCATTGTCGTTTACGGTTAGAAATTGCTGCGAGTGAGTTTAAGTTGCCTTTTAGCTTAATATGTGATGTGTACAAAAGTCTTCAGATAATATACAGGGCTGTACAAAAGATTTCGTGTACATTTCCATCGATTGGCGAAAATTTCTAAATGTGAATACTCTAATAGAAGTAAATTTTATTATGCTATATATTCACATCTATTGATTACAAATATATTCACTATATATTCACATCTATTGATCTATGGCTGCACAAAATAACTCGAGCACTTTTTTTACACTGGAAGGTAATTTCGAAAACTGTATTTTGCAATGTGTTATATTTTTTCTAAACTGTTTATTTAACTGTTTATCTTCTTTCATCTTATTTAACGGTGAAGTTTCGTTACAGTTTTCTGGTTGTGTTGGAAAGTGTTTCATAATCTATGCTTGACGCATGATTTTTCGCTCTTGTTTATTTATAAAAACCTCAGAAACCAATATATATTCGAGAATTAAAGAAGCATTTATAAATATTAAGTTTATTTTAATGCAACTGATTTTCGGAAACGTTTCCCAGTAACTTTTATAGTTTATTGATGAGTTTTCTCAGTCCGAAATATCGGTTTTTCATATACTATCCATTTTCAGATAAACATTTTCATGTTCAACAAACATGTTTTACAGACAGACATGATAAATCAATGCACTAATATTAACATTAAAATTATTTTTTGAAGTAAACAAAAATATTACGTCTGAACATATTTATATTTATATTAAAATCATTAAAATTACAGACATTACATTACAAAAAACATTAAAAACATTTTAAAATTGGACGTTTCGGATTTACATTAAAATCCCTCCAAATCCAATAAATCTTATTGTGACTTACATTATTTTTTTTTTTTTTTGCTGATGAGTGATTTTAATGTAAATCCGAAACGCCCAATTTTAATATTTTTTAATGTTTTTTTGTAATGTAATGTCTGTAATTTTAATGATTTTAATATAAAAATTATTTTTTGTTAGTCTTGAATATATAAATTTAAGTATGCAACTCCAATTGTTTAATTAAGAGTTAATGGCATTCTAAAACCGATATTCTGCTGAAGAAAACATATTAATATACAATAAAAATTACTCGGAAATGTTTTCGAAAATCCGTGTCAGTAAAAGAAACTTAGTTCTTATAAATGCTTATTTAATTCTCAAAAATATGTTGTTGTTTTTTTAGATTTCGAAATATAAAGATCACTTTTTGGTATCGTGAGTAACTCGGAAGAGGTTATTGTATATTTCCGTTCGTTGTTATATTACATTTTCGTAAATTTAGAACAATTTATATTTTAACACAGTGTACAGAAAATACCATATCTTTCCAATAAATCAAACAACATATTCGCGGATGAGCTGTTCCATACTGTCTCAGACGTAATACCGCGATTGTTCTCTGTACTGGATTGTGGTGATGGACACATGGAACACACTCAAATCACACAGAATTGTTTTTTATTATCATTTCAAAATTATAAGGTATTGTTTTCTTTGAAGAAGCGACTGCGGCTATCCAGATCTTAAAATAATGACATACTAAATTATCTCTATTCCACAAGTTTGTCCGATTCATATACACTAGTGTGCAAAATTTAAGCAACAACCACAAAATCCTAATTTCTGAACACGTGACTACTCAAAAGAAAATTCTATAAAGAACAAGTGTAGAAAACAGGTACTATCCTAACAGCACAGTCAATCGATGTAAGTCTCCTTGACATCACAAATGGTCACAAGTGTCACAGTCACTACAATGAACTGATATGTGATATATTTCATTCATTTATACTCTCATTTGGTCACTCCACTGACAAGTCACCATGACTGCTGCTTTTTGACGAGTCACCAGAAGACTATACAATGAAATCACCTGGTGACTTCCATGTGACTGTCATTTGGACACTCCATTGTAAAGTAATCATGATAGCTGTTCTGTGACGAGTTACCAAGTGACAGAAATTGAAATCATCTGGTGACTATCTGGATTGCAATGATGACTTCACAGTAGAGTCTCGGTCACCTGAAAGTCACCTTGCAACTTCATTGTGACATTATTTGTTGTCTCATCACAATGCAATGCTCACACTGACTTCAAAGTTGAGTCTTGAATTGACAGTCAAGTGAGAATCATAAGGTGACTTCATTGTAATGTCAACTGGTGACCCATCACAAAGCAACAGTCACAGTGACTTTTCAGTTATAACAATCATTTGAGAGTAATAATGAGATGAGTGACAGATCCCAAATTTTGATTCACCGTAGTGATTGTGACAATTGTGACCATTTGTGATGTACTTCACATCGACTGACTGTGCTGTTACGGTGAGTACACACAGTTAGTTCTACACTTGTTCTTTATGAAATTTCCTTTTGAATACTCACGTAATCAGAAATTAGCATTTTGTGTTTGTTGCTTAAGTTTTGCACAGTAGTGTATATTTTTCTATCGCGTTTTACTTTTGCCCTAGGATTTAGAAACACCTGGTAAATGGGAGAATAAAATAATATATTTTTTGTACCAATGATTTGCCACATACTTAAATATAATATTACTTTACCACATACTAAAATTTATTATTCAGAGTAATCGTGACCAGTCCAGAATAATCTTTCATTCTAAACTAGTACATTTTTCTTTACATTCTTCAAAAACGAATCTCCGGGAATCTTGTTATCACGGGTATTTTTTAAGTAATTAGGTTGTATAGTAACTTATATGTAGTGCGGTAGGCGATGCAATAGGTTGATTTTGAAAGCATCTCGCCCTGGAGGTCTGTGAGTTATCACCAATTCGATATAAAGTTCAGTTTTCTACTTGAAAGACGAGCCATTAGATCTTAATAATATTGTAACGGGGCCATTAGGAGACAGCTACTTTTCCAACAAAGTAAAAAGTATGAAAATCGGACCATTCGTTCAAGAATTTTGCGTGGACATAAACAAAAAGATACAAACGATGTGTATCACCTCATTAGTATAAAGGTGGTTAAAAAATTATACATTGGGTTACCACGAGGGCTTTTTGTTTAAACTTGAGTATAATTATATCTGAACCGTAATGGTTTTATTATTTAAATACAGGGTTTCTGTCATTTAATAAGCAGAACAGTATTATGCAGAAATAGTAATTCCGTGTTATCTTGATTGCGTTACAAACTTTATAGAACTAATAAGGATTTTAAAGCAAATAAACAATTAAAATGGAATTATACTTTTAAAAAAAAACAACCTTGAAACAGGAAATAATCCATTTGGGAACAAGAGAACCTTACGTAAAACAAACTGGTGCCCCTTTGAACAACCAGTAATTAATAATTGTGAGCTGAAATAAGCCAGCTTAAATAATTGTATTAATGTTGATATAACTGTAATTTTGACTGTGTTGATATAATTTTGAATAATTATAATATTACATTTGTTTAAAAATAAATTCGTCTTCCTTTTACAGTTTATGAAATTACAGTATGGCGTTTAAATAAATGATATTACTGTACCGCATAATTTGTATAATTATTCAAAAGGAGAAAATTATCTCTTTAAACTAATCAATGTATTATTGTGCAGTTAGAAAAAAATCATGCTTTTAAATTACATATTATATGTTAAATCTGAATGCAGAAATGTGTCTATATTTTCCCAAAATTCTCTCGATGAAAATGCATCTTCACTATTTTTCTAGCAAACATTTTATAATAACGGATGGTGAAATAAAAAAGAACTTTGCATATTCTTAGAATTATCTATTTAAACCGTTTTAAAATATGAAAACAGTAATTTAATTTTTCACATTGATTGTACATACTTTTAATTATATCAACAAATATAAAAATGCTTTCTTTCCCATTCTTATTTCATTTATTTATCTAATACGACGTTAAGTAACATTAATTACTTGAAAACGTTTTAACTATTTCGCTTACAAATTTAATTAAGTAAATTTTACAGTTTCATTAAAAGAATTTCATTAAGTAAAGCGCAGAAATGCGTAATTTGTAAAAGAATGTTTTGAATTCTCGTTAGAATTACATTTTATATATTGATACTTTCAACTGCAAAGAATTTAAGATAAATTACTTTTAATACATGTACTTTCGAAAGGAAATTTCATTAAAAACTATTTATGTCTCTCTCCCCTGATTTAATGCTGGTTATTTTATTTGGATCCGTTCTCCTGACATTTAGTTTGTACATGTAGAAACATTGGCATAAATCGTATGTATAATATAAGTAGTTCTGTTTAACATAATCTAAGTTTGTTTAATCAGATCAATATATTTTTTAATATTTTAAAAATACCAAATATATATTGAACAAAATACTAAATATATAAGGTTTCACGATCATATAAAATACATATTTGTAACGCTCTGTTATAGTTAAAGATTTAAGTGTTTTACATTATATCTTTCTTAATATAATATGTTTGTGGAACATAAAAAAAACTATTTAATCTTATTATATTTGTAATATTTTAGTATTTCAACTATTTTGCATTTAAAACTTGTAGCCTGTAGATTACGAAATATGCTGTTCTTAAATCCGCATAGATTAAACGACCTGGAGTTTTATTGAATAAAGCTTAAAATAAATAAATATTTAAAATGCAATTTGATAAAAACAATTGTTTTTTTTCAACAGATAACAAATAAAAATATAAAACTTTTTTATATAAAAATATCGAATAATGACAAAACCAGTTTGTAAAACCAGTATTAAAAGTTTAAAAAATTACTTTTGTGTCTCGATTTTCCATGGAATTATTATGTTTTTTTTTGTTTTTTTTTGTAATGATCTCGTGTAAAAATAACTTTTAAAATATATCGTTTACATTATAAAAAAAATATCTGGATGGAATGTCATAATAAATACATCAACATCACTTTCTTATGAAAATTAATCCACTATATTGGACTTTAACTCTGTTGCAAGAGATAATTATCAAATAAGTATTTTATTAGAAAATTTTATTAATAAATTTGTTAATAAGTGTTTTATGACACTACACAAATTCACTTGGCAACTGTTTTGTATTTATATTCACGGAAACATTAAAAAATACATTGTGATTTAGACTTAATAGAATAAAATAGAATTTTTTTAATTGATTTTTCCATAAATGAAGTATTACAAATCAAAGTACGCGTTGTATACGGTGGACAATGTACATGAAGCAGATTACCTAGTTTCATATGGGAATGATCGGCAGAGAATAAAGCATCGTTTGATTCTTTGTGGTGAATATTCGAATATATTTTTTAACAGTCAAATTCTCTCCACATAACTAGTAAGCATAAAATTTACTTCTGGTTTGTCAAACAGTACTTTTACAAACTCGTTAAAAGAAGATCTGCTTTAATTATAACCTGTTTATATAAAATGACATACAACAACATTTAAAAAAAATCACATCCCTTACGATTCAGTTCAATGCTGCCACGAATGTAGAAGCGTTATATTGCACTAATTTAAAACAAGTAAAATTTTTGCAAGATTACGAAGTTTCCAAAAGCTTTACTAATTTTTATAATAGAAGTATTTGTGTTTTAAATTAATGGAATAAAGATTTACAAAGCAATACATTTTTGGAAATAAAAAGCAATTTATATTAAAAAAAAACTCTCTTTGTTTTCATCTAAACATCAACAAGGAAAAGCCTTAATCTTTAAAGTATCTTAGAACATTCGAAAAAATGTATAGAATAGCCATTTGTAAAATTAAATCCCGAATTATATTCGTCCTGGTAGAATAAAAAATGAGATTGATTGTGATACTAAGAAATAAAGTTACTTAAGTTGTTTAGAGTCTCCTTTTTTCCAAACGGAGAATAAATATAATTTTTCAACTCTTTTGATTGTTTTTTTCATAAAAGAAACTCTATGTCTACTTTCAAGATAATGTATTTTTGTATCGTCAGATAGAAGGTTTAAAACTACTTCATAAAATTACATAAAAATATCCATTTTACTCTAGAATTCTTATTTTGTAAGATAATGCATCTATTTCTACAGGAATTTATGAATTTCATTTCATCAGTCGGATAAAACTTAAAATCTAATGAAACGTTTAATAATTATTTCACATAATAACACAGAAGGAAGTTAAAATCCTTTTTGAATAGATATTATTAATCAATTCTGGAAATATATCCATAATATTTCAGCAATTAAACAGGAATAATCTAAATTTAAAATATAAAAATGCAGCAAAGGTAGAAAATGTTTACGTTCTTCATTAAATTATTTAATTGTACAACTAAGTCAGTATTTTCGGGATGGTCTTGTTTCTATTATTTATATTACTCGCTACCGAAGACTTGTAGCATTAAGCGTTCTAAATTTTGTAAAGTCTTAAATTTAAAAATAAAGTATTAGATATAAAACACTAGTTCAATCTTAACCTACTGTAAACTGGTGCCTTCCGATTGTCTGGTAAACTTGGCAACAAGTATAAAGAGAATGTACCTAACGCCCTCTTCGTATACAAATGACCTTATTTTATCCTGCTTATATACCGTCTAGGCCAACTTTCAGCACTTTTCGAAACAAAATCGTCTTATTTAATCACAGAATTAAATCAGGCGATATTTCATTAAAAAAAATAATGATAGCAGAAAACCGTAAAGGTAACTTTCACTTACAAAAATTGTTCCAAAATAGAAAGTGACCTCATAAAATCTGCAACCAAAATCAAAAAAGTAAACAAGAACGGAAAATTATAGATTATGAAACATTTTCAAACACATACAGAAAACTATAACGAAACTTCTCCGTTAAATAAGGTAAGCAAATATGTAAGTAAATAGTTTAGAAAACATACAACACATTTAAAAACTCCAGTTTTACAAATTACTTTGCATAATCAGAAAAGTAGTTAAATTATTTTGTGCAGCCCTGTATATGATTTATAGATTTTATTATATACTACATAGTATGATAAAATTTAGCTCAATTGGAAAATTCACATCTAGCAATTTTTGCTAATTGATGGAAATGGATTCGAAATCTTTTTTACAAACCTGTATATTATCTAAAGACTTTTGTACACACCACATATTAAGCTAAAATTTAATTTAGCTAAAAAACGCATAAGGCAACTTAAAACGCCCTTCCAGCAAATTCTTAACCGTAAACGGCTTTCTTAACCGTATCTTGTTCATTGCTTAGCCCTGTATATGAATTTATTTATATTCCAGTAAACTCTATTAGTTTACTAAATATAAATCAGCAGGAAAATGCATAACACAGTTAAGAAATACCCTTAGGCAATTCACTCTCATAGTCAGTAATACTTACGAAATCCTTCCTGTAGCCCTGTATATCATATATCATAATACGAGCAAATATTGTCTGCGTGTATATATTACGGTCAATATGATTAATCCGGTCATTATTAATAATAACAGGTTATTATTAATAATGACAGGATTAATCATATTGACCGTAACATATATATGCAAAATTTATCTTAAGAACGTCTCGAACGATTTTGACGAAATTTTGTATCCTACCATTTATGGGTACCAGAAAACGATTCGGCTAAGTCACGTGTTCCAGAAATTCGATTAGTGAGTCATTTCGGGGTTAGACGGGACAATGCATTTCAACGGGAATGAAGGTTGAAAAAGTTATTAAGTTGTTACACAGTTGAAAGTAAACGAAGTCGCAAAGTTGATAACATCTCGCCAAATTTGGAGATATATGGTGAAATATTGGCGATATTGGTGACATTTGGCAGGAAAATCGACTTTTAAAATTATTAATCCCAAAAGACATGCTTGGCGCCAAATGAAAGAGTGTCGCCAAATTTGGGAATATTTAGCGCCATTTGCCGAAAAAATTTGCTTTAAGAATTTAAAAGAATTTTCTAGAAATTTCCAATTGCAGCCGAGATACATGATTTAATCAATCAAAGTCCACAGAACGTTCTCGAAAACAGAATTTAACCAATCAGGGTACGGTACAAAGAATTTCAACACATGATTGGTTCTAAATGAGAGACCGCCAAACTTGGCGACATTTTACGATATTTTGGCGACAAAATTGGCTTTCAGAATCTAAAGGAGTTTTCTATAAATTCCCAATAGCAGCCGAGATACATGAATCAACCAATCAGAGTCATAGAACGTTCTCAAATAAAGAATTTAACCAATTAGGGTGCATAGGACTGATTGCGTTATGTTGTACAGATAATTTATTGTTATATCGAGTTCAACAAACGCTAATTTTAACCGAGCATTGCTCGGCCTTCCCAGGAGTTGATTAACAAAATTTATACACATCACGTACTATGCGAAATTTAGTTATATTTAAGAACGCAAACCTAAGTTGAAAACGCAATTCGATGAATTTTCTGTCATAGACAGTACAATAGCCGAATTCTTACGTGTGTCTCTGAAATGATAAACGCATTGCACGCCATAATTTTCAGTAAGCAATTTATATAATTATAATGCACCTCAGTATGCATATAAATTTCATTATTTTTGAAATAGTGTAACATCATTATAAGACACTGCAAACGACTTTTTCTCGTAGACCATTATGTAACAGAATCCTTTTGTGTGAACTTGTAAATAAACTGTTCATGCTTAGCACCCCATATTATACCAAAATCATGTTTTAGTACATTTCAGATATGCACATCGATTTCGTTATGCTTGAAATGCCGTAACACCATCAAAACGTACTTGAAAAGATTTTTTCCCATTGACAATAATGAAACGGAATACTCATTTTCAATACCGATCGTGGTATAGTAAACTTCCATAACATATAAAAAAAACAGAGCAATGTGTATATTTTTAGGAGTTAGAGCTCAAAAGAGTGGACAGATGGACAGACGGACAGACATACCGAAGTCTAATGCACGAAGTGTTTAGAAATGGCCCATTTAGAGATTAACTTTAGCTATCCTATGCAAGAAATTTGAAAAAAAAAAAAAACGTTCTCATACTATAAAAATTAGCTTGCGAGTATTGTCGTGTAACTACAGACAATAACGTTGTGTAACTCTTAGTCACTAGTCACGAGAAAACACTCGCAAATGAATTTTTTATCGTATGAGAGCGTTTTGTCCAAATTTCGCGCTTGCATTTCGATATTTTTTAAATGCTTTTATTGCATAGAATAGCTGACATCGATCTCTAGCCCGGCGAGATTTTACTTTTTCTATTTTGCTTGCAGATTTTATTTTTCTACAACGTCCCTTTCACATTCGGAACAGGTTCTGAAAGTGAAAGTAGCCTCATTTTTAACATTTCCAACATAGTTGAAAAGTGTTTATGAATTCGGTTTGTCTGTCTGTCTGTCTGCCGTAAGTCTGTCTGTCTGTGCCTGCTCTAACTCGCGTAAATATATTCGTAATGACATGCAATTTATATATGGTATTGAGGTTTACTATGGCATGTTTGGTATTGAAAATGAAGTGTGTAGCTCTTATAGTTTTTTTACAGGGACACTCAAAAGAATTTCGTGACATTACGGTCAATGGGGGAAAATTATTTGCGGTTTATTTTAATGATGTTACACAATTTCAAACACATTGTAATTGATGTATATCACTAAGGTGTATTATAAGAGACTTACTATGGAATAGGGTGTGAATAGCTCTTATAGTTACTTTACAGGGACACTCAAAAAATTCCGTTACATAACGTCTATGGAGAAAAATAGTTTGCGGTTTATTTTAATAATGTTTCACTATTTCAAACGTAATTGAAATTTATATATATCACTAATGTGCATTACAAGAGGCTTACTATAGAATATTGAATATTGTGTGTATAGCAGTCATCATTCATTTACAGGGACACACAAAAGAATTCGCTACTGTCTGTTAACAATAATTCTTGGAAGTGCGTTTTCAGTTGCTGAACGCGATTTAAAATTTAACTCATTTTTGTCTATAACTTGGAGTGTAGAAATTCTGTAGATCATATACAGGGCATCACAAAAGTTCCTGAATACATTTCAGTTTATTGTAAAAAATTCCAGAAGGAGAATTTTAAACTGTGCTACGCGTTTCCTAACTGAACTAAAGTTTAGAATTCTATGTAGTATACATACAATTCCATAGAGCATATACAGGGCTGCATAAAAGTATTCTGATATTTTCCGAATATTGTTGGTAATTCCTGAAAGTATGTTTTTAAATATGTTATGGGTTTTCCAAATTGTTTACTTAGATTTCATCTTTCACCTTATTTATTAAACGGTAAAGATTTGTAAAATTATTTTGGAAGTGTTGGAAAGTGTTGCATAATCTATGCGTAACGCATGATTTTTCGTTCTTGTTAAAAATTAGTTTGTGAGTATCGTCATGTGTTTAGTGTATGCTCTAAAGCAGTGGTTCCCAACGGGGGGCGTACGCCCCACAGGGGGGCAATTTGACTTTTCAGGGGGGCAATTCTAGATTTTTCTGAACTCATACCCTCTGAATTGTTTTTGTAATAGTAATGTTGTAGACTGAAAATAAAAGTAACACATTCAAATTAAAAAAAACAAAATGAAAAAAACAAGTTTTTTATTCACTTTTTAAAAAGTCTCCATTCAAAAGTTTTAAATACACGAGTACCAGAATAATTATAGCAAAAATAATTTAAGATATTTAGATACTTTTATATACTTAAAAATTCTTTATAATTTTTCTGTTTTATAAGTATTATAGAATTTTAAACAACTTTTTCGACTATTTATTGAATGAGTCCCACTGCAATATGTCACATGGAAATCCATTTTACACATGAAACTATTCAAGTGTATATTTAACAACAATTACCTGACGACCTTCCTTTACAGAATCTTTTATCACGTTTTATTCTGATTAGAAATTGTTGTATAATTTAATCTCAGAAATTCTGTGATTAAATAAGACAAAAATGTTTTATTCAAAATTATTGATTGGTCTAATCAAGGATTCTGAGCACTTTATACATCACGCATTCGTGGCGACCGTTGCGAGGAGATTAAAAGTGACCCTTTATGTGCCAACGATACTTTAAACTACGAGTAGTATCAGATGATTATAAAAATTATTTGATTCATCCATTACCTTCGGTATGTTTCAGGATCAATGTTAAATGTTTTTTACTCTATCAGTTCATTCATTTAAATTTTTATAAGAATTATATTTTTTAGGAGGAGGGGGGCATCATCATTTAAGAGATGCTTTGGTGTGGCACGGCCAAAAAAGTTTGGGAACCACTGCTCTAAAGGATGCTATACATGTATTAAACATCTCAATTCTATCCTCACATGTATTCAATATACTGTTTCCACAGGAAATTGCTTACATATATTCTACAAAATATCTTATCTTTAGAAAAAGACAGAAATGTAATTCTAAATTTCTATTTTAATAAAATATTTTACAGACTATTAAAAATAAATCTGACATAAAAGAAAACTGCGGAGTGGGATGACAGTATTCATTTTATTTAATGAAAAAAATCAGTATTCTTTTTTTTCAATCCTAAAAAAATAATCGATTGTTAAAACACAGAAATTTCGTAAAAGAAAACAGATTCCTCCCGTAAAACAACCAAATTTTTCTGCATCCCAACGATTTTTTTACCAACAAATTTCAAATTTATTTTCACATTATATCTTAAATTTTGAGACTACATTATACTGCCATTTTTTATGTACACATCTCTCGGTAAAATATAATTTAAAGGCAAAATATCCTGGTTCGATAAATTACTTTTTTTAATTATAATGTATTATTTAAGTACCAAAGTAAGTTAACAAAATAAAATAATAAATATTAAATTGAATTATATTTATAGGATTTTACTTATTTGAAATTGATTCCATTACAATATGTCAAAATAATTATACCAAATATTTTAATCACCGATGTGCAATTCTGTAAACACATTTCAAAGTGCAACGAAGTTTAAATAAACTAATTTACATCTTCTACATGCAAGCACAATCTCTTCTGTACTCTCTATATATACAGATATTAGTTTACATCTGTACTTTTCTGACATTTATTGACACAACATGCTGCAGTTTCTGGACAATGTAAGAAGAAAAAATTGTATAGCACAAATTTTACACAATTGAAAATATAGGAAGCTTGTCATGAAAATATTAATCATTTGCAAGCATGCTTTGTATGCAAACATTAATTAATACTAATAAATGTTACGTGTTAACCTATTTTTCCCGTAAAATTCAACCTGTGTATACGTGTTTTATTCCGTATCAAATCATCTCGTTCTCCATATTACAATTTTAATTAATAATACTGTTTTAAATATGTGTACAAACAACTAATTGATAGAAATAAACGCCAAGGGAATAAATCTTCACAAATTGCACATCAAAATTAAAAATATAACAACATTTCCTAATTTTCAAATAACTATACTTTAATTAATTAATTTTGAAAACTGTTATGAAAACGTAAAGTAAAAGGTAAAAATACAATTTATTTTTAACTATGCCTATCCTCTAATAATAAAATATTAAATAGAGAGCGTTACAGAGAGTTATTACAGTATATTTGCATGTTATTTAAAAGTTTAATTATTAATTCAATCATGGCAACACGCAAATAAACTTAAATTAAAATTCCAATATTTCTACTCAACAAAAAAAATACATATTTCGATCTGACAACGATGAAATAAATAAAATATTTAATAGTTTTTTTTTTTAATCTTACACAAATACAATTGGATCTATATTTTAAATCAAAATCAAATGTGTCTTGCTAACATTGACGTTATAAAGATGGCTGAAATGGCACGCAATATCGATTACATTTTATTGCAGACATATTATATTCCAAATATTGCATAACTTTAATTTTTGCACCACTGAATAGAGAAACAAGTGCACTTTCAAATAATTTTTTTTGTTGTTTGATAGCTGTAACTCAATTTTTTTCTATATTTTTAAAAAATTAAATTTTCAGCATCAGGTATTTTAAATCTTTGTAAACAATGAAAGTTTCCTCGTTACAATAACGTAAAGTAAAAGTTTCAGTAATGTAAATAAATAGTTAAAACGACGAAGAAATTGGCAGCGTTATCAAATTTGGTATTGAATTGCCCCACCCCCCCCCTTTCTCTGGTGACAGCAAAACAAAATAATAAATAATAAAAATAAATAAATAAAACATTCTTTCCCAAAATGTAAAAGTAGCTGAAATACATTCTCTGAAACTTTGTGCTTAGATAGAGTATAAACGAGATTCGGTCAAGCGGCTGTTAAAATATGTAGTTTTCAATCAATTTCAAAACTTTATTATTTGAATACATACTTGACATGTTTGATATAATAATTCTTTTGGATATATTTATTCGTCAATCTTTAAAACTATATATATTAAATGTAAACATGCATTTGAATTTTCACTTACAACCATTTTCACATCTGTCCCGTGTATCATGCAGTATGTTTTCTAATTCGGGTAATTCAGGTTGGATCCTGTG
The DNA here is from genome assembly GCA_963931845.1 of Maratus michaelseni. Lineage (NCBI taxonomy): Eukaryota > Metazoa > Arthropoda > Arachnida > Araneae > Salticidae > Maratus > Maratus michaelseni. The sequence continues at coordinate 121,412,111 of OZ007589.1, forward strand.
ATTTAAATAAATATAGTACAATTCCAACATTATTATAAAAATAATCTCAGAAAGGCAAAAATTTTATAGTATTAAAAATTAGTGGTAACAACAACAAAACAAAAAAAAATTAAATCTAGAATTTTATAATAAATTATAACACCGTGTAATAATATATTTATATTAAATGCTAAAAGGTGTAAATTAGCAACATAATAAAAAAACTTTTATTAGGTTGTTTTGCATGTTTCGACTCACTCCGAGCCATTTTAAAGATTAATAAGAGAAACCATAGAGATACTAACACGCAAAAATACAATATGTAACGATGCGGTATCTTTTAATTTACAGAAACTGTGGCTCGAGTTACTCCATGGTCACAGATATGAAAATAAACAACCAAGTAAAAATAAAAGATAATGTGCGTAATTTTTAAAAAAGTACATGAAAATAATAACTTCAATGCCTGTGCAATTATGAAATATTGTCATTTGTTTTTTAAAATGACTCGGAGTGATTTGAAACATGTAAAACAACCTAATAAAAGTTAATTTGATTTGTATTATGTTGTTAATTTACACATTTTAGCATTTAAAAGAAATATATCTAGCATTTTGTCTATCTCTCTGTCAAACCACCAATACATCAATTTTCAGAGAAAAACTTTCATCGCAACAAAATTTTAATATACCGCTGAGGTTGAATGCGATATGAATTCCATGATTTTCATAAAATTCTATAATTTAATTTTCTATCCATTATTAACCGATATGTCTTCATAAAGTTATTTCTTTCAATTCAGCGAAATTTCATATATTCATGAAGAAAAACATATGATTTAATTTTTCAAATACCCTATCTCTCTAAACATCCGCGATTTAATTTTCTAAAAATACTTGGTGAATTTTTATATCTTAAAATTGGATTATTGAAAATATGCTGTTGAAAATTTTGATTTACTTCTATTGTAAGGAATTCTGCAATTCTTAAAATTCTTTGTGGAGGGATTGGCGGTTTAAATTAAAATTTAAAGAAATTGTTCTATCCAATTTTAAGAAAGTTAAATTAACGTTCATGCTGACATAGTAATTTAAATCTTACACTGAACTAGTGTTTTAATTGTAGTGTATTTTCTAAACCACATAATATAATTGTAGCATATATAGCAATATAATTTTTTTGAATGTTCATATTATTATAAAATGCTAAAAATTCTACAATTACTAAGTATCATATATCGGTAAGTTTTTACCATAAAAAATATACATTTTTTTTTGTTTTATTTATTACAGACGAGCATATTTACAAACAAAAGATCACATAAATATTAAATTTCGCAATTTTAAAAAAAAAATGACTATTTTTTTGTTAAATATCTTCTAAAATTAAGAAAAACATTTGGAATATTTCCGCAATTGGAAATATAGCTTTAAAATTAACCATTTAAAAATTAGCTATTATTAACAAATCGGTAGGAAGGGAAACTCTGTATATTATGTCTATTAGGATGTCTGTTTATGTTCATTACAATATGTTAAAAGTATTTGAACATAAAAAACAGAAATCCATTTTTTTATTCAATAATTTAATAAAAGTATTCTGATTTTGTATAAATAAATTTTAGAATTGTAAATAGATTCAAAAACGTTATTCAGAAATACAATTACCTTTTAATATAACCCGTGACTTGCAAAGTACCGTGTTAAGCGTAGTATTTCGGATTATTAATATAATTAGAATTTATTTTCTCTAATTTTCTCTCAAGGTATGTATGTGATATTAACTTCTGTATAAAAGATAAGAATAGAAACTATAAATTAAATCCTTGGCAGCTCTATGAAACAAAGGGTATTTTATATTTTAAAGTGTTTTATTTCTTTATGTATTTCTTTAAAGCGGGGCTTCTAAATATGTGTGTTGTGACACATTGTGTGCCATAAAAGGATTTGGGGTGCGCTCGGAACAAGTAAGTCACGTTTAATCAACATGATACAAATTAACAGAATTATGCCACCTTTTTCGTGCAGTATTTAAAATTACGTTATTTACTTTGGGATCAGGTTAGGTGTAATAAAGGTGCATTTATTGCAGGTTATTTCATCATTCGAGTACTTTTAATTAGAATATGCTTGGAAATCATGAAAATGTACTCACGCTTACAATTAAAGTTCTTGCTGAGAGAAATAATTCTCTTGAAATAAAAGAGTAAAATTAGAAAATGGAGGTCTTGTATTCCAACTAGTAAAAATATGTAACTTAAATTAAACTCTTATTGTACATCATTTACAATCTTTAAATTTTTTCCAATTAAAAACAATTATAATATAATAGGGAACGGAAATTTGGTGCAAGTGTTTATTTTATATATTCTTCAAAGCCATTCTCTCATTTTAGAACAAACAAAAACACACATAGGTGCAGCTACACCCGCTATCTACTACTCCAGTTTAGAGTAAAAGTCTCCTTAAAAAAATAAAGAAACACTAGAATCTATTTATGCATAACATCCCATTTCTTCCGCTTATTCCATTTATTCACCAAATTCAACTTTTCTGAATTATATGAGAAATGTCCTTAAGTGAGTGAGCATAACATAAATTCTTGGAATCTGGGCATAAATGGCACAGAATTAAACTTTGCATAAAAGAAAAAGTTATTTCATAAAATAAAAGGTAAAGGTTTGCAATAAAAGACTCGACAACGGATATTACAATGTATTTGTTTTCCCTCATTTGTCAATTTAAAAATTTTACAATAGAAATATTTAGTTCTCAGAATTTTACATCTTACATGAGAACTTTAATGCAATAAAGAGTATCTAAAAGAAACGCATATTTCTGTTAGATCCCTCGAAAAATATTGAGAAATATGCCTATACAAAAATCCAATCTTGCAATATAAATATTTAAAAAATATATCGTCAAGCTCTACTATATAATTAAAAAATATTAAAGGATAATACGATTAAAAGTAAAAAATACGTTTTCAAGAATTTAATATGTCATTATTTTGTTATAAATTAAAATAATCTTTTTCGCTGTAATGAAGCATTTAGATTATGTTGATTAAAATATTTTAAAAGAAAAGTCCGTTTGTATGCTTTTTAACCGCTTTATTTAAGTATGTCTCAAGAGTTTAACAGTGAGTAAAATGTGCCGTTAAATTAAAAAAATATAATAAACGCTGATTCAAAATGGTTCAATTTAATTTAATAGTTTTGGATTCAAAATAGCTATCTATGATTTATTAAAATACATTCTTTTCCATATCTCTATATGAAAAATTTAACTCCAATATTTTTTGATGATTTTATGAAACAATTCGTGAATTTTTATGTATATGTTTTCCATTTATTAAATTCGTGTTAACTTTATTATACCTTTATTTTTGTAAGAATACTACATTCAGCTGACTGCATTCATTTGAGGCTCGCTAGCTAATCAAAAAAAGATATATGCAGCAGTAGAACAATAGATCAAAATGTAACGTTTTGATTTCATGTTTAATTTGAAAGTTTTATTTAAATGTTCTAATAAGTGCCCATAGTCTGGAGTTATAGTTTTAAAAAATCCACATACATATTTGATAAACATTTACATGATATTCGAATTCAACAAATTTAATATATAATTTTGATGTGTTGTCATTTTGAAATATAAGGGCGTATTAATACGTTTTTCAAATAGTTCACACTCAGAAAAAGGAATTGATTAAAACTACAAAACATGTTTTGTTGAGTACATTTTGGTTGTTTTAGCAAAATTCAAGTAAAATTGAACCATTTTACTTGAATTAACAAAACATTTTTTGCTGGCGATACAAAAATTTTTTTTGGAATTGCAAATTTTTTTTTGTTGTTGATTCAAACAAAATTTTCATTGACCTATATTTAAACAAAACTTTTGTTTAAATATAGGTCAATAAAAATTTTGTTTGAATCAAAAAAAAAATTTTGGCTATTCCAAAAAAAAAAAAATTGTATCGTCAGCAAAAAATTTTTTGTTAATGCAAGTAAAATTGTTCAATTTTTTAAATTATACCTCTTTGGTGATTTTTTTTTTTTACACAAATAAAAATAACTGTGCGACGACGAGGCTGCATAGTTGATAAACTAAATAATATATTCTTGTTCTCCATCATATTAAATTACTAAAGCAGATTATGATTTATATTCTTTTAATTTGATCTTACAACACACCTGCATGCAAAAAGCTGAACCATAAATTCTATGCGTTTCTTCTGGTTTTCCTGTAGCATTGCAATTCTTAATTAACGAATAGTTTGTAAGTACATTTTACTGTAAATCTTAAACAGTTATTAAAATCGTCGCCAACTCCGTGAACCATTGTCGATGCCATGAACAATCGGCAGCCCTGTCAAATCGTTTTTTGGATTAATACGGAGGACACTGACGTATATCGGCTAATGAAATATCTTAAGGGATTACTCTATGATTGAGAGTTGTTCTCGTGGTGTTATATTGTGCATAGAATGTATGAAACCATACATTGATTTTGGATTACACACCATTTTTAGCATATTAAACCACACATGTGCTGAAAAAGCACGAGTGTGGGATTACAAAGTGCAAAATTATATAACATGAAATTTTACGTTAAAGTGGGAAGGGTGATCACAGAAACAATGAATATGAGACCGAAAGATTTGTTCATCTGTTATGGCAATCCAATCTCTCAATTAGATCAACTTATTCCGAGATTCTTGTCATCAACAACATGACGTTGATTTCTACTCGTCAGATTTTGGTCCAGCCAACTTCTACCTTTACCAGAACATTGAGATATATTTGAAAGGTTGTTGTTTCCACAAAGAGTGTAAATCACAGAAGGCCTACCGAAATTTATAAAAACTGTTCCCATTTCAGCAGTGGCAAGAACGATAGAACGGGGCTGCACAAGATCGATGTTTTAAAAACCAAGTCGCTCTAACTTTGTTACGTACACTCTTTTGTCTGGAGAGATAATCCAGAAACATTTAATTTACCCTTGTAAGTACGATTTATTGCTACATAGAAAAATCATTTGACTGCAACCTTTTTATACCCTGTTATTTTCAATTACGAATCTTATTTACTAATACAATCTTGGGCAATTTTCTTTCTAATTCATGATGTTAGTTTATTCATTTAGTACATTTAAAAAACTAATATTTCGCTTAAAAACATGCTTTAGGATTTTAATGTTCTTCACATGTGTGCATATGGTTAACGAAACTCCATTATGATGAAAGGAATTTGAACTTAATATTATGTATAACAGAGATTTTTGTCCTGAATGTAACAATATAGATTACTGAATTGTTATAAAATGACTGAAACATATATATATAAAATAGCTTACTGTTTGTGATCTTGGTAACTCATACAAACTGACGAGACTGATAAAAACTGACTGAGTGGCAAAACTTTCTTAAACTTTAAAAGTACAAAATGCACATTGTAAACATAAAAATTTGACAATTTCAGCTGTTTTGTTACATTATTATATTATGGTCTTATATGTTTTTTCATAAATACATGAAATTCTATAACTTACTCAACTCTAACTTACAATTTTCGTAGTAAACAAAGAAGAACCTGTGACTGCTGCCTTTGGTAACTATTACTGCTTATAGTTCAACATCAATTCATCTACATTGTGAACGGCAATTCTTCAGATAAGAAAAAATATAAATTGTATAATTAGTTTAATTAACAGTATAAAAGTTCTGTGCAATTACTGATATTTTTGATACAAAGTTTATAAAATCATTAATTATGTACTGAAATGTTACGGAAATAATCATAAAATAATCAAATAATATATATCACCATAAAAAATTAACTTTATTTTTTTAATTTTATTAACAAATCAATTAAACAATACAATACATATTAAAGTTTTAATAAATGTCAAAATTAAATATATAATTTAATGCCTGTGTAACCTTAAGTGGAATTTTATCTTAGAAATGAAAAATTCTGCATTAAAATGAATATTTTTTATGCAATTTTATGAAGTAGTTTTAAATCTTTTATATTATGATACAAAAATATATTATCTTGAAAGCAGACACTGTGTTTCTGGATATGAACGAAACAAAAATGACGGAAAAATTATATTCTTATCCCGCTTGGCAAAAACGAGACTCTAAACAATTTCAGTAACTTTATTTCTTAGAATCACAATCAATCTCTTTTTTTATGCCTCCACAACAAAATGTTATTCGTGATTTAATTTTATAAGTGGCTGTTCTATGCATTTTTTCTACTATGTATTATATTAAAGACATACTTTAAAGATCAAAGTATTTCCTTGTTGATGTTTAGATGAAAACAAAGAAAGTTCTTTTATAAAAATTGCTTTTTTATTTTTAAAGATGAATTGTTTCGTAAAACTTTCTTTCATTAATTTAAAACATAAAAAGTTTCTATTGTAAAGAATATAGAAAGCTTTAACAAAATTTGTAATCTCTCACAAATTTTACTTAAAAAAAAAATAAGTATATTGTTATGCTTCTGTATTTAAGAGGAAATTAAGCCTAGTCGTAATTGATAAGTGAATTTTTGTATGTTAATTTTAATATTCTGAATGACTATAGTAACAGTACATTTGGTTTTAACGCCTATTAACACTAGAACCGCAAAGACTGGTCATTTTGACCCGTACCAGATAAATAATTGTCGATTCATACCAGAAATTTCTCAATAAGTTAAGTTAAATATCTAGAACACAAAAATAAGTGGAATAAACAAGTTAAATAGATTTAAATATAAATTCTGGTGCAAAATATTTTTTATAAAACTTGAGTAAAATTTCCAGCGGTTCAAGTGTTAAAGTAATGCGGGACTCAATACAATTGAATTTAGTATTTGCTACATAGAGAGAGTTGATGTGACTTTATAAAAATCGAATATTCACCATTTGCAATCAAATGAAACTTTTATCTCTGCTCCCTATTTACATCAGAAACTAGCCAATAATTAGTTTTTAAGAAAGGTATGTGAGTTTGCAAATTCGAAAATTATGGTTATTGTGTGTATGCATGATTTTTGCAAACATTGTGTTGCAATTTAATGTAGACTCGTTTTCGATCTTTAATTGTCGAGGGCCATTTCTTACCGTTGAGAAAAGTCATCAAAACATTAAAGTTTGTAAAAAAGAAGCAGTATGTATTTGAAAATTTTATCATATTTTTTGGTTTGTGGAAAAGTGTTTAAAGGATAGTTAAGCTTTAGTATTTTTGTTCAATTCGATTTCAAAAAAAAAAAAAGAATTGGGAATTAAATCCAATCTGCCACTGAAATGGCTTTTATATTTTTACAATTTGCATGTAAAAGGCATAACGGAAAGCCTGCCGTGCCGAGATAGGAAAAACAATGCATTAAAACTAAAATAAACCGTTATCTATATAACGTTTAGAACCGGTAACTGACATAGCTCAGGGATGCAGCATCCTGTATATTTTTTAAATATTTACCACCATTATTTAAAAAATAATATTTTTTGTAGTTGCTTTCCATTGTACACTTTAAACAAATATATTACAAATATGATAAATAGAATATAGTGGTAGCAGGTATATAAAAAATATAGGACGCTGTGAACCTTGAACAGTGAAATGCTGATTTAAGTAACTGAACCTTTCAATTTCCCAAACAGACATTAATAGATTGCGCACATTATCTTACTACATACGTGCTTCTTCCACGCGCATTATATTTCATGATAATTGGTATACCAACAACATGGGATAACCACAAGTGTTAAGTTATGTAATGATTTAATTGTCATTAGCTATTATACCAATAGATATTTTACAGTTTATTCAAATTTTGCTTACATTAGGACGTTCAGTATCTTGCAGGCTACAACTGTTCCCACATAGCATTTGAATGGCTCCCCGTGTCATTTCAAATATTAAGAAAGACATATTTCCCGTAACATTTAAAACGACTTTTAAAACGACTTATAAGGACAATTCATTTGTATAGATGAATAACCAACACGAAAGTAGGTAAAAGTTACTCACTATTTATTGTTTTATCTATATCAACATAAGCAACGGCAAAGTGAATTTGCTCTTACGTGCCATAAAATATTAGAAATTTGCGAGAAGGCCAGTAACGCTTTAGGTAATTGTTTTCCGATACATATACAGGGTGATTTTTTTTTTAAGTTGTGAAAGTAAAACCCTATAACGAAAGAACCACTGATCCAAATGACCGGAAATTTCACAAGTATGCTCCCAAAGCAATGGGGATTTTTAGGCATGGTTAAAAAAAACTTAAAATTTCATCGACAGATGGCGCTGTATATGCAGTAAAGTCGGGAGAGGTGCTTGTGCAAGACACACGCACAGTGGATACTCTTCACTCTGTTGTGGAACATGCGTTCCAACTCGTAGCTGAAAACATTGGACAGCACACTGAAATTCGTATGCGTTAGTTGCAAAGTTCTGTACGAATGTTTTACTCCATATTTTTATTTCGTTCTGTTTCTACAGGTGTTTGCAGTTCCTTTTCCCAATTACTGCATTCTGTATGTTTTTGATATACAGAATGCAGTAATTGGGAAAAGGAACTGCAAACACCTGTAGAAACAGAACGAAATAAAAATATGGAGTAAAACATTCGTACAGAACTGCGCAACTAACGCATACGATTTTCAGTGTGCTGTCCAATGTTTTCAGCTACGAGTTGGAAACGTGAAACCGCATGTTCCACAACAGAGTGAACAGTATCCACTGTGCGTGTGTCTTGCACAAGCTCCTCTCCTGACTTTACTGCATATACAGCGCCATCTGTCGGTGAGATTTTAAGATTTTTTTAACCATGCCAAAAAAAATTCCCATTGCTTTGGGAGCATACTGGTGAAATTTCCGGTCATTTGGATCAGTAGTTCTTTCGTTATAGGGTTTTACTTTCACAACTTTAAAAAAAAATCACCCTGTATATATTCCTTATCCTGTATCATCATGATATATCGTAAATGCAGCATTACTAGATCATTCCAATGGAATAAGGGAACAATGAAAGCTCTTTCAGGGACTCTCTAGTTCGATGCAACTTTACATCCAAAAAGACAAGTAAACGACTTAGACGAAGATTCCAGAACTGCCCGGCCTACTTTATATTATCAAACCTAAGAATTTTTCTATGGATGTACACTATAGTAGAGACGAACATATAGGTATTAGATAATTTGTATCAGTTATCGTTTGGCAGGTAAAAGGTACTAAAGATACCTTAAAATGTTGCTAACCTAGGTATCAAATCAAGTTTTTTAATATGTATAATGGGGCAGTGTTAGAAACCCATATTCACTGTTGCCAGCCGCTTCCCGCTGGTTATAACTTCCGCTAGACGCTTTAAAGCGTTAAATTATCGGGGAACCTACGTCATAGTATAAAGGATGAATTTTACATATGTTATTCAGGCGATTGTTTTATGCTATTTTGTAAGCAGCCAGACTGATCCGGTTGGTCTAACATCCTGCCGGACATTGTAAAAGGTCCGCTGTATGTCGAGCGTGAGACCATTAGCTGTGCATGCGAGAGCATTACTGCTGAGCCATGCTTTAAAGACTGGTCTGGCGGCGAGATGTTAGACCACTCGGATCGGCCTGGCTTCTTAGAAATTATCATAAAACAATCGCCAGAATAACATATATAACATTCAGCCTCGATACTATGACGTAGGTTTCCCGATAATTTAGCGAGCTTTAAAGCGTCTGACGGACGTTATAACCAGCGGGAAGCGTCTGGCAACAGGGAATGTGGGTTTCTAATGCTGTCCCATTAAATATTTTTTCATGCAGAAGAATGTGTTCTGAAATCATAAATAAGTTACATCTCTATCAAGTATAAATTTACACTCATATCTAAAGTATTCATATCCCATCAAAAATATCACCTGTAAAAATTGCAACCGAGTCTAGTGACTCTTTTACCGTAAAAAGTTCTGAGATCGTGTAACGCCAAATTTAAATATCTTATTAACTCTGAAATTTTCATTCACAAATAACTCCTAGTCTCTACACTTTTAGTTAATTATTATTTTGTGACTTGGCAATTACGCAGCACCGGGAAGTTATTACAGCTTACTATGTTATGGAATGGGATGTGGTAATTTGATTAAGGCTAATTATATACGCACAGTTATTACACCTTAATATGTTAGGAGATGGGATGGTATTATTTGATTAAGACTAATTATATACATCACATTCTCGTGCTACGTAATTGCCAAGTCACAAAATAATAGTTAACTAAAAGTGTAGAGAATAGGAGTGATTTGTGAATGAAAATTTCAAAGTTAATAAGATAGTTAAACTTGGCGTTACACGATCTCAGAACTTTTTACGGTAAAAGAGTCACGAGACTTGGCTGCATTTTTTACAGGTGACGTTTTTGATGGGATTACACTTCTTTTTGTAAGTAATCCTCCTTTTCTTGATTTTGGGCTCTATTTGGAGGTCATCCATTGATTTTCGCTAAGCCTACACTCTGTCCCTATTATTTGCAGGTACCAAAAATTTTAATATTTACACAAAAGTACAGTTTAGAATAAAAATAAAGCCAAAATTAAAATTTCCGGAAATTTCCAATACGTACAATATATTCGATTTTTCGATGTTTTTTTTCTTAGTCTGTTTGTTTTATTTCCGGCAAATGTGAAGCTTCTAGGACTACAAAATAGAATTTTTTTCAAACTTTCAACTTTTTATAAATTTATTGATATTTCGATTTTACTTGAAAGTTTTCTGATTGTCATGCCAATATAGTAATTCTTTAATCCGTCTTCTTAGGATCATTTAGGTTCAATTTAGAGATAAATCAAGATAATCTTATTGTCACTCTGATTTTATTTAGAAAGGACTATCAAGCCATAACCAGCCATTAATTTCAGGACGGTAGGGGGAGCTGTGAAAATTTTTTTTGTGCTAACATCATTTAACAATCCATATTTCATATGTGAAATAAATAGAGTACAACCTGTGAAAGAAAACAAAGCTGTCTATAAAGAAATCGCCTATATCGTAGCCAGTCTATAGCGGAACTTTTCTATAACGAAATTCGTAAACGAAGGAAAAGAAAACCATAATCCGGGGAAAATAACATAAAACAATTAGGGGCGTTGTACTAGCTAATAGGACAATTATCTTAAAACTCATGTTTCTAGCACTACAAAATCGAATTGTGAGCGAAATTTTGATTTTTTACGGATATTTAGATTTTTCGATTTTATTTTCGAAGTTTGCGAATTTTTTAATTGTTTCTTTTATTGAATCGTAAATACTACATTTACACCAAATTTTAAGTTTCTAAGACTGCAAGATCGAATTATTTTAAATTTTTGATTTTTTCTAAACTTTTTTTCTAATTTTCCGGAATTTTTTTAATTTTTCCTTTTTTTGTATCCTAAATACTACCTGTCTTACAAATTTTAAGTTTCTAGCGCTACAAAATAAAATTATTTTCAAATTTTCGTTTTTTTTATTTCTTTTTTTTTATTTATTGTGTTTGATTTTTTTTCTTTTTCAGTATCCTAAACAATACCTTTACGGCGAATTTTAAGTTTCTATAGCTACAAGATCGATTTTTTTAAAAATTTTTTGAAATGACGATTTTTTTTCGAAATTTCGAGAATTTTTTTAATTTATTTTCTCATTTTGTATCCTAAATACTTCCTTTATTCCAAATTTCAAGTTTCTAGCTCTAAAAATTCGAATTCTTTTCAAATTTTCGGATTTTTTCAATTTTTTTTTATTTTATTTTCGATTTTTGTTGTGTTTCTATTTTTTATTTTTTCTGAATCTTAAACAGTACCTTTACACCAAATTTTCAGTTTTTAAGAATACGAGATCGAATTATTTTCAATTTCTCTATTTTTCAATTTTTTCAATTTTCGAATTTTCCGTATTTTTTAATTTTTCCTTATTTAGTATCCTAAACATTACCTTTTTTCCAAATTTCAAGTTTCTAGCGCTATAAAATGGAATTACTTTCAAAATTGGTTTATTTTTCTATTTCTTCTTTTTTTTTTTTTTTTTTTTTTTTTTTTTTTTTTTTTTTTTTTTAGAATTTTATTGTGTTTTTCATTTTACCTTATTCTGAATCCTAAACAGTACCTTCCCGCCGAATTGTAAGTTTCTAAGACAAAAAGATCAGATTATTTTCGACTTTTTCGAATTTTCGATTTTTTTTTTTCGAATTTTCCTGATTTTTACCTTATTCTGTAACCTAAATACTACCTTTATTCCGAATTCCAAGTTTCGATTTTTTAATTTTATTTTCGATTTTTATTGTGTTTTTGATATTTTCTTTTTCTGAATTCTAAACACACCAAATTTTATATTTCTAAGACTGAAAGATCGTATTATTTTCAATTTTCAATTTTGTTGGTATTTGTTGAATTTTTGAATGTTTATTTTCGAATCTTCTGGATTTTATAAGTTTTCCTTTCTTTGTATCCTAAACACTACCTTTATTTCAAATATCAAGTTTCTAGGCCTACGGGATCTACCTAATCTTTTTGATGACGCGTGAGTGACAAAAAATCGAAACTTTGAGTTCATATGTCGTTTGAACTACAAAAGATAGAATCTTGAAATTTTAAATTCTGGTCTTATTTGTCACATACACTGAGAAAAACGAAGTTTCAGGTTTTTGGGGAACTTCAGCGCAGAGATATAGGGAGGGAGGGGTGTCAAAAGTGCCCTGATTTGCTTCAAGAAAAGGATACTTACGCCTGTACTGTCTTGACTTGGCGGAGGAACGGTAGTGCCTCCAGATACAAAATTAAAAATTCCGGAAAATTCCAACGGATCAAACTTTTTTTTCATTTTTTTCAAATTTTCGATTTTTTTTTTTTTTTTTTCTTAAATACTACTTTTATTCCAAATTTCAAGTTTCTAACGCAACAAAATCGAACTATTTTCAAATTTTTGATGTTTTTCGATTTTTTCGATTTTTATTGTGTTTTTAATTTTTCCTTATTTTGAATTCCAAACACTACCTTTACGCCGAATTTTAAGTTTCTAAGGCAAAAAGATCAATTTATTTTCATTTTTTCAATTTTTTTCGAATTTTTGAATTTTTTTTATTTATTTTTTCTTTTTTGTAACCTAAATACTTATTCTAAATTTGAAGTTTCTAGCGCAACGAAATTGGATTATTTTCAAATTTTCGAATTTTTTTCTATTTTTTCTATTTTTTTATTTTAATTTAGATTTTTTTTTTTCTTGTGTGTTTTTGATGTTTTCTTTTCAGAATTCTAGACACTACCTTTACACCAAATTTTAAGTTTCTAAGACTACAAGATCGTATTCTTTTCATTCTTCAGTTTTGTTGAAATTTGTTGAATTTTCTGTTTTTTTTTTTCGTATTTTCGGGATTTTATAATTTTTTCTTTCTTTGAACCTTAAACACTACCTTTATACCAAATATCAAGTTTCTAGGTATACGGGATCTACCTAATCTTTTTGATGACGCGTGAGTGAGTGAGTGACAAAAAATCGAAACTTTGAGTTCATATGTCATCTGAATTAAAAAAGACAGAATCTCGAAATTTTAAATTTTGGTCTTATTTGCTACATATTCTAGAAAAACGAAGTTTCAGGTGCACTGGGAAACTACAGTGCACAGATATGGGGGGGGGGGTGTCAAAAGTGCCCTGCGTTTCTTCCACAAAAGGGTGCTTACGGCTGTGCTTTCTCGACTTGGCGAAGGTACTGATGTCCCTCCAGATACAAAATTAAAAATTCCAGAAAATTCCAACAAATTAAACTTTTTTTCAATTTTTAAAAAAAAATTTATCAATTTTTTTGGATTTTTTAATTTTTTAATTTTTTTAAAATTCTAAATACTACCTATATTCCGAATTTCAAGTTTATAGCTCTCCAAAATCGAATTATTTTCAAATTTTCGATGTTTTTCGAATTTTTTGATTTTTTAATTTTATTTTCGATTTTTATTGTGTTTTTAATTTTTCCTTATTTTGAATCCCAAACTCAAGTTTAAATTTTGGTCTCATTTGCCACGTACTCTAGAAAAACGAAGTTTCCGTCTTTGGGGAAACTCCAGCGCAGAGATATGGGGGGCTGAAAAGTACACTGAGTTGCTTCCAGAAAAGGATGCTTATGGCTGTGCTTTCTCGACTTGGCGGAGGCACTGGCGTGCCTCCAGATTTCGCTCTTTCGTAACAACATTTGTAGAAATTTTGTTGTTGTTGTTGTTGTAAAAAATGCATAAAAAGGCATTGTTGAATTTTTACTTAAATTTGCTGAATACTAGAATATATACAGAGAACTGATTGATTGTATAAAGAGGAAAATTGTAGTGTGATATCTGATTTAAGATATCTCATACCGAAAGTTAGTTTTAATAAGCGTAAAATAAGATTTTCACATTATTAAGACATTCCTGAATGGCTGTTTTCATAGTTGCACGTAAGAAGCCTCATTCGTCTTGCAAAACTGTAATATTTTTATATGTCTGCAACTGAAAGCAGTGAACGTAAAATAATGCATAAATTTGTGTGCCATAATTGTAGCAACAGATTTATAAATAATAACTCTAAAAAAATTAAAATAAACAACTTTTTTGACTCGGCTTCGCTTTGTTAAGCGCATATACAATAACATCCAGACGAGATATTACAATTCTTTTATGTCAACCATGATCCAGTTTTTATATTTATATGGTCTTTATAACATGTAAATTGTACTCGATTTAAAGGATTCATTTAGTGCTGTGTTCGAACAATGTTGTTAAGTTGGTGAATGTTCTTATTCAAAATATCTACCACTATTTCAGAATATTTATATAATGGTAGATATTTCCTGATAAAGTGAAGATTATTAGTCGGAAAAACTGGTAGATATCTTGAATAACAAAAATCTTCAATCTGCTAACATTGTGTTTAAGTCAAATGTATAGATGTCGAAATGTTTAAACACTAGCTAGCAGAAAATCCGAGACGAGAGGCATATATCGCAGATTTTTCTGATACGCTAGGGAAGAGCGGGGCTAGTTTGCATAAGAGGTAAGTTGGCACACTGCTTATAAAAACAGTCTGAGGGACTGAAGGAAGCTAGTGAGACAGTCACGTAATTTTTTAACAGTGTTCACCTAAGACGAAAACGGCAGTTGTTCAGTACACAGGTCGGAAAAAATGCTTTTTGAAAAGGTAAGTGACTTTCTGAAACTAGTTTTTTTTTTCCTAGTATGCAACCACAGTGAGATGGAGACAACCTCTACATGTTTTTCCAAACAGTGTGTTGATAGCTTATAGAATATAAGTGTTCTTTTTCGTTTTTTCATTTACCTTAGTTGCGCTGGCCATGGAAAGCGGTTAGTTAGCATTTTCAAATCAGGACTAGTTGGCACAATTGGGTGAGGTAGGGGAAGGCCGGGCAAAGTGGTCACCCAATATAATAACGTCACCAGAGCGCTGACATTGCGTGGTTTGTGGTCAAACTATTACGTTTGATGGCAGTGAGTAACCAGACAATCGTTGAACAATGCGGTTCCATGCTTTATAATTTTAGAGTGGATTTTCCAGTTTTTGAAATTTGTGATCTACGGTAAGTGACTTATATTACAGACAATTAACAATAACTTGTTATACTTGCATTTATTTATTTAATGTGTAAGGAAAGAGCATGTTTTCAGCTTCACGTTGGTGGGTGAGTGGTCGCTGACTGTTCGTTAGTTTCTACTGTAGAACGTATTTTCTGTCTTGGCTCCCAAACAGGCAAAGTGGTCAGGGTAGTGGCCGTTGATTGGATCAAGTGAGGAAGGTTGGATCAGGTGCAATGTTTGTCCTCTCTGGGCTCATGATGTCTGTTCACTTCGCAAAAAAGATGACGCGGAATTCATTTGCGAAAAATGCAGTGTTTGATTCTGATTTATAATTTTTTTATATGTGTTTGTTAATTTCTTATTGGATTTTCATACCATTTTCAATCTTTCATTATGTTTCTTACGATTTGTTATGACAATAAAAATATTCTAATAATTTAAATAGTGTTTTCAACATTTTTACACCTGTAGGTCAAGTGGCCATGGAGTGACCACTTTGCCCGACTTAGACCGGCAAAGTGGTCATTTTGACCTTTTTTGGAAAAAACAAATTCTCACTTCCACTTTATTATTTCGTAAAAATTATAAATACCCTTACACTTCTAAGTAGTCACTCTAGTTCAGTGCAAATTTTCAGTTATGTGTATATATTTAAAGGGGTAACAAAAAATCACAAAACCTTAGGGTGACCACTTTGCCCGGCCTTCCCCTATGCCAAATTGTACAGCTGAACTTATGGTGCTCTTGATTTCAAGAAATGACAATTTATTTTATTTAGGAAATTGAGATAAACTAGAGCTGTGATTACTATTATTCACAATGAAAGGTGTCTTCGATTGCAAAAACATGTTCCATTTATTGGTAATCCAGGTTATTTACAGGGTACACAATACAAGGCCTGAAATCAAACGCCAGTGCTCGAGAGGAGGCGATGGTAATTACATGGTGATACAATGCAGAGCAGGAGCTGAGTATTTATAGAAAACTGTTACAACTTTCCCAGCTCGTATAAAGATTTGGCGAATAATACCAATAAAATGTAGCCAGATGTATATATATCCTGGCAATACAGGAGTCCGAGGAGACATATGTGGTTTTATCCGTTAGTATAAAGAGAATGGGATTAAGTCAAAAGGCTAGTATTAATTTTAACGCCATGTCCGATTAAAACCGCATAATGATATCTGGTGAATTTTTGGAAGAAACTGCCCTAAAAGATTACTATGTAAAATGCGGAAGATGAGAGCTAAATTTATCACAATTGGGTGCCTAAATACCATATAATGTAAGTAAAAGGCCATGTGAAGAACAAACAAAAGAAAAAATATATATGCGTGAGAATTGACAGCAGATGCACTAACCCCGAAATATAGATGTATAGTGCATCTGCAAACAAAGGTTTCTTGCTGATTGCTAAGCGCAAGACGACTTTTCTTTTTTCTTCTCTTTTTAACACTTTCCAACCCAGTTGAAAAGTGTTTATGACTTCGGTTTGTCTGGCCGGATGGCCGTCTGGCTGTCTGTCCGTGCTCTAACTCCCGTAAATATGCTCGGATTGCTCTGCAATTTTTATACGTTAATGTCGTTATCTATAGCATGTTCCCTATTTCAACGGACGTATGTAGCACTTATAGTTTTTTTACAGGGACACTCAAAAGAATTCCGTTACATTGCGGTCTACGGGAAAAAATCATTTGCGGTTTATTTAAATAATGTTTCACTATTTTAAACGCATTGAAATTTATATATATCACTAAGGTGCATTAGAAGAAGCTTAATATGGAATAGGGTGTTCATAGCACTTATAGTTACTTTACAGGGACAGTCAAAAGAATTCCGTTACATTGCGTCTATGGAGAAAAATCGTCTGCGGTTTATTTAAATAATGTTTCACTATTTTAAACGCATTGAAATTTATATATACTACTAAGGTGCATGACAAGAGGCTTACTACAGAATAGTGTGTGTATAGCAGTCATCGTGAATTTACAGGGACACACAAAAGAATTCTCTACTGTCTGTTAACAATAATTCCTGGAAGTGCGTTTTCAGTTACTGAACGCGATTTTAATTTTAACTCGCTTTTTGTCTATTACGTGGTGTGTATAAATTCTGTAGATCCTATACAGGGAAGCACAAAAGTTCGCGAACACATTTCCGTTTATTGACAGAAACTCCAGACGGAGAATTTTAAACTGTGCTACGCGTTTCCTAACTGAACTAAAATTTAGCATCCTATGTAATATATATACAAATTTATAGATCCTATACAGGACTGAATAAAAGTATTCGGATATTTTTACGAATATTGTATATGTTGGAAATTCCTGAAATTATGTTTTTAAATAAGTTATGCGTTTTCCAAATTGTTTACTTAGATGTTATCTTTTAGCTTATTAAACGGTATGATTTGTAAAATTATTTTTGAAGCGTTGGAAAGTGTTACATAATCTATGAATACATAATGGTCTATGGTCTCATCTATGGTTACATAATAGATGAAAATGCAGTTAGAGGATATTAACGGGTGAAATAAAATGAGAGCTTTAATTTTAGTAAAATAAAACTAGGAATAAATAATTTGTGGCCAGACAACTAATTCATGTTACGGAAAAATAGTACCACCCTTAAATAACAATAAATAGTACCACCAATAAATAGTACCGCCCTTGTACTTTAGGTGAGGGTACAATTCAAACACATAATTTACATTGTGATATATAAAGTTAAATCTCCTTCATAGAGCTGTATAAGCATCCAAATATATATCACATACAAATTCAGCATTTTCCAGTGGAAACTATCGGAAGGCACTTGCATTCACTATAGACCTGGATCCCTCGTCTGAGCAGTTCCTCTCAGGCAGCCAAAACAATCTTTTTAAATGTGATAATCCTTCACTAATATTTATTTGTTTATATATCAAATTTTAAATCTCGTCCGAGGAAAATGTACTGAACGAAACAGTAGTTCGCTTTCTTTCTCATTTATTTCTGTCGTTTATCTTTTTCGTCATCCAACCGTGCCGACCTAATGTGAATGATTCTGTTGTTTAGAAACAGGAAGTGCAAAATTGGGAGGGCTAAAGTACCAGTTCATATCAGGAAAAGAGCCGTTGAATCTCATCTCATAGATAAAATGAGATTAAAGTTGTATAATTCGTAACACAAAATGTTGTTAACGATACAGATTGCTAATAGATGGTTAAAAATCATTAATATTATGTTTTTGAAATATTCATAAAGACATAAATTTATATAAAACAAATGTGAAGTCATATTAAGAATGCATAAGTTTAAACAACATTTTTTTATTATATCGGCTAGCGGGTTGCTGGACACCTACGCTACTCTGGCATCCTTTCATTCGCTTTTCAGAATCAACTTTTTTTCTCCGCGTACTTAATCTAGTAGTTCCTATATCTATGCGCTCGACCTAAAGCAGTAGGTAGTAGCACCAGCACCCTTAAACTAAAATTTGAAAGTTATCGACCATAACTCGATTAGTATGATCGTTATCGAAAAATAGATAATTACAAAACTTTATAGCTTCCTAGCCCTAAAATGTAAGTTTTTCGATATCCAACTACAGGTTTAAATGCTTCAATAAACGCGTAAAGAAGTCTGGCATTATAAGATATATAGACATTTACTAATGGAAGTAACACGTGTCAGCAAGTACAGTGTATTTTAAGAAGAAAATTAAGTAAAGCATGCTTATCGTACTTACCCTCTGCAGGAATACACGCGCACTCGCAATCATACATGTGCATTGCAGTCGATGGTGGATACGCTGAATATTTTAACTTTATTTTCTTACTAGCTGTTACCCGTGACTTCGTTCACGCAACATAAAAAGAAGAATAAATACATTAATTAAGCAAAATATTTCACTCCCTATAGTTAAAAACTTAAATAATTAACTAACTCTTTATCACATTTCATAGGAGACATCACGGTATTTTCGTTATAGAATTTTGACATAACTCAGTCTTAAAAAAGTGAAATTTTGTGCCAAATAATCGCGAAAAGGAAACTGCAACCAATGCAAAAAGGAGGGCCAAATAAAATCGTGGAAATAGACGAATTGGGTAAAAACAAATGTCAATTTTATCTGATAAACAATTTTAACTTTTAACGCCACTGTGAAACATTTTAACAGCCAACCTTCAAAAATAATTAATTGCATATGCTTTTTCTTTCAATTCAATTCTACCTGTTCAAATCTGACAGTTTGTGTGACATCCTCGGATCAATCATTACCGATGTTAATTAAATCGCATTGCGTTCGATAGTCTAGGAGTAGTTGCGAAATACAAACACATGGTCACATTTTAATATAATAGATTCGTGTTCATTTCCCTTTTCTTAAAACTGTGATGTGATTTTTAGCTGAAAACTCTCATCTGTATATAACGGATACTCATGCTTAATAATCAGTATAGATAAAAAAAATATTTAAATTTTTCATTTTAAATATGGCGTGAACTCGTCGACTTTCTATACTTACTGATCCTTGTATTATTAATGTACGGAATTGATTCACACTCCTTTTAAAACATATTGGAAAATTCCCGTTTTGTTTCAAATATGACGTCACTTTTCCCCCAGAAAAATCCCTTTTCAATGACATAATTCTTATTAATTTTCTTTTCCAGGCAATCAAGACGTAAATTTTAGCAGAAAGCTCACATTTGTATGTAAATGATATTCAAGCTTATTATTAATCAGTATCGATAAAAAAATATTTCAGGTTTTCATCTTAAATATTACGGCCATTATATATCTACTTTCATTATATACTGATATTGATGCTCCTTGTATTATTACGAATATTTGAAAATACATTTTTTATTTATGACGTAATATTTGTCCAAGCGAAATCTTTTCTTAATAAAATAATTATTGTTCATTTTTCCTTCTAATTATAACACTGTCTTTGACAGAAAATGTCTTCTCAGCCTAACCGATATTCATACTTCATGTATAATAACAAATACTTCATACTTCCGTTTCAAATATCATGGAAATTCATCTTCTTTTTAATTTTCATTTTATACGTGAATATCGTTTAATTGAAAAATAATTGTTGAGGAAAAATTATTATTCCATGTTTTGTATTTATTAGCAACGATAATGCTTAGGAATGTAAAATGTTTAATTAAATTTTACAGAAAAAATAGTCATTGATTCTCTATGAAAATTATAAAATTTTATATTATTAAGAAAATTATTCTTTCGAATATTCTTTTGAATTAAAAAAAAATTAAAACCTTGTATTATTATCAAAATCTAAAAAAAAGTATATTTTATTTCTAGTAATGTTATTTAATCTTTTTAATTCTTATTTTTTTTTTTTTTCATTTTCATTTTTCACGTGAAAAACTGTCAATTGAAACTAAACTGTTGAGTAAAAATTATTATTACGGTTTTTGATTTAGTGTTGGCAACGATAAAATGTTAGCAACGGTAAAGTAAATTTAACCATTTTAATATTTTATAGGGAAAAAATGTCCATTTATTCTCTATGAAGATAATGAAATTTTGAATTATTAGGAAAAATATTTGAATAAAATACACAAAAACCAGCCTATGTTCATTCCCGTGTTATAATCGACCTATGTACAAAGATATAGGATAATTAATTTCTCCATTTTGACGCTGGCTTCAGCCTAACATTTGCACACAGTCGGATTTATAATATTACTAGCAGATCCGCCCGGCGTTGCTCGGTCCCGTTAAAAAATAATACGAAATGCGAAATCACTCTAAAAATCGCTGCTCGAAACCTTTCCTCTGATAACTCTTTGTCTTTCGAAAATTAAATAGAGAGATGGACCCGAAGTGAGGAAATAAATTTAATATAACTTTCTCAAACGTCTGGATCATTTGATTTAAAACTGGTCAGTTTTGTTCAACATTTAAAAAAAAGTTACCGTCTGATTTTCACAAAATTTGCATTTTCGGAATCAGAAAAATAAATTGTGAGTTTCGATTCAAATAATCTAATACTTTTCTTAATACTCGAGGATGGGTGAAGATGAAACTTTTTTCGTTGTCTGGGGTTATCAAATCGGTAACTTTCTTTGCGGTTTCAATAAAAATAGCCATTTTTGGCGCACGCGCAAGAAATTTTTTTAGTTCCACCGCCAGAGGATGCATTTTGTTCTAAACAAATTATCCGACACGTGTCCCCGCTGCCTACGATACCGTGTATAGAAGACGTGCTAGGCAAAATCTTTTAGTTCCAGTTTCTACCACCAGGTGGAGCATTCTGTTCTAAATAAACCTATTTCCGAACGAAACTCCGGCACTCGTTCTTGCTTCTTACGGCACTTGTGTAGAAGGCGTGCTGTACACGCGCGAAAAATCTGTTAGTTCCACTTTCCACCGCCAGGGAGTACCAAATATATGCCATAAATAATTAGCTATATCGTAATTAGTTTATGTTAAGTTGAATGAACCGATTCCCGTTGAAATCGAACCCATAGAACCCGAGAAAATAACTCATCCCCCTGGATATTAATATTCATAAATGCTGGTAACCATGTGCTGAAAAAATGATACCGAAGTTTATTTAGTACCTGGGAGGCCACGGAAGAATATCAGAAAAAATTTCGTTTGAATCGGAACAAGATTAAATGCAAAATATTTTAGTTACATTTTTCACCGCCAGGGGGTGCACTCTGATCTAAAGAAACCTCTTTCCGAACGAAACTCCGGCACGTGTCACCGCGGCTTATGACAAATTATAGAAGGCGCGCACAAAATCATATAGTTCCACTTTCCACCGCCAGGGGGCGCCAAATCTGTCTTAATTAGTAATCTATATCTTAATTAGTTCATTCTTAGTTGAATGAATCATTTGTTGTTGAAATAGGCCCCTTTGTTTGAATCGGACAAATTTTAAATGCATAATTGTCTAGTTTCACTTCCCACCGCTAGGGGGTGCACTCAGTTCTAAATGAAACTATTTCTGATCGAAACTCCGGCACGTGTCCCTGCTGCCTACTACATCGTATCGCGTATATCTTTTAATTTCATTTCCTACCGCCAGGTTGCGTCAAATATGTATCTTAATTAGTTATCTATATCTTAATTAGTTCGTGTTAAGTTGAATGAACTAATTCTCATTGAAATTGGGCCCTTAGAACCCGAGAAAATACCCCTCCCTGGTCATTAATTTTCAGAAATACTGGTAACCAAGGGCTGAAAAAATGATACCGAAGTTTATCTAGTACCTGGGGACCTGAGAAAAGGTTTCGTTTGAATTGGACTAATAGTTAATTAGTTTTGATTTTGGGGGAAGGAGGCAGTTTCGATCAGGCATTAACGCGATATTTAAACTACAACCGAACACTCGCCTCCCACTCCCTACAGAATTAAACCAACGACGTTAAAAAATTAGGAATTATCATTAACTTTTGAAAGAGAAACAAAATGACTTTTTTTTAAAATATACATACAAAAATAGTAAGTTATTGTTGTTAATTTCTGAAATCAAATACATAAATTACGTATAAATGAAAAAACTCTAAAAATCGCAAAAAATCACAACTCGCTGTTTGAATTGCAATCAACTGACGACCTCTTCATCTGCCAATCACAATTGCTCGGTTGACTTCCAGTTGTGCCTACAATTCTATCAGCTACCAAACTAACTGCCCTCCAATGGCGTTTGACTTGTAGTGGGCGATTTGTGACGTCATATGAAACAAAAAACGCTGCAAAACATGAAAAAAAATTTTAAAGCATAAAAAATGAAATTATAAGAAAAAATCTAATAAATAATCCATTCTTCCCTTTTAAAATTACAATTGTTTTCTGTAAAGAATTATCAACTTTCTCCAAGCTAAAAAGTGTGTAAAGGAATTTCGATTCTGAGCGTATCTGAGGCTGAAATGGAAGCAACCACCGAACCAATCAAGCATTCTTGGCAAAATTACTTAGTGTTAAAGGAAAAAATTCATCAAAAAGACGGAAATCGCTGCACGAATTTCGCATGAACTTTATTGAAAAGAGGATAAAATTCACTATATTGGGCTAAAAGATTGGAACCAGATTCCGGTTACTAATGTGGGTAAACGGAAAAAAACTAAAAAACTCATTTTTAAAATCACGATTTTTTATCTGTAAAGAATTATCAACTTTCTCTAAAATAAAAAGAGAAAAAAAATGACGATTCTGAGCCTATCTGAGGCTGATATGGAAGCGCAACCACCGAACCAGTCAAGCATTCTGGAAAACATTCTTAGTGTCAAAGGAAAAAATTCGCCAAAAATTCAAAAATCGCTGTACGAATTTGCAATAAACTTTATTGAAAAGAAGATAAAATTTACTATATTGTACTAAAAGATTGGAACCGGATTCCCGTTACTAATGGGGAAAAATCGCAGCGAAACGTGAAAAAACACTAAAAATCGCATAAAAATTTAATTTAAAAAATCTATTCAAAAATTCCACAATCTGGCTTCGAGGTGCAAAACTACATGCATAGAGGTACCTTCCCACCAAATTTTGTAGCTCTGTGTGCAGCGGTCTCTTCAGAACACAACGGAGAAACACACACACACACACAAACAAACACACAAACTTCCTTCTTTATTATAGTTGGAGATATTTATGAATAAAAAGTAGGAATTGACTTTAAAAAAAATTATATTACTTGTTTTTTATTTTTTATCCACAAAAATGGAATAATTTAGTTGCCATTTTTAGAGAAACTTCGTTAAAATTTACAAAAAAGAAAATAATAATAATAATAATAATAATAATAATAATAATAATAATAATAATATCTCAAAATTTAAATAATTTTTTTTAATTCTGAGAGTTTATGACACCCTCGGCTCAATGATAACCGGTGTTAAGTAATTCGCGTTGCGTTTGACAATCTGAAAGGAGTAGTTGCGAAATACAAACAGGCTGTCAGATTTTAATATAATAGATTCGTATTTCTTTTTCTTTTCCTAAGAAGCATAGTGTGGTTTTTGGCTAAAAACTCTCATCTGTATGTAACTGATATTCATGCTTTATAATCGGTATAGATAAAATAATATTTAAATTTTTCGTTTTAAATATGGCGCGAAACTCATCTACTTTCTAAACTTACCGATCCTTGTATTATTAATGTAAGGAATTGATTCACGCTCCTTGTAAAACACATTTGAAAATTCGAAGTTTTATTTCAAATATGACGTCACTTTTTCGTCACAGAAATCTCTTTTTAATGGCATAATTCTTGTTAATTTTCTTTTTCTGGCAATCAGGGCGTAAATTTTAGCGGAGTATGTAACTGGTATTCAAGCTAATTATTAATCAGTATCGATAAAAAATATTTCAGTTTTTCATCTTAAATATTACGTCTGTTATCTATCTACTTTCATTAAATATTGATTTCATGCTCCTTGTATTATTACGAACATTTGAAAATACATGTTTTATTTTTGACGTCATATTTGTGCAATAATTTTTATTTTATAGAATTGGAATTTATGGAATTTTATAATTTGGCATTATGGTATTTTTTGTTAGTTTAACAGTACATTTTTAACGCAATTTTCAAATCAGAGTTTTAAACCGTAACCAAAAAAAGAAAAAAAAACACAATATCTTTAGAAATCGGAACTTAACTGAATATCGGTATTTTTAATGGAACAAGAACCAGGTAATAAACAAAATATTTTGTATACAAAAATAGGAAAAAAATATCTATTTTGTATCCCTTAAATAAATAAAAATAATGCTGTTCTCCACATTCCAGAATTTATTAAACACTAACTTCATTCGCTTGTTTCTTCCGATAGCTATCGCTGTGGCTGGGTACCTTCGTGGTACTTTGCATATATATTGCATATAGCATTTTCTTTCTGATTTATTTTTAACTCTAAATATTTTGTAAGCCTATTTTACAAATTTTACTAATTTAATATATTTTGTATTTTATTTATTTCTGGCCTAAAGTGGTTAATTTATCGTTTTTGCTTCTTTTTTGCTTTACTTGACCCCATTTAATTTCTTCCAGTGTAATTGTCGTTATGGACTTCGGCTACTGTCATAAATCTGAGATCCACACTGCTCTTACTAGATGTACGATGACCATGGCTCCAGAGACTCTGATTAATGAACTCGTTCCAAGTATATAATTGTAAATTTAAAAAAAACTGTTCAAAATTTCACAGTGATCAGCATGTTCTAAATTATTCAATGAATAATACAAAAGTCTAATGTTTAGTAGTTTAGTTAGTGTTGTTTTATTACTGTAAAATGGAATACGACGTATTTATTACTTTAAAAACTTGCATTATGACTATAAATAGTGTCAAATATAAAGATTTCAAAAACAAAATACAATTTATTCTTTCTTTGTATGTACTAACTACAGGGGCAGGCGCAGTCCCTTTTTTGTCTAACATTATCTCCAAACAATAATCTTCGTTTTAGATTTCTGCATCATTTTCAAAAGAAACGTACTGCGAAAACTATTTCTGTAACATTTCCAAGAGAGAAATTATTGCGAAAATTTTTGTTCTGTGCTTGCGGTTGCCAAAAAGAGACCACGCCGGCCCTATGTAACTAGATGAAACGCTTGATAAATTCCGTCTTAGATATAATATTTTCAATGCCATTATTAAAATTTTACAACATAGTTGAAAAGTTTTTATAAATTCGGTTTGTCTGTCTGTCGGCCGTCTCTCTGTCGTATGTCTGCCGTCTGTCTTTGCTCTAATTCGTGTAAATTTACTTGGATTGCCATAAAATTTATGTATGTTATTGCGGTTTACTATGGCATGTTTGGTGTAGCATTTATGGTTCTTTTACAGGGACACTAAAAAAAGTTCCGTTACATTACGATATATGGGGGGAAATTCCGGCGTATTTCATTGATGTTACACTATTTTAAACACATTCAAATTGATACATATCACTAAGGGCCACCAAAAAGCGCTCACTGCAGAATATGGTGAGTATAGAATGTATAGTTCATTTACAGTCTGTGAACAATTTTTTTCGGTAGCTCGTTTTCAGTTGTAGTGCGCATTTTTGAGTTTATCTAATTTTTGGCATATTATTTAATGTATATAAATTCCATAGATCATATATAAGGCTTCTCAAAAGATCTTACGTGCATTTCCGTTTATTGACGTAAATTGCTGAAGGGGAAAGTTTAATTGTGCTATGTGTCTTCTGACTGACGTAAATTTTAGCGTACTGTGTAGTTTACATGCAAATCTATAGATCATACACAGGGCTCCACAAAAGAATTTGGTTATTTTGTTGGACTTTTGGTAGTAATTGCTGAAATTGGGTTTTCAAATGTTTTATGCGTTTCCTAAATTGTTTATAGCATTTAAAGTCTGAATGACTAAATATATTTTAAAGGGAAATGACTAAATATATTTTAAAGTGAAATGACTAAATATATTTTAAAGTGAATATTTAATTAATTTGATCTATTCTGAAGTTATATAGAATTTCAGATTGCATGCACATCTCACAAAATTAAACAGATTCTGAATAATACAAATGTATGATAATTCATGTGAATATGTTCTTAGAAAATTATTTGTGCATAAAAAAATCCAATATGTTAAATGCACTAGTGTTGAAGAGAAATATGCATGGCTCAGTTATATTATTTATTTAAGATTTTTTTATTCTTTAATTTCCCTTCTAATTGCTGCCCATTCCAACATAACCCTTTTGCTGGGACAAGTTGATCAAAATTACAGCTTAGAATTAAATACATAAAGGTTTCTCTGGGGTTGGCTAATAGAATAAATTAATTTACCAAGATAATAATAATAAAAGGAATCCTTAGAGATTAAATTTTGGATATGTTCCCCCATCGCGTTGTGTAATTTCGTAGTAGCCCATTACCCTTTTTGAGAATGATCATTCTTGCCCCTAGCTGACTTTTAAAATGGAAATCTAAATAAACAAACACATACTAGATAATTTAAATGAGAAGACTCCAAATAATTAACACTATTATTTATTTACAATATTTACAGTTATTTCAAGAAAAAAAAAAGATTTATCAGAACACATCTGATTTAATTTCCTAACAAAATTTCTCCTATAATATTGGCATTAACACTTTGATCCTTGCAAAGGATACTTATATTTGTTTGTATTTATATTTAAATTGATCTTTGACAACATTATTTGTTTACAATTAAAATACTGACTTCCATTTGTGACTAAGGTCACACTACCAGCTTCTCTTATAATATTTTGATAAAATCAAATCAACTGGGGAATTACTTAGGTCAGAGTCATATTTACCTATACACATTGATTGACGAAGGTTTCTCTTTGTATCAGAGCACACTTTCCGCTAACTAAATAGCGCTGCACTTATTGAAAATGTTCATTTCACAAAACTTAGCGCAACTTCACCACTCTCCATATATGTTGTTCGGGTTCGCTGCTTTCTTACCATCAGAATTGCCACTTACATATATTTTCCTCTTTCGGACCGCACAAAATTCATCGCGTCATTTTATTTCACCTCTCACTTTCGCTTCTGATATCGATGTGATGTTCTGTTTTCATTCTTTTTCACAACTGCTTTTTCATGACCACGGTGGGCCGTACTTTGTTCTGCCCAAAATTTGCATGACAGTGCTTTAAGCCCATCCTTCTTTTTTTTCATTGGGTAGTTGATCTCCCGTTTTAACTGAAATTTGCATAACAGAGGGTCAGTTTCACCTCCTCCTTACCAACCCCAACCAATGGCTATGCATCAGTTGTTGCTGTAGCGTGTTGTTTTCTTTCTCGGAACGACGTGTGTGTTCTTTGATATTATCTCCCAGACCAACTTAAATCAAAGTTCTTCTTATTTGACTTTTATGGCTTAAAATTGTCGCCAGCGAGTCTCTGGTCATAAATTTGCCATCCTAAATCTTTCAACTGAGGCGACTTATGGGAAAGTCCCGATAATGTACTTTCCTTACATTATCTTTCCCCCCGTACTAAAAGAAAGAAAACGTCCAGTTTTCTTTAGCATTGCATACCCAAGAAGACCATCACCATTGCAGATAATCTATAGATCACATAGATGATATCAGTCCACGTTCATCTATACAGAATCATATTGTAGACTAAAGTTCATGCAGAGGAAAATGTTCATTTGTAAATTACTTGTGTGACTTTAATAAAGAACAGTTCATATATGTACACATTTCCTAAGTATTCCCAAACAATTTAGAGATAAAATATTATCATTAGTACAAAAATTTTAAATTTTGTGGTTAAATATAACCGGTGTGTCTAAGATAGAGCACTCACCAAATTCAAAATATCTAAATAGCCAAACAGACCATACAAAACAAAAAGATATAATACACTGTGATATGTAAGGATCAGTATTCAACTTTACAATGATTCTTGATAATTATTTTTAACACAATACATGCATCATACAATATATAAAACCCAATTCAGGCAAAATCTTACAATTACACATACATAACTGAATATGTAAGATACCTGAGAGAAAAATTATGATAATGAGTATGCATTCAAAATATGTATATGTATATACATATTTATATAGAGCAAAGAGTTTAATCCAATATAAAACTGTACCTCCACATTCTCAGATTTTCTTTTTTTTTTTTTTTTTTTTTTTTTCAAATTATTTAATTATATCTAGTGCTACTAAAATTGAAACCAAAATTAGGCCAAAACAAACCAAAAGGAACAAATGTATATCTATACATACATATATCTATATATATATATAGCAATACTCTTCTGAGTTCGATGAAATGGCATGTCTTCCACTTTACAATATTTACACATATTAATGAATGAATTCAGCACTATATCTAAGTAATAAATGCAAACAGACAAATATTTTAGATGGACACAAAAACAGTCCTAGCAATCTGAAAACATGACACATTCATGATGTTGTAACTTTATGATATTCATCTACTACTTGACCCAATTTTATGGATTAATTCAGTTACCATTTGTATTGTCCATTCATATGATTGTTGTAATTTTATTATATACATACAATTCTTTCGAATTATTAAACAACAAAGAATGAATAAAAAGAAAAAAAAATGAAATTTTTCTTTAATAATTTTCCCTTCTTTCCTATTTTATTTTTTTTTATTTATTTATTTCTCTCTTTCCTTTTCTTTTTTTTTTTTTTTTTTTTAAACGCCTAAGCGTAAAAATTCTCATGTTACTTCTAACCTGTTGAAAATAATAACTCCCCGTTCTGTCACTGTTCATTTTTTTCTGCCCGACAGAAAGAAGAAAAAAAAAAAACTTCTACTCAATGATAAGAATCGGAAAGCTGCGTGACCTCAGGTCAAACACTCACCCCGTTTCTGTCAATCATGTAGCCCTACTGAACAGGTGATTCATTCCTTCCTCGTACACCTGAAAATGCTGGCCTAATCCCATACCACGACCGGTTCAACACCTAAATGCTTCTTTACCTGGGATAATGCGTTTCTAACACGCCACCTGAACGCACCCTTTTTTTTTTTTCAACCCTGCAGGTGAATAGCGTTTGCGATCCTTCGGTATGCATAACACCTCAACACATCTCAGATCTACCTTCTTGATTTGCGCCGTCACATGGAGTATGGCTGCGAATTATGATGTAAGTTTACGAGTTATTATTCTCATTATTTATTTATTTAATGATATTTATATCTATATATATAATTTTTTGATATATATTAAAAGCTTAATTATTAAAACTGACTATAAGCCAATTGTTTAAACTACCCTTCGTCTTGACCCGTAAATTGAGATCACCAAATAACATGCACGTGGTCTTTCATGCAATTTAATATTAAGACAAAAATCCATTTCCCGTTAAATATGTTACCAAATTACCATCTTTATATAAAACAAATATTCCATTAAAGGTTATTATCATCTAATCACGGCCTTATAATTACAAACACTTAGCGAGAAGGAGGGAAAAAAAATGACTTCAAGCCTACAAGATCGTGTGAACTAAGTCATCTCCACGCTAAATGATTATTAAATGGTATATGTCCACTACCGGAATGCCATACATTTATTTCCTAAAATCAGTTATCGAATTAATTTCATAAATATGCATATGGGAATCTTATCAATTTCGTTTCCCCTTTAGATGAGCAGCCCCCATTGAAATGCATAGTACTTAAAAGCCTCTGAATCATTGACATCTTTTAAGATTATCTCCAAATGCTTATTTAAAAAAAAATGTTTAAATATGTTAAAACCGATAAAATTTATTTATTTATTTATTAATCATTATAATAATTATTAATATTATTATTCTTATTATTTTTTTTCGTATTCTTATTTCTTTCCTTTTTTTTTTTTTTTTTTTTTTTTACTACCGATCTACTTATTAATAAATAACATCTTAGAACATTTAACCTAACTTAAATGGAAAAAAAAAACTTTTATTTATTTATTTATTTATTATTATTGTTTTTAATTACATATTAATTGCCCGCCACCAATTACTGCAGTTAAGAAACTTTTGCCCGCAAAAATTTCCAATTAGTGTTGGAACTTAATATGCAATTAGCATCCTAGTAATTAAAAAATTTTACACAGCTGGAATTATATGTATATATACCTTATTATTCATTATTATTAATTTTTATTTTATTTTATTTTTTTTTTTTTTTCAAATTATTGTTTGTGATACCTTGGGTCGCTTTTACTATGAAATTATTTCTTATCAAAATTTGAAAAATGTGCCAGGGATATCTTATTTTATGTTATTTTATTGTACTTATTTATTTATTTATTTATTTTTATTTTTTTTTTTTCAACCCTAGTTGAGTATGCCATCGCTGTTTTGAGAATATTTAAATTTGACAGTTAGTAGAATTCTGCAAACCGCAACTAAAAATTTTTTTACATAAACTGTTTAAGCTATAAGTCTTTCTGTAACCGTAACATCTTACTACCCCTTTTTAATGGTATTTTATTCCCACTATTCTTCCTCCGATGAGCTTGACTCCTCTGTTTTGCACCTGTCAGCATGCTTTGGTGCCCAGAGTCTGTCAATGTGTCTTTTTATAGTTCCTTTACTTTCTTCCGTTACATCTTGTAAAATGTAATTGTTATTTCGCACTTTTCGAACCACCTTAAATGGGCCTTCAAATTTTTTTTGTAAAACAGTAGGGTTAATGGACTTAAGGTAAACTTGTTGTCCTAGTTCAAGTGTTTTTATTTTATCAAGGTCTTCCTCTGTCACATATTCAGCCATCATTTTCTCCTGCTGTGCCAACGCTTGCAGTCTAACCTCCTGCATGTGGTCCATTCGGTTTTTGACATATGTCTGAGTGTGAATTTGTTCTGTTGGCATGTGTGCAGTAAAAGGAGTGCGTAAATTTCTTCCAAA
Organism: Maratus michaelseni; assembly: GCA_963931845.1. Taxonomy (NCBI): domain Eukaryota; kingdom Metazoa; phylum Arthropoda; class Arachnida; order Araneae; family Salticidae; genus Maratus; species Maratus michaelseni. The sequence continues at coordinate 121,444,058 of OZ007589.1, forward strand.
AAAAGGAAGGCGGGTGAAAATCCCGTCGCTCTGTGCCTCGCCATATTGTATTGGAGTTTGAAAAACTCTAGGCGAATGTCCCATTGTAAGGAACTTTGTGCCATGGCTGTCAGTGATCCTTTCAGTATTCGATTCACGACTTCTATCAGTCCATTTCCTTGGGCTCTGTAAGCTGAACTGAAGCGAATTTCAATGTTTAGAGCACGCATGTACTCTTTGAATACCGCTCCCCTAAAATATGGCCCATTATCTAATTTTAACTGTTTTGGCAATCCAAAATAACTGAAGTATTTATTAAAGACATTGAGAATAGTCTGGGACTCGACATTGCGAATAGGTATGGCTTCTAGGAATCTTGAAGTAGAATCCATAATCGTGAGAATAAATTTATTCTTGCGAAGTGTAAGTGGAAGCTTTCCGACGATATCCGCATGTAATACACTCCCTATCTCATGGTCCTTAACCATTTTTTGAATAGGAACTTTCATTTTTTTATGTGGCTTTGCGGTGTTACATGGTACACAATTGGCACAATAAGTTCGAATATCTGTATACATCCCGTGCCAAAATATTCTACTTTTCATGGCTTCATAGGTTTTGTCAAAACCAAAATGCGGTTTGTGCACTTCTTCCATCAAAGCAATCTTTAAAGCATCCGGCGCTATAATTAGTTCTGTTTTCTGTTTCCCCGGTTTTAAAATTAGCATCTTCTCTTCATTTAAAGTATACCTTTTGGTATTTCTGTTTTCTTTACCGTGTTCTATTTTCTGAATTATTTTGCTTAATTTCTCGTCTGAATATTGATGTTGTTTAATATTCTCATTAGATAATGCGGGATTAACGGAAAATAAATTATTGTGTAAATTTGTATCCGTAATAATATTATTTATATTTCGCGAAATATAGTCCGCTGGGTTGGTGTCCCCTTTAATGTGATCGAATTCATAAGAGAAATCGCTGAGATTTATCACCCATCTTTTAACCAAATCGGACTGATTCTCTAGATGTAAATTTTCCGTGAGAGCCTTGGAATCGGTGAGAATCTTGAAGTGTCTGCCTTCCAACATAGTTCTGAAGTGTAACACCGCTTCATGAACCGCTAATAATTCGAATTTCAAGCTCGGGTAATTCTTTTCCGGTTCCCGTAATTTTCTCCCAAAAAATTCAATAGGTTGTAATTTTCCTTCAATTTCCTGCGCCAGTACCGCTGAAATTGCAATTTTTGAGCCGTCTGTGATTAAAGTAAATTGTTTGGTGTAATCAGGAGGATGTAATGTTGGGTTGTTTATAATTTCATCTTGGATTTTCTTAAAGGCCATTTCAGTATTTTCATCCCATTTAAATTTAATTTTATCTTTAGTAAGATTAACTAATGGGTTTACTATTTCCGCATATTTTGGAATAAGTGTTCTAAAGTAGTTAGCCAAACCTAAGAGTGACCTTACTCCTTTTTTTGTTTTAGGTCTTACTAAACTTTTAATTTTATCTATATTCCTTGTGGATGGTGAATAGCCGTGCTTGTGAATTTGAAAACCAAGAAATTCTATTTTTTCTTTACATATTTGCATCTTGGATGGCTCAATTGTTAGATTATGTTGGATTAGCGCCTGTAACACTTCTTCCAAAATTCTTAATATTTCTGATATAGTGTCAGCCCCTATTAAAACATCATCAATAAAGTAGGCTACCTGATGCTTGTTAAAATGACCCAATACCTTATTTATCAGTTCAGCGAAATAGGCGCTCGAATTTCGAGTTCCGAACGCAAGTCTCAGAGGTCGAAATTTACCATTTTCTGTGATAAACGATAGTTTTTGGCTATCTTCAGGTCGTAAATTAATTTGGAAGAAAGCACTGTGTAAGTCCAATACTATATAGTACTTCTTCCCACTAATATTCTGTAAAATTTCTTTAATATCTGGAATCGGATAGGAATATGGCTCTAAAATCTGATTTAGCAGCCGGTAATCTACCGCCATTCGAAATTTAGGATTGTTTTTGCTATCAGCTTTTTTTCTTACAAAAATGACAGGAAATGCGTAATTAGAGTCCGATTCCTCGATGATTTTCGCTTCTAATAATTTTCTTATCTCTGTCTTTGCATATTGCTTCACTGCTTGTGGCACTTTATAGGGTTTTGTTTGAATAGGATAGTCGTGGTTAAGTGTAAACTTTGGTGTCACCAGTGAGCATTGACCTAAAGTTTGATAGGATTTCGAAAAAGCGTGTACATGTTTTAAAAGAATTTGTTTGAACGAATCCTGTACATCCGATGGTAAATGATTAAGATCAAAATCTTCCTCATTTATCTCTGCCTCTCTTAATTTATGTACATCTTCCAAATTTAATGCATTGACCTCAAAAATTCTCCCTTGCTCAATATTGTCTATAGATTTATCTTGTTTGTATTCCAAATTAGTGAAAATTTGCCCGATGTTCATACCTGTTTCTAAATGTATCTTGTTATTAGTAATATTTTTAATTAAAATATTTATTTTTCTGTTATTTGGGGTGTCATGGATAGATCTTTCATAGAAAATTGTATTTTTGTGCTGTATTGGTTCTAGGATAAATGTTTGATTTTCCTTTAATTTTATGGGGCATTCTAATTTTACAAATTTTTCTTCCCCTGGGTTTATAATATTATGGCCTACCGTTTTTGCAAACATTTTCCCCTTTGTAGGTTTTCTGTATTTTTTAGTCCTTGTGTTTTGTTCTGTAATTAATGTATTTACTTCCCCAGTGTCCTCCGAATCTTTGATGTTTAATGCCATTTTTCTTCCTTTGAATTTAAGATACTTCTCTTCAAAATCTAGAACCATTTGATTTTCTTTTAAGAAATCGTACCCTAGTAATAATTGATATTTGCGGCCAAAATCTTTATTTGTAACATAAAAAGTTCCTTTTACAAAAGTGTCCTGTAATTTAAATGACATTCTAATGCACTGTTTGAATGTAATCAGTGAATTTGTAAGTGTTTGAATCTTAATTTGATTTCCCAAATATTTAAATTTTATATTTGCTTGTTTTAAATTTTCAAACAAAAGCGGTGAGATCAAGCTCACTTGTGCGCCTGAGTCACAAAGGCTGTTAATTACAATATCTTTAATTTTAAATTTAATTAGAGGAAGTTCATTTGTATCGTTCTGTACACTTGCAATAGTTTTATCCCTTAAAGTATGCCCGCTATCGTGAGACTTGCTCGGGTCTTCTTTATCTGTATTTACAAGTCTCGTATTTAGTTTTCCGCATCCTTATCTTTGTTCTGCTTGTATCTTTTATAATTGCCCCTCTGAAATTTACCCCTTTGATTACTATCCTTGTTACTGTTCGTATGATTTTCTCTGTTTTCCCTAGAGTCCGTATATTTATTGCGATAGTTATTCCTCTGTGCACCTCTATAATTTCCTCTCTGTTGAGTGTAATACCCCTGTGCATCATAATTATTAAAGTCAGGTTGATAATAAGTATACGGCGTGTTGTAATGTTGTTGTGGTGGGGGTGGAAAAGGTTGAGCATTTGGTACATGATTATAGTAAATATTACCCTCCGGAAATGCATTGTGAGAATCGTGTCTTTCATACTGGTTATAATTCTTGTAATTTGCTCTGTAATTACCCCTATTGTTTACAAATCTATGCCTATAATTCTGGTTGTTGTTTTTATTAGCTTTATTATACCAACAACTATCCTCATTGTGTGACCCCTTCTTGCAGATATTACAAAATTTTTCGACTTCCTCTCTTTTTTCGATTGTTCCCAATTTTATGTTATTTATTTCTTTTGATAAATTATTAATCTGCTCCGCCGTTTCTACATTTAATTTCAATAACTTCTCAAAAAGTTGCGATTCATTGTTAGCTGTTATAGTATTTACCTGTTCTGCCCCTATATTATTGTACGCCTCTTCTAATTTAATTGCTGTTTTGCAAGCATCCTCAAAATTATCGGGAAAGGTTTTCCTTAAATCCATACTTAAATCCGGTCTAATCGCATCCAAAAATCGTGTCAATCTTACTAAGTCCAAAAATTTCCCGTTTCCGTTCGGATCAACTTCTGTATGGCTTTTCTCTATATAAAGAGACGCTGCGTTTTTGAATTCGCTAATAAAACTTGTTAAGTCTTGTCCCGGTTTCTGTTTCAGATTGAAAAATTCAGTCTGTACCTGCGTAAATGATTTCTTGATTTTAAATAAATCTAACAATTTCTTTTTGAATTCGTTGTAGTTTTTCTCTTCTATAAGCGATTTATTTTGTGAGAGTTTCTCTCTCGCAGTACCCGACAATTTTGCTTTCAAAATTGTAAGCTTCGCATCGTCTTTTAATATTTGTTTAGTTAAGTCCTCAAATTGTCTGAGAAAATACTCGCAATCACTTAACTTTTTCCCATCGAAATTCGGGATTAGAGAAATTATTGTGTCCACTGATGGATCTGCCATCGTGTTACTCGAATCAATTTGTTTTTCTTTATTTAACTTTTTTATATGCCCTCGCGTTAATACGCCAGAAAAACTCGAGTTCAAGCTATTTCTATGATTTCTACGATTCTTTTTTGGCATTCAGCTTTTTGATAATTAAAATTTATTTAGATACTGAATTCTAAATCTAACTTTAAAAATGCATGGAAATTCTTACCCCTAAAAATATTATTAAGCCAAGTGTAAACATTTGCAAAATTTCAAAGATATCAAAATATAAATGCATTATACAATAAAGTATACAGTATCAAAATATATATGCATTAACAATCTACTAATACACTATTTTATCTGCTACATAAATCCTTATCTTTTTATTATTTTTTATTATTCATATCATTTTACGCTATCATTTGATTTTTTTTTTTTTTTTTATGATTTACTTTCTTAGCACAATGTTTCAGTATACTGTTAAAGATCAAATGCAAAGTTCATATAAGAGTAACATAAAATATACATACAATTACGAATATACTGATTTTACTAAGTTGAATACTGATATTTACGAAATCACCGACTTGCTGGTAGTGGAGCCTTTTAGAGGAAGTCAAACAAACCATCAAAATAAAAAATCTCCATTTAATCTTCCAATAACTTATCATTAAAAGAAAAGAGTTGAAATTATTCTAATTAACAGTTTCATAATTATTATTTTGCAATATACTATATAGATTGTAAATTTCCACAATTTGAATATAAAATTTGAAATTGATTACTTTTAACATGAGCCTGTATTTTAGAATACATTAAAGGTATTTAACTTAATGTTTGACAATAACCCAGTTGCAATTTTTAATCATTAAAATTGAAAACTCAATTAACAATAATTAAGAACTGGACGGCACCAGTGAATTATATAGGAATTGCAGATGTTGAAGAGAAATATGCATGGCTCAGTTATATTATTTATTTAAGATTTTTTTATTCTTTAATTTCCCTTCTAATTGCTGCCCATTCCAACATAACCCTTTTGCTGGGACAAGTTGATCAAAATTACAGCTTAGAATTAAATACATAAAGGTTTCTCTGGGGTTGGCTAATAGAATAAATTAATTTACCAAGATAATAATAATAAAAGGAATCCTTAGAGATTAAATTTTGGATATGTTCCCCCATCGCGTTGTGTAATTTCGTAGTAGCCCATTACCCTTTTTGAGAATGATCATTCTTGCCCCTAGCTGACTTTTAAAATGGAAATCTAAATAAACAAACACATACTAGATAATTTAAATGAGAAGACTCCAAATAATTAACACTATTATTTATTTACAATATTTACAGTTATTTCAAGAAAAAAAAAAGATTTATCAGAACACATCTGATTTAATTTCCTAACAAAATTTCTCCTATAATATTGGCATTAACACTTTGATCCTTGCAAAGGATACTTATATTTGTTTGTATTTATATTTAAATTGATCTTTGACAACATTATTTGTTTACAATTAAAATACTGACTTCCATTTGTGACTAAGGTCACACTACCAGCTTCTCTTATAATATTTTGATAAAATCAAATCAACTGGGGAATTACTTAGGTCAGAGTCATATTTACCTATACACATTGATTGACGAAGGTTTCTCTTTGTATCAGAGCACACTTTCCGCTAACTAAATAGCGCTGCACTTATTGAAAATGTTCATTTCACAAAACTTAGCGCAACTTCACCACTCTCCATATATGTTGTTCGGGTTCGCTGCTTTCTTACCATCAGAATTGCCACTTACATATATTTTCCTCTTTCGGACCGCACAAAATTCATCGCGTCATTTTATTTCACCTCTCACTTTCGCTTCTGATATCGATGTGATGTTCTGTTTTCATTCTTTTTCACAACTGCTTTTTCATGACCACGGTGGGCCGTACTTTGTTCTGCCCAAAATTTGCATGACAGTGCTTTAAGCCCATCCTTCTTTTTTTTCATTGGGTAGTTGATCTCCCGTTTTAACTGAAATTTGCATAACAGAGGGTCAGTTTCACCTCCTCCTTACCAACCCCAACCAATAGCTATGCATCAGTTGTTGCTGTAGCGTGTTGTTTTCTTTCTCGGAACGACGTGTGTGTTCTTTGATATTATCTCCCAGACCAACTTAAATCAAAGTTCTTCTTATTTGACTTTTATGGCTTAAAATTGTCGCCAGCGAGTCTCTGGTCATAAATTTGCCATCCTAAATCTTTCAACTGAGGCGACTTATGGGAAAGTCCCGATAATGTACTTTCCTTACATTATCTTTCCCCCCGTACTAAAAGAAAGAAAACGTCCAGTTTTCTTTAGCATTGCATACCCAAGAAGACCATCACCATTGCAGATAATCTATAGATCACATAGATGATATCAGTCCACGTTCATCTATACAGAATCATATTGTAGACTAAAGTTCATGCAGAGGAAAATGTTCATTTGTAAATTACTTGTGTGACTTTAATAAAGAACAGTTCATATATGTACACATTTCCTAAGTATTCCCAAACAATTTAGAGATAAAATATTATCATTAGTACAAAAATTTTAAATTTTGTGGTTAAATATAACCGGTGTGTCTAAGATAGAGCACTCACCAAATTCAAAATATCTAAATAGCCAAACAGACCATACAAAACAAAAAGATATAATACACTGTGATATGTAAGGATCAGTATTCAACTTTACAATGATTCTTGATAATTATTTTTAACACAATACATGCATCATACAATATATAAAACCCAATTCAGGCAAAATCTTACAATTACACATACATAACTGAATATGTAAGATACCTGAGAGAAAAATTATGATAATGAGTATGCATTCAAAATATGTATATGTATATACATATTTATATAGAGAAAAGAGTTTAATCCAATATAAAACTGTACCTCCACATTCTCAGATTTTCTTTTTTTTTTTTTTTTTTTTTTTTCAAATTATTTAATTATATCTAGTGCTACTAAAATTGAAACCAAAATTAGGCCAAAACAAACCAAAAGGAACAAATGTATATCTATACATACATATATCTATATATATATATAGCAATACTCTTCTGAGTTCGATGAAATGGCATGTCTTCCACTTTACAATATTTACACATATTAATGAATGAATTCAGCACTATATCTAAGTAATAAATGCAAACAGACAAATATTTTAGATGGACACAAAAACAGTCCTAGCAATCTGAAAACATGACACATTCATGATGTTGTAACTTTATGATATTCATCTACTACTTGACCCAATTTTATGGATTAATTCAGTTACCATTTGTATTGTCCATTCATATGATTGTTGTAATTTTATTATATACATACAATTCTTTCGAATTATTAAACAACAAAGAATGAATAAAAAGAAAAAAAAATGAAATTTTTCTTTAATAATTTTCCCTTCTTTCCTATTTTATTTTTTTTTATTTATTTATTTCTCTCTTTCCTTTTCTTTTTTTTTTTTTTTTTTTTAAACGCCTAAGCGTAAAAATTCTCATGTTACTTCTAACCTGTTGAAAATAATAACTCCCCGTTCTGTCACTGTTCATTTTTTTCTGCCCGACAGAAAGAAGAAAAAAAAAAACTTCTACTCAATGATAAGAATCGGAAAGCTGCGTGACCTCAGGTCAAACACTCACCCCGTTTCTGTCAATCATGTAGCCCTACTGAACAGGTGATTCATTCCTTCCTCGTACACCTGAAAATGCTGGCCTAATCCCATACCACGACCGGTTCAACACCTAAATGCTTCTTTACCTGGGATAAGGCGTTTCTAACACGCCACCTGAACGCACCCTTTTTTTTTTTCAACCCTGCAGGTGAATAGCGTTTGCGATCCTTCGGTATGCATAACACCTCAACACATCTCAGATCTACCTTCTTGATTTGCGCCGTCACATGGAGTATGGCTGCGAATTATGATGTAAGTTTACGAGTTATTATTCTCATTATTTATTTATTTAATGATATTTATATCTATATATATAATTTTTTGATATATATTAAAAGCTTAATTATTAAAACTGACTATAAGCCAATTGTTTAAACTACCCTTCGTCTTGACCCGTAAATTGAGATCACCAAATAACATGCACGTGGTCTTTCATGCAATTTAATATTAAGACAAAAATCCATTTCCCGTTAAATATGTTACCAAATTACCATCTTTATATAAAACAAATATTCCATTAAAGGTTATTATCATCTAATCACGGCCTTATAATTACAAACACTTAGCGAGAAGGAGGGAAAAAAAAATGACTTCAAGCCTACAAGATCGTGTGAACTAAGTCATCTCCACGCTAAATGATTATTAAATGGTATATGTCCACTACCGGAATGCCATACATTTATTTCCTAAAATCAGTTATCGAATTAATTTCATAAATATGCATATGGGAATCTTATCAATTTCGTTTCCCCTTTAGATGAGCAGCCCCCGTTGAAATGCATAGTACTTAAAAGCCTCTGAATCATTGACATCTTTTAAGATTATCTCCAAATGCTTATTTAAAAAAAAATGTTTAAATATGTTAAAACCGATAAAATTTATTTATTTATTTATTAATCATTATAATAATTATTAATATTATTATTCTTATTATTTTTTTTCGTATTCTTATTTCTTTCCTTTTTTTTTTTTTTTTACTACCGATCTACTTATTAATAAATAACATCTTAGAACATTTAACCTAACTTAAATGGAAAAAAAAACTTTTATTTATTTATTTATTTATTATTATTGTTTTTAATTACATATTAATTGCCCGCCACCAATTACTGCAGTTAAGAAACTTTTGCCCGCAAAAATTTCCAATTAGTGTTGGAACTTAATATGCAATTAGCATCCTAGTAATTAAAAAATTTTACACAGTTGGAATTATATGTATATATACCTTATTATTCATTATTATTAATTTTTTTTTTTTTTTTTTTTTTTTTTTTTTTCAAATTATTGTTTGTGATACCTTGGGTCGCTTTTACTATGAAATTATTTCTTATCAAAATTTGAAAAATGTGCCAGGGATATCTTATTTTATGTTATTTTATTGTACTTATTTATTTATTTATTTTTTTTTATTTTTTTTTTTCAACCCTAGTTGAGTATGCCATCGCTGTTTTGAGAATATTTAAATTTGACAGTTAGTAGAATTCTGCAAACCGCAACTAAAAATTTTTTTACATAAACTGTTTAAGCTATAAGTCTTTCTGTAACCGTAACATCTTACTACCCCTTTTTAATGGTATTTTATTCCCACTATTCTTCCTCCGATGAGCTTGACTCCTCTGTTTTGCACCTGTCAGCATGCTTTGGTGCCCAGAGTCTGTCAATGTGTCTTTTTATAGTTCCTTTACTTTCTTCCGTTACATCTTGTAAAATGTAATTGTTATTTCGCACTTTTCGAACCACCTTAAATGGGCCTTCAAATTTTTTTTGTAAAACAGTAGGGTTAATGGACTTAAGGTAAACTTGTTGTCCTAGTTCAAGTGTTTTTATTTTATCAAGGTCTTCCTCTGTCACATATTCAGCCATCATTTTCTCCTGCTGTGCCAACGCTTGCAGTCTAACCTCCTGCATGTGGTCCATTCGGTTTTTGACATATGTCTGAGTGTGAATTTGTTCTGTTGGCATGTGTGCAGTAAAAGGAGTGCGTAAATTTCTTCCAAAAAAAAGGAAGGCGGGTGAAAATCCCGTCGCTCTGTGCCTCGCCATATTGTATTGGAGTTTGAAAAACTCTAGGCGAATGTCCCATTGTAAGGAACTTTGTGCCATGGCTGTCAGTGATCCTTTCAGTATTCGATTCACGACTTCTATCAGTCCATTTCCTTGGGCTCTGTAAGCTGAACTGAAGCGAATTTCAATGTTTAGAGCACGCATGTACTCTTTGAATACCGCTCCCCTAAAATATGGCCCATTATCTAATTTTAACTGTTTTGGCAATCCAAAATAACTGAAGTATTTATTAAAGACATTGAGAATAGTCTGGGACTCGACATTGCGAATAGGTATGGCTTCTAGGAATCTTGAAGTAGAATCCATAATCGTGAGAATAAATTTATTCTTGCGAAGTGTAAGTGGAAGCTTTCCGACGATATCCGCATGTAATACACTCCCTATCTCATGGTCCTTAACCATTTTTTGAATAGGAACTTTCATTTTTTTATGTGGCTTTGCGGTGTTACATGGTACACAATTGGCACAATAAGTTCGAATATCTGTATACATCCCGTGCCAAAATATTCTACTTTTCATGGCTTCATAGGTTTTGTCAAAACCAAAATGCGGTTTGTGCACTTCTTCCATCAAAGCAATCTTTAAAGCATCCGGCGCTATAATTAGTTCTGTTTTCTGTTTCCCCGGTTTTAAAATTAGCATCTTCTCTTCATTTAAAGTATACCTTTTGGTATTTCTGTTTTCTTTACCTTGTTCTATTTTCTGAATTATTTTGCTTAATTTCTCGTCTGAATATTGATGTTGTTTAATATTCTCATTAGATAATGCGGGATTAACGGAAAATAAATTATTGTGTAAATTTGTATCCGTAATAATATTATTTATATTTCGCGAAATATAGTCCGCTGGGTTGGTGTCCCCTTTAATGTGATCGAATTCATAAGAGAAATCGCTGAGATTTATCACCCATCTTTTAACCAAATCGGACTGATTCTCTAGATGTAAATTTTCCGTGAGAGCCTTGGAATCGGTGAGAATCTTGAAGTGTCTGCCTTCCAACATAGTTCTGAAGTGTAACACCGCTTCATGAACCGCTAATAATTCGAATTTCAAGCTCGGGTAATTCTTTTCCGGTTCCCGTAATTTTCTCCCAAAAAATTCAATAGGTTGTAATTTTCCTTCAATTTCCTGCGCCAGTGCCGCTGAAATTGCAATTTTTGAGCCGTCTGTGATTAAAGTAAATTGTTTGGTGTAATCAGGAGGATGTAATGTTGGGTTGTTTATAATTTCATCTTGGATTTTCTTAAAGGCCATTTCAGTATTTTCATCCCATTTAAATTTAATTTTATCTTTAGTAAGATTAACTAATGGGTTTACTATTTCCGCATATTTTGGAATAAGTGTTCTAAATTAGTTAGCCAAACCTAAGAGTGACCTTACTCCTTTTTTTGTTTTAGGTCTTACTAAACTTTTAATTTTATCTATATTCCTTGTGGATGGTGAATAGCCGTGCTTGTGAATTTGAAAACCAAGAAATTCTATTTTTTCTTTACATATTTGCATCTTGGATGGCTCAATTGTTAGATTATGTTGGATTAGCGCCTGTAACACTTCTTCCAAAATTCTTAATATTTCTGATATAGTGTCAGCCCCTATTAAAACATCATCAATAAAGTAGGCTACCTGATGCTTGTTAAAATGACCCAATACCTTATTTATCAGTTCAGCGAAATAGGCGCTCGAATTTCGAGTTCCGAACGCAAGTCTCAGAGGTCGAAATTTACCATTTTCTGTGATAAACGATAGTTTTTGGCTATCTTCAGGTCGTAAATTAATTTGGAAGAAAGCACTGTGTAAGTCCAATACTATATAGTACTTCTTCCCACTAATATTCTGTAAAATTTCTTTAATATCTGGAATCGGATAGGAATATGGCTCTAAAATCTGATTTAGCAGCCGGTAATCTACCGCCATTCGAAATTTAGGATTGTTTTTGCTATCAGCTTTTTTTCTTACAAAAATGACAGGAAATGCGTAATTAGAGTCCGATTCCTCGATGATTTTCGCTTCTAATAATTTTCTTATCTCTGTCTTTGCATATTGCTTCACTGCTTGTGGCACTTTATAGGGTTTTGTTTGAATAGGATAGTCGTGGTTAAGTGTAAACTTTGGTGTCACCAGTGAGCATTGACCTAAAGTTTGATAGGATTTCGAAAAAGCGTGTACATGTTTTAAAAGAATTTGTTTGAACGAATCCTGTACATCCGATGGTAAATGATTAAGATCAAAATCTTCCTCATTTATCTCTGCCTCTCTTAATTTATGTACATCTTCCAAATTTAATGCATTGACCTCAAAAATTCTCCCTTGCTCAATATTGTCTATAGATTTATCTTGTTTGTATTCCAAATTAGTGAAAATTTGCCCGATGTTCATACCTGTTTCTAAATGTATCTTGTTATTAGTAATATTTTTAATTAAAATATTTATTTTTCTGTTATTTGGGGTGTCATGGATAGATCTTTCATAGAAAATTGTATTTTTGTGCTGTATTGGTTCTAGGATAAATGTTTGATTTTCCTTTAATTTTATGGGGCATTCTAATTTTACAAATTTTTCTTCCCCTGGGTTTATAATATTATGGCCTACCGTTTTTGCAAACATTTTCCCCTTTGTAGGTTTTCTGTATTTTTTAGTCCTTGTGTTTTGTTCTGTAATTAATGTATTTACTTCCCCAGTGTCCTCCGAATCTTTGATGTTTAATGCCATTTTTCTTCCTTTGAATTTAAGATACTTCTCTTCAAAATCTAGAACCATTTGATTTTCTTTTAAGAAATCGTACCCTAGTAATAATTGATATTTGCGGCCAAAATCTTTATTTGTAACATAAAAAGTTCCTTTTACAAAAGTGTCCTGTAATTTAAATGACATTCTAATGCACTGTTTGAATGTAATCAGTGAATTTGTAAGTGTTTGAATCTTAATTTGATTTCCCAAATATTTAAATTTTATATTTGCTTGTTTTAAATTTTCAAACAAAAGCGGTGAGATCAAGCTCACTTGTGCGCCTGAGTCACAAAGGCTGTTAATTACAATATCTTTAATTTTAAATTTAATTAGAGGAAGTTCATTTGTATCGTTCTGTACACTTGCAATAGTTTTATCCCTTAAAGTATGCCCGCTATCGTGAGACTTGCTCGGGTCTTCTTTATCTGTATTTACAAGTCTCGTATTTAGTTTTCCGCATCCTTATCTTTGTTCTGCTTGTATCTTTTATAATTGCCCCTCTGAAATTTACCCCTTTGATTACTATCCTTGTTACTGTTCGTATGATTTTCTCTGTTTTCCCTAGAGTCCGTATATTTATTGCGATAGTTATTCCTCTGTGCACCTCTATAATTTCCTCTCTGTTGAGTGTAATACCCCTGTGCATCATAATTATTAAAGTCAGGTTGATAATAAGTATACGGCGTGTTGTAATGTTGTTGTGGTGGGGGTGGAAAAGGTTGAGCATTTGGTACATGATTATAGTAAATATTACCCTCCGGAAATGCATTGTGAGAATCGTGTCTTTCATACTGGTTATAATTCTTGTAATTTGCTCTGTAATTACCCCTATTGTTTACAAATCTATGCCTATAATTCTGGTTGTTGTTTTTATTAGCTTTATTATACCAACAACTATCCTCATTGTGTGACCCCTTCTTGCAGATATTACAAAATTTTTCGACTTCCTCTCTTTTTTCGATTGTTCCCAATTTTATGTTATTTATTTCTTTTGATAAATTATTAATCTGCTCCGCCGTTTCTACATTTAATTTCAATAACTTCTCAAAAAGTTGCGATTCATTGTTAGCTGTTATAGTATTTACCTGTTCTGCCCCTATATTATTGTACGCCTCTTCTAATTTAATTGCTGTTTTGCAAGCATCCTCAAAATTATCGGGAAAGGTTTTCCTTAAATCCATACTTAAATCCGGTCTAATCGCATCCAAAAATCGTGTCAATCTTACTAAGTCCAAAAATTTCCCGTTTCCGTTCGGATCAACTTCTGTATGGCTTTTCTCTATATAAAGAGACGCTGCGTTTTTGAATTCGCTAATAAAACTTGTTAAGTCTTGTCCCGGTTTCTGTTTCAGATTGAAAAATTCAGTCTGTACCTGCGTAAATGATTTCTTGATTTTAAATAAATCTAACAATTTCTTTTTGAATTCGTTGTAGTTTTTCTCTTCTATAAGCGATTTATTTTGTGAGAGTTTCTCTCTCGCAGTACCCGACAATTTTGCTTTCAAAATTGTAAGCTTCGCATCGTCTTTTAATATTTGTTTAGTTAAGTCCTCAAATTGTCTGAGAAAATACTCGCAATCACTTAACTTTTTCCCATCGAAATTCGGGATTAGAGAAATTATTGTGTCCACTGATGGATCTGCCATCGTGTTACTCGAATCAATTTGTTTTTCTTTATTTAACTTTTTTATATGCCCTCGCGTTAATACGCCAGAAAAACTCGAGTTCAAGCTATTTCTATGATTTCTACGATTCTTTTTTGGCATTCAGCTTTTTGATAATTAAAATTTATTTAGATACTGAATTCTAAATCTAACTTTAAAAATGCATGGAAATTCTTACCCCTAAAAATATTATTAAGCCAAGTGTAAACATTTGCAAAATTTCAAAGATATCAAAATATAAATGCATTATACAATAAAGTATACAGTATCAAAATATATATGCATTAACAATCTACTAATACACTATTTTATCTGCTACATAAATCCTTATCTTTTTATTTTTTTTTATTATTCATATCATTTTACGCTATCATTTGATTTTTTTTTTTTTTTTTTATGATTTACTTTCTTAGCACAATGTTTCAGTATACTGTTAAAGATCAAATGCAAAGTTCATATAAGAGTAACATAAAATATACATACAATTACGAATATACTGATTTTACTAAGTTGAATACTGATATTTACGAAATCACCGACTTGCTGGTAGTGGAGCCTTTTAGAGGAAGTCAAACAAACCATCAAAATAAAAAATCTCCATTTAATCTTCCAATAACTTATCATTAAAAGAAAAGAGTTGAAATTATTCTAATTAACAGTTTCATAATTATTATTTTGCAATATACTATATAGATTGTAAATTTCCACAATTTGAATATAAAATTTGAAATTGATTACTTTTAACATGAGCCTGTATTTTAGAATACATTAAAGGTATTTAACTTAATGTTTGACAATAACCCAGTTGCAATTTTTAATCATTAAAATTGAAAACTCAATTAACAATAATTAAGAACTAGACGGCACCAGTGAATTATATAGGAATTGCAGATGTTGAAGAGAAATATGCATGGCTCAGTTATATTATTTATTTAAGATTTTTTTATTCTTTAATTTCCCTTCTAATTGCTGCCCATTCCAACATAACCCTTTTGCTGGGACAAGTTGATCAAAATTACAGCTTAGAATTAAATACATAAAGGTTTCTCTGGGGTTGGCTAATAGAATAAATTAATTTACCAAGATAATAATAATAAAAGGAATCCTTAGAGATTAAATTTTGGATATGTTCCCCCATCGCGTTGTGTAATTTCGTAGTAGCCCATTACCCTTTTTGAGAATGATCATTCTTGCCCCTAGCTGACTTTTAAAATGGAAATCTAAATAAACAAACACATACTAGATAATTTAAATGAGAAGACTCCAAATAATTAACACTATTATTTATTTACAATATTTACAGTTATTTCAAGAAAAAAAGATTTATCAGAACACATCTGATTTAATTTCCTAACAAAATTTCTCCTATAATATTGGCATTAACACTTTGATCCTTGCAAAGGATACTTATATTTGTTTGTATTTATATTTAAATTGATCTTTGACAACATTATTTGTTTACAATTAAAATACTGACTTCCATTTGTGACTAAGGTCACACTACCAGCTTCTCTTATAATATTTTGATAAAATCAAATCAACTGGGGAATTACTTAGGTCAGAGTCATATTTACCTATACACATTGATTGACGAAGGTTTCTCTTTGTATCAGAGCACACTTTCCGCTAACTAAATAGCGCTGCACTTATTGAAAATGTTCATTTCACAAAACTTAGCGCAACTTCACCACTCTCCATATATGTTGTTCGGGTTCGCTGCTTTCTTACCATCAGAATTGCCACTTACATATATTTTCCTCTTTCGGACCGCACAAAATTCATCGCGTCATTTTATTTCACCTCTCACTTTCGCTTCTGATATCGATGTGATGTTCTGTTTTCATTCTTTTTCACAACTGCTTTTTCATGACCACGGTGGGCCGTACTTTGTTCTGCCCAAAATTTGCATGACAGTGCTTTAAGCCCATCCTTCTTTTTTTTCATTGGGTAGTTGATCTCCCGTTTTAACTGAAATTTGCATAACAGAGGGTCAGTTTCACCTCCTCCTTACCAACCCCAACCAATGGCTATGCATCAGTTGTTGCTGTAGCGTGTTGTTTTCTTTCTCGGAACGACGTGTGTGTTCTTTGATATTATCTCCCAGACCAACTTAAATCAAAGTTCTTCTTATTTGACTTTTATGGCTTAAAATTGTCGCCAGCGAGTCTCTGGTCATAAATTTGCCATCCTAAATCTTTCAACTGAGGCGACTTATGGGAAAGTCCCGATAATGTACTTTCCTTACATTAACTAGCATGCAGAAAATAACTTTCTATAATAGCGAAAATAAAACCATAAAAAGATAAGAAAAATGAAAAATTTATTTTCTTTTAATATTAATGAATTCGTAATAGCTATCCATCTTTACGCATAATGGTTTTATTTTTTCGCATCCATTTTGAAACTTTTAGTTTTAAATAATTCATTTTCTAAAATGTTATTTCTTAGAAGAAAACAAGTTAAGCTTTAGATAAAACTTTTTTCTATTAAAGATAACATTTTTATCTCTTTAAAAAATATGCTTTTAAACTTTTGTTTTTCATGTGCATAAATCTAGGAGAAATTGTTTAAGTTATTTAAAAGAAAAAATATCTATGTTTATGAATATTTTATGTGCACTAAATTGTTTAAGTTATTTAAAAGAAGAAATATATATGTTTATGAATATTTTATGTGCACTAAAACATAGTATTTGTAAAAATATTTTGTTTTTGTTTTTCAAGAACATATTTATTTTTAAAGCTCGAGATATATTGAATTCATACAGAACTAAGCAGCAAAATATTAGAGTGAATTAAGAATGTTTCTATGAATAAAAAATAACAAATGATCTTCAAATATTTAAACTTTTGTTTTGTTTACTACAGATATTAATTCCTTTCTGAGTAATTCTACTTATGATTCTTTAATCTGATTAACTTTCTGATAAATATATATGTCTGCACATTTTATTTTTAAAACATAAAAAATTGGAAATAGTATTTCACTAACATGTCGGACTCTTAGAATCTAATTAGGAACATAATGTTAGGTGAAAATATTTTTTCGTGCAACATATGATTACAGATAAATAGAAAAGTAACAAATGTTGAAGATCGAGCAGCGTCTACAATTTGAGACTGATACCAGTTTTATTTATCTTACTGCAGGTACCGTTGCTGGATTCCCGACAAAATTTTCGAAATTAGTCATCGCTGAGAGAAATATATAAAATAAAAGCCAAACGGGCAAGCAAGATAATTACGTTTATTCTTTTTTCTTTCTTAGCATCTTTACGCGAGACGTTTTCAAATTAGCTTTGTTCTTGGACATTATACGCATTTTTGTGGCTGATTTTTTTTCTGATAACTATTAGTGACGAATTGGTTGCATCAAATTCAGTGAGGCTTTTAGGAGATTTATTGATGTAAGCTTACATGATAATTTCAAGATTTTCATTGTATGATTTCAAAGCAGAATTTTTTATCAATTAAACTTTTTTAAATAATGAATTACAAATTCCCACATGGTCATGCACTACGGATTTTTTTCGCTGTGTACTTAAACATGTGTTTCAAATAATCAAAAAAAAATAATACCTCTTTAATAACTTTAATAAAAAAATTTGACTTTATAATAGCGGCGTATATTTAATCATATAATAAACGCATATGATCACTGCATCTTTTAATGGTCTTACACGATGTAAGTTCTTAAAATTCTTGTATATATTAAAAGCACTTAAATTTTAAATTGATTTTAAAAATCTGGCATTGTCTCATTCAATCGATGTGCTTTTGTTCCCAATCTTCTTCAGCTCTATAAAAGAGTTACAAATCCTAAAATAAATTAAATGAATTAAGACGAGACACCCTCCAATCACTAGGATGATGACAAGTTAGATTTTAGCGATCATTTGTGCATTGACATGTTTCCTGTCAATAAATAGATTTTTATCGATAATTTTCACTTTAATCAATAAAAATTTAATGATGATCTTCCTGCTAAAGAGAACAATATTGTAGTATTTTTTCCGGTTTTGTAGATAACGATAATTTAATAATAAAGCTAATTAGGATTAACATTTACTGCTGACTGTTCTGCCAGCACAAGTTTACAAATTGTACACCATGAAAGTTGTAATACATCTTCTCCAATAATGTATGATATTGTGCAAACACATTTACCATTAGAAAGAAATATAAGTGACGAAGATTTAGAATTTTTGCAAACGATAAATACATATTTAAAAATAATAATAATAAAATTAACTGCAAATACAGATCAGATTCTATTCAAGGATAGTCTGCAGTACAAACATAACCACACTAATAACTATCTCTTCCTAAAACTACTTAATATCATGCTTTTGAAAATTGTTTGTCAAAAACAGTTTCATCAACAAATCAACATCTGGCCAAAAAGGTAAAAGCAGTAGGATCAACTTTTGTGGAAAGCCTTAGAACTAAAGTATACAGGAAAAAATGAAAATAGAACAATGAAGTGAAAAAACAAAAGCAGCGACAAAAATAGGAATCGAAAGAACAATTGAAGCTTAAAAAAGTGAAAACAGCCTTACAAAAACAGAATTCGGAAAATAACTCGAAGTCAGCTGCTAAAACAATCCGAAAGTAATGGTACAGCAGAAACAGAAGATAAGAAGAATCCTAAACCTCAAAATTAAGCAGATCCTTATCTTCCGGAAACCAAAAAGAAAATATTGAAGCCTACATGGAAGATGGAAAACAAAAATGATATAAAGGCAAACTTAAAAGCAAAATATTTTCTTATAATATGCAATAAAAACATTGTTTTGGTAAAATTTATACTGTATTGGGGCATTCATTAGATACTTCTGGTTTTTAACAGGATCATAGTTAAAAGTGTTTAAAGTATGAAAGCTGAAGTACTTATTATTCAATTATAAAATATTCAATGTCACATAACTGGGTTATTTTCTCTTATTTAGTTTATTAAGTTAATTAAGCAGTTCAATATCAAGGGTTTCAACTTTGAATTTTATTTGTCCCCTCCTTATTAAATATTTAAAAAAATTATAACAATTAAATTTATATTTTAAAAAGAACCGACATGTATAAAATGCTTTGTCACATTTAGGTACTTTGGACGTCACGTTTTAAGAACGGTAAATGTATCGAAAATGACCAAAATGGGACAATCATACATTGTTTGCTTCGATTACGGATAATGATTCAAATTTCTACAAAACAATTTATTTTTCAATTAAAAGCACTGTATTCAATTTTTTTCTGTTTAAACGAATATATATTCAATTAATAAAATTCCAAATATACACGAAATATAACAAAAATATGGAACATTGTGTCTCATTTAGGCACAGTGACGTTATATTTTTTTTTCAAGAAAAATAAAATGTTGGAATCTCAGATAATTACTTTTCTATTCGGTTTGTCGATATGTTTTCGATAAATGTTTTTGAATATTTCTACTATTTTATAAGATTATATTATTTACTTATGTTACCTGTGTCAAACACGGGAAGAAAAATGGTTAGTTTAGAAATGTTTCAAAGTCACAAAAGAATAAATTTAAACGATATTTCCATGTTGAAAATACCTTGCTAAAAATAAATTCTTATTTAACTATATCAGTTCTAAATATATTTCCTTTTAAAAAAGAACTAAGTACTTTTGTTGTATATTTCTTTTAAAGAAGGTTGCAAAAAAAAAGTTTACTTGGTTCAATTTCAAAGTACTAGTAATCCACCGATTCTGGTGACTCATTGACATTTATTTATACTGATATATTCACTTCAAATATTTTAAAGAATGCTTTTCGATTCTTTTTAAAATTTGTATTTTAAAGTTTAGAGAATTAAATGAACAAAGTCCACAGTAACTAAAGTAAGTAATCTAGATCAGTAATACTAAAATTACATTTAAATTATTTTTAGTTAAGATTAAAATAGTTTAGAAAATTCATCATTTTTCAATAGTTAATTTCTGAACATGGGTTTATAAATATTTATAACTGGAAGATTAATAATAAAATATAACATAATTTGATAAAAACTGGGAAATATTTCAAATAATTTTCAATTCCATTAGAATGAATGTAAGATCTTAGAAATGAAATTACTCGAGTTATTTTCAAACTAGTCTTATCAACATTAAAATGAAAGATTTTTTTTTCTACGCTAATATTATTCTCAGAATACAACAAACTTAGAAAGGAAGAAATGTTTCGGTACGAGCATTCGTAGTCTATGATGTAAACTCAGAATTCAAGAATTTAAATTGTCTTTTCCCATTGTTCTTTTGTGTACCTTCCTCTTCTTTTTGATAAAAATAATGACGAAATGTTCAAAACATGTTTTTTTATTTTTATACACTGCAAAAAGAAGTGTTAATTTTACAGTATAATACTGGCACCCCAGCTGCCAATATTATACCGTAAAATTAACAGTAATAAACAGTAAAATAAGCAGTAATACGCTTCCGCACATGCGCGGTGTCGTATTACTGCTTATTTTACTGTTTATTACTGTTAATTTTACGGTATAATACTGGCAGCTGGGGTGCCAGTATTATACTGTAAAATCAACACTTTTTTTTTCAGTGGACGAACGTAATCTTGTTTATATTATGAGCACTGAAGACATTAGTTAACTTCACATTTTTTAAAAAATTCTATCGCTCTATCTTTACTCCCACGGCTGTTCGGTTGCATTTATATTGACGCTACCAAATTGAAATTTTCGTAAACTTTTATATCGTTTCTGTAGGTTCTTGCATCCGATTGAAAAATGTGCTTTGCGATTCCTCAAAAGTTAGTTTACTCCCAAATTCTTTATTATTTTATTTTTGAATTATTCATAGTCCTTTACTCCACTTAGTTCGCACGGATTAATTAATTATTCGTACGCTGACCCGGCGAATTCCACTGTTATTACAATTAGTTTAACTCATTTGTTAATTTCATTTCATCCGCTAATTCCGCAAATTGTTTTACATCAAATTCAATATTCGATTCTTTTTTTCCATCAAACGGCGAAAATCTTGCAACCAGTTTTCGCAATTTGTCGACGTAACTGTTTTTAGCTAAATTATCCCAATTCTTTTCCTCCGCTAATTTCCTTCTAGTAGGAATCTGACTTTTGTATATTTTGGATTTACCTGGTCTTTTCATTCTCTTTTTACTTCCCATATACTTATAACAACAATATGATCATATGTAATTACTACAACAATATATTTCAGCAATCATGATGCAACAGAAAAAAATTTCTTCATATGCATAATACCGCATAAATATTATTAAAGTATCAATATATAGTTTTTTTGCTATTATTCATAAATATACAAATAGTAAAATTCATGAAATTGAATTATCAACCCTTTTTTTCCTTAATTTAATTCAATAAAAAATTTCATATTTAATTAAAATAATTGCATAAATATACTGTGTACATTATATCCAATTCCTTATTTGTATATGCTGCACACTGTATTACAAATTAAATATTTCATTTATATATACTGTATAAGGACTACCCAAAATATCATAGTGTTAGGAAACGCCAGAATATGCCACTATACCTGGTTGGGATAAGACTAAAAAATTCTCACAGAAAAAATTAATTTACATCACGTGAACTAAAGTAATTTAGAATTATAAAAATGAAATGAAATTCTATTTTTTCTTATCTGTGTAGTATACTTGGTATAGTTTGTGTAAAATACGCAGAAATCCTTAAACCTATCCGAAATAGACTGGAATTAGGTATACAAAATTACTAGTTTCTAGGAAGAACTAGATATTTCATAAAATGTAGCTACAATGTAAAAAATATTTCCCAAACACCTGTCTTATGCTACATTAATACATTATTACATTCATTATTACATAATTAGTGTGATCATATTGCTTTGGTTCTTATAAAAGATAACATAAATAAAGTTAACATAAACATTAAAAATTAACAAATACAAAGGGATGTGATTATTTACGACAAAGTTCTATCTTATGAGAATACATAATTAAAAACTTTCTCAAGGGTTAATATTATTTAAATTATTCTAAATAATAAAATAGGCCATTAATAAAAATAAATTAACAGATAATGCAAGAAAAATAAGACGATCAATTTTAAATTAAAATTAATAAATTTTATTTACATGAATTATTACGCAAAATACACAATTCTAATTCACAGACAAGAGTTTAATCTTTTCTGTGACAAAGATAAAAACTTGCTTTAACCACCACAATGTTAGAGCTTTCTTGATCAAAAGCATTAATTCATTTCATCATCTTTTTATAATGTTATTTGTTACTTTAACATTATTTTCATTAACATAATTGAGGGGATCATTCTTAAATTCGTTTATGATCTAGGTTAATTAAAAAGATAATAATAAGAATTATATTAAAAAAAAATCTGAGACCTTTGAAACTCCCAAAACAAGTAACACTGGATTAATTTTAACACAATTATTCTTATAATAAATCTCTGTGATCTGTTCATCTGTTTCAGATAACAGAGCATATATCATGATCAACAAGGTTAGCTGGGTGAAATGTGTTCGCCATATTCGTCCAGGATAGCTGCTCAATTGGCAGAGCATTGGCAACTTAAGCCAATTAGGTTCCCTAGATCGAATCCTGGTCTTGATATTTTTTCACTCAGTGGGAAATTTACAGCTCATACGACACATATGACTGTTTTACCATATATAAATATATATATTCAATAACTTCGGTTTAATTGTGAACAATGTGTGGAAACAGAAAACCCGCAGTTTGTTGATGTATCATCCGTCGTCGTCTTTATCTCTATAGGTTTTCACCGAGTGTCGACTCTTCCTTTGGAAGATACGCTTTATCACTAATAAATTCTTGATGCTTTTATTATTGGGTCATTGGGGCCATGACTACAATTAAGATATCTTCAAATAATATTAGCAAGAATATATTGTCAGAAATTAGCAGAACAATCTGCAAAGCACATAGATTTGTGCTTAAACATCGAAGTACTTCAAAAATTATCTGGGCACTCAGTAATTAGAAAAATGGCACTGGTCTCATGATAGGCTTACGAAGTCGTAGTGAACAGAGATTCATTCACTGAAAAATCACGCACTAGTGCTGTCATAATGATTCTTAAAAATCTCCTCTATACATGCTGTACTATATTTTAAGAACTTCACTTGGGGTGCAGTAAAATGTCAGCCTTCACTCATTGGTGCTCCATACATGCATTATGATTCCGAGATGTAGGACCCATTGCATCTGAATTGACCAAAATATATTATCCCAGACCGAGTGCTTTTACCTTCAGTTATAAATTGTGTGGCTAAACTTACAAATCCTATTGTAAGTTTTAGTCTCATGATCCTCCTTTGGGTGTCATTGGAAAAAAATCGTTTTCCCAAGACATTGGGTCTCTTTGGAGTAAGAGTAAAAAGCATAAAACCTACATGCATTATTAATTCATCGTTATAAAAATTAATACATACATAATACACATGTTTCTTAAAAATTTGTACAAAAATGTTTATTTCTATCTTTATTTTCTGAGCACATATGCGTAATTAAAAGTCCATTTCCACTGACTTTTCGTCAGTCGCTTTGAATGATGTGAGAGAAATAAGAAACGATGAACACGCTTCATCAGTGAACTGCAAAAAATTAAACTTTTAATATTTTATTATGGTTAGTTTAGGTCCAAATTTCAATTTAGTGTCCTTAATATCGATTAGCAAGTTATTAATTCTTTACTGATGAATATAACAACTTTTTCTTTATATTAACGCATTAATTATCCTCATCGTCTTTTTGCAAAGGATAATGATGAAATGTTTAAAGCTTGCTGATTTTTTTTTATAGGTAATGTATAAAATTTTCTAAAAATATATACCGTCTTTGAACAAGTTACAACAGAATGTTTACAATGGACAATCTATGAAAAAAATTCTTTCTTTTAAATATTATTTAAGATGTATGTAAGGTTTCGCTAATGAACACTACCTTATATTAAAAAATTAAAATAAATGTACAACGTGAAATAGCACAAATTAAAAATATATTAAATTGGCAAATAAAACGACACAATATAAATTTTTTAATATAACGGCACAAAGTTTAATCCACCTTTTTAGAAATAGGAACTACCACTATATTATTATTAATTTATTATTAAATCGATTTGACGGATTTAACCCTTTCCGGAACAAGTAATTGTGTTGCTGTAATGTTGATACTTTCGTGCTAGATATATGCCAGAGGTTAATAGATGAGTAAATCGCCGAAATTTTGGCTACTAACCAGTCTTTTTTCTTCTGATTATTTCAGTGTTTACGCATGTAGTTCTATTACTGCTGAAATATTCATTTAAGAAGTGTTAATTTCGTTATGTGATATTAGTCGGAAACAAACGCTGAACTATTTATATTGATTTGAGTTTAAACGGATTAATCTTCCGTAATTGAGCGGCATGCGACTGAGGTAGATTTTTTTAAAAATCGTGTCTGTGTATTATTTTGAAAACCATAAAAAATAACAGTAAACTGAGATACAGTTTTCAAACAAATTGCATTTGAAGGTACATCTTTTTTCATTATTCGACTGTGATAAAATTAAAATTGTGAGATGTTTAGAAGTAATTTTTGAGAAAATAGGGAACTGGATGACTTACATCGTTGCCAGCGTCGATATGACGTCAGAGTTACTCACGGGCATATTTTTTTGCTTTATAATATAGATAAATGTTTCTGCTTCTTTCAGTAAATGCATTTCTCATGGGAAAGAAAGTATTTGAATCAATGTATATACGATAACTATTAGTTTAGAAATAGCTTAAATCTACAAGATATTTTTTAAAACTATTTTCCATCTCGTGAGCTCAAGTATATAAATTCTTAGTAAAGCATATAATTTCTAGTTATGTACTTCAATAAAATAAAGAAATATTTTCTTATATATTATATTTGAAAAGAAATAATGAAGAATAAGAATTCAATTTCCATGTAACTATTAATCGAGCTATTGCATAGTGGTCCGGATTGCGTTCGTAGCCTAAAAAAAGTATAAAAATACTATTGAATTATTTATTACTATAAAATAGTTAATATAATAATTATTACATTTTTGTTTATATTTTATATTGTGTGGTATTTCATGACGTTATATAAATAAATCTATAAAATACACAATGAAAGTAATTGAACAATAATTGAATAATTTTAAAGTATTAAAAAATAGTAATATTTATTTATGATATTATTATTTATTTTAATAGAAACAAATAATATCTCCTTACTTCATTTTGATTCGATCATGTTTGAAAAATATAAAAAAACTATTAAATTATTAATTATATTTATTAATGTTTTTTATTATTATTATTTTATATTCAAATATATTTCATGATATTATATAAATAAACTAGCAAAACCTGCAGCTTTGCTCGCGTAATTCTTGAAAAATTCCAAGTGGTATTCGTTGGCCTATTTTCATTACAGGAAATTTTACTGCCAAAGATAATTCAGAAATTACTAATTAAGCCACACTAATGTCGAAAAAAAATCGAAATTTTAGAAGAACGTTTTTCGCTTTTTCAC
This sequence comes from Maratus michaelseni, assembly GCA_963931845.1. Taxonomy (NCBI): domain Eukaryota; kingdom Metazoa; phylum Arthropoda; class Arachnida; order Araneae; family Salticidae; genus Maratus; species Maratus michaelseni. The sequence continues at coordinate 121,470,213 of OZ007589.1, forward strand.
ACCTCTCCTCCCCCCTTTTGTGGTAGTGTCACCGATATAAAATATATCTGTTACAGCAGGGACAGTCACCAACACTTTCAAAAATGGTTCTGTAGTTCCAGAGATTCCATAGAAATTGTAATTTAGAATGTTTTTAGAACGCTTTTTGCTCATCTCACCCTTTTTATTTTCCAATTTATTTAGAATTTGTTCTTACAGAGCATTTACATTTTATAAACAACTACCATGCCAAATTTCGTATTTCTAGCTCCTTCAGTATAAAAAAAAAATTGAAATTTTCGAACGTTTTTCGCTCCTGCACTCCCCTGGGGGTAGTGACACCGACATAAAATCTAGCCTATGTTGGAGCAGGGAATGTCACCATCAATTTTCCACCATCACTTTTGAAAACGGCTCTGTAGTTCCAAAGATTCCATAGAAATTGTAATTTAGAATGTTTTTAGAACGCTTTTCGGTCATCTCACCTTTTTAAATTTCGATTTTTTTTAGAATTTATTCTTAGAGATAATTTACATCTTATAAGTAACTACCTTGTCAAATTTGATGTTTCTAGCTTCTTCAATATCAAAAAAATCGAAATTTTAGAATGTTTTTCGCTCCTGCACCCTCTGTAATAGTACCACAGACATAAAATATAGCCTATGATGGAGCAGGGATTGTCACCATCAATTTGCCACCATCACTTTTGAAAACGGTTCTGTAGTTCCAGAGATTCCATAGAAATTGTAATTTAGAATGTTTTTAGAACGCTTTTCGGTCATCTCACCCTTTTAAATTTCGAATTTTTTAGAACTTGTTCTTAGAGAGCATTTACATCTTATAAGTAACTACCATACCAAATTTGATGTGTATTGCTCCTTCAGTATTAAAAAAATTTGAAATTTTAGAACGTTTTTGGTTCCTGCAACCCCCCTGGGGGTGGTGGCCCCGACATAAAATATAGCCTATGTTGGAGCAGGGATTGTCACCATCAATTTGCTACCATCACTTTTGAAATCGCTTCAGTAGTTCCAGAGATTACCCCCTACAAACAAACAATCTTTACTCCTTTATAATATTAGTATAGATAAATAAAAATACATCGTATAAGTAATCATATATTCTAATACGAACAAATCTTGTGTGTGTGTGCGTGGTTATATATATATATTCAAATTTTAAAAACAAGCGGCTTATCTTAAAAACGGCTCTATCGATTTTGACGAAATTTTGCATTCTACCATTTTGGGGCACCAGAAAACCATTGGGCTAGGTCACATGTTCGAGAAAATTCGATTAGTATGTCATTTTGGGTCACCATGAGTCAGGGTCAAGCTAATTGTACCTAAAAAAGGTTCAAACGATTTTGACTAAATTTTGTATCCTACGATTTTCGGACATGAGAAGACAATTGGGCTGGGTCACATGTTCGAGAACTTTCGATTAGTGGGTCATTTTTGGGTCAACGCAGTTCAAGTTATTTTTATCTAAAAAACGGCTGTACCGATTTTGATTAAATTTTGTATCATACGAGTTTCGGGCACGAGAAAATCATTGAGCTAGGTGACATGTCCGAGAACATTCAATTAGTGGGTCCTTTTTGGGTCACTGTGGGTCCAGCTAATTTTATATAAAAAACGTCTCAGACTATTTACACTAAATTTTGCATTCTATGGTTTTCGGGCACGAGAAGACTGTTGGGCTAGATCAATTGTTCGAGAAAATTCGATTAGTGGGTCATTTTGGACATGGGTCATTATGGATCAAGCTCTTTTTATCTTAAAAACGGCTCAGACTATTTGAACTAAATTTAGTATCCCACAATTTTAGGGAACGAGAAGACTATTAGGCTAGGTCACATGTTCGAGAACTTTCGATTAGTGGGTCATTTTGGTCATGGGTTATTATGGGTCAAGCTATTTTTATCTTAAAAACGGCTCAGATGATTTGAACTAAATTTTGTATCCTACGGTATTTGGGCACGAGAAAATCATTGGGCTAGGTCACATGCTCGATAAAATCTGATTAGTGGGTCATTTTGGGGTCACTGCGGGTCAAGCTAATTTTATCTAAAAAACGGCCAGACTATTTTGACTAAATTTTATATTCTACGGGTTTCGGGCATGAGAAGACAATTGGGCGTGGTCAAATTTTATTAGTGGGAAATTTTGGTCATGGGTCATGATATTTGAACTTAAAGCTAATTTTGACCGAGCATAGCTCGGTCTTCCCTGCTCATTGAATAATAATTGAATAATAACAATGCATTGAAAAACAGTAATATTTATTTATAAGCATTTTCTTTAATAAAACAAATAATACCTATTTACTTCATACCATCATGTTTGAAAATAAATATATTTATTAATATAAAATGTATATTAAATTTATTAATGTATTTATGATTTAATCAGTATGTTCGATATTTAATGATTTTGTATAAATAAGTACAAAAAATACATCATAATCCAGTTGAATAATAATTGAATAATAATAACGTATTGAAAATTAGTAATATTTATTTATTAGATTTTTTTTATTATAACAAATAATATATATCCACCTATTTTTTATTCCGTCATGTTTGAAAACTATCAAAAAACTATTTATTACTATAAAATAATTTTTAAATTTATTAATATATTTCTGTTTGAATATTATATCGTTTTTATATAAATAAATCCACAGACAAATACACCATATGAATAATTGAATAATAATTGAATTATAATGACTTTTTGAAAAATAATAATATTTATTTTTAAGAATGGTCTCATTTTGATTCCGCCATAAAAAAAAATTCCTTACAATATTTACTTTATATATTCTTCAACTTAGTTCATTTATTTTTCAATTTGAATTTGAGCTCCTTATACTCTAAAAAATAACATCTACTGTTATCCATGTATAGAATTATGTATAATATTTTATCCACAATATAAATCTACAATTTAAAATTACGAAGATAGTAAATCAAAAGATACTATAAAAAATTACAAGTTTAATGAATAAAAGTGTTCTTTTTTTACAATAAATTTTTATATCAGTAGTGGAAGAAACCAATGAATGAACGGCAGTAACTTACTAACTGAATGATACGCGTCTAATACGATTAGGAAAAATTTGTTTACATTTATTAATTATTATTTTGAGAAAAAGTGAACATTCAATGATTACTTGAAGCTCCATGAAATAACTAAATACAAAGTATAGAAAAAGTAATTCGGAAAATTATTTTTTTCACGCAATATGGCTAAACTGAACCGCTATGCATTGTGGTAATTTATTAAAAATTATTAATTACTAGCAAAATCCGCAGCTTTGCTCGCATAATTGTTGAAAAATGCAAAGTGGTATTCGTAGGATTTTTCATTAGAGGAAAATTCGCTGCCACAGATAATTCCAAAATCCATATATTTAAAGCTGTTTGGTAATTCTGTCAAATGAAATTTTCTATCGAAATTCGACCCAATACGCATGCGTCAAAAAAATCTTCCGCCAATGAGGTGAGGGATATTTCCTGTCTAGAGCCGCATTAGGAACTGTTTACAAAACGACTGTACGATCGTTCTGTGGGTATGGCGTCGGCAAGAAGTTTAGATTACAATTGTGATGTATTTTTTTATTTTATCTTTATTTATTATGTTTTATTTAGTTCATGAACATAGAAATATATATCTATTTCTGTGTACATGATTGAATTCTTTGGATATCTCTTAATTCTTTTTACTCGCTAAATTATTTAGTGCGCGTAATGTAATTGTTGCATGCTTGGTGTATTTTTTGCTACTGAGTACTATTTTGCTTATGAGTTTTTATAAGTATTTTTTTTTCTTTTTTTTATTGAAGGGGTTTATTTTCATTTGGAAAAACAGAAATTTCATTTTTTGAATATAATATTTCAGATGTTTTAATAGTTAACATTCGGCTGTTTGAAAATGAGTTGCCACTTTTTGTTGTTGTCTATTGATAGACGATGTTAGAGAATCAATGCATAAAGTACTCTGCATGTACTCGCCCAATACTAAATATAACCCAATGCTAAATATAACCTAAAACTAAAATATACAAAAGGCTGTTTCAGCATCTTACAAATTTCTATTACGTTTCATTCTAAGAGTCCTTAAGTAAGCCAGACTGCAAATATATTTCCAGAAAAAAAGAACTGATCGTACTATAAATAGTTTCCATCCAGTATAATTTAGCAAACATTATATGGTGAATCCAAAGAATTCAACAAACCAGAATAAATAATGATAAAATGAAAAAGTACCAAATATTTATTGTAATCCAAACTTCCAAAACACCACTCACTCGTGAGGGGGGGGGTTATAAATTTAGTAATTTGGTGGCACAAAAATTACACGAATTTCTTCAGTTTGCTGTGGGGAGAAAAATTGCAAAAATCGACCAGCAGCTGCACGAAAAAAAAACTCATCAGCAGGGACAAATTTAGAAACTTGCTGTGTCGTCAATCCATATATTTAAAGCAGTTTGCATATTTTGTCAAATTTTCTACAAATATTCGACCCAATACGCATGCATCAGAAAATGTTCCGGGAAAACCACTCTGAATAAAGGGAACGATTCAGCGCTTTCAGCCAATGAAGTGAGGGCTTTTTCCTGTCTAGAAGAGCATTTGAGATTTTTTAAGATCGGTCATTCTTCTCGAGTGACTTTAATTATGACTAGTTTGGTTTACGATTTATCTTGGATAACTATTATCAGGTAATTTTTCATTTTATTATTTTGGTTTATTGAGTTGATGAATATAGTAAACATAATCATGATTGAGTTCCTTGGATGCTGTTTGTATAGCGTAGAAAATCATTTCTCTCGCTTTCGTAAACACAAAATTAGAGATATACATTCTGGTGCATTTTTTTCTTCTTTTTATGTCGTATGTAAAAATACCTGATAATAGTTATCCAAGGTAAAAAAAAAACTATTTTTGACTTCAAGAAAAATAAAAAAGGTTATTTAGTTTTTTTTTTCGTTAATCTTTTTTGCCACTTCCCCATACACTATCAGTTTCATAAGAAATCCCTATGAAAACATATATTTTACACTTTACTGAATGTTTTCATTTCTTAATTGAAACATCAAACTCAGTTTAAAGTTATAGTAGAGTGTAAAATGTATATTTTCATTAAGATTTGTTATTGAATTAATTTTGCTTCATAGACAATTCTTGAATGTTTTGATTTATTATTGCTTTCATTATTAGGCGATGATGATTTCATTTTATACCAGATTGCATCTCCGTTCTTGGGCGATACTTATGAAACTCATAATTTGTCTCAAAATGGTGATTTTATTGACTTTGTGCTTACAAATTAAAATGGTATCATGATAATATATATCTTTGCCCAAGAATGCGACAAAAAAAAAACTATTTTTGATTTTTGGAGAATTTAAAGAGGTTATTTAGTTTTTTTTTGTTCGGTTAATCTTTTTTGCCACTTCCCAATATACTATCAGTTTAATAAGAAATCTCTATGAAAACATATATTTTACACTTTATTGAATGTTTTCATTTCTTAATTGAAACATCAAACTCAGTTTAAAGTTATAGTAGAGTGTAAAATGTATATTTTCATTAAGATTTGTTATTGAATTAATTTTGCTTCATAGACAATTCTTGAATGTTTTGATTTATTATTGCTTTCATTATTGCACGATGACAATTTCATCTTATACTAGATTGCATCTCCGTTCTTGGGCAATACATATTAAACTCATAATTTGTCACAAAATGGTGATTTATTGACATTGTGCTTACAAATCAAAATGGTATCTTGATAATATACATCTTTGCCCAAGAATGCGACAAAAAAAAATATTTTTGATTTTAGGAGAATAAAGAGGTTATTTAGTTTTTTTGTTGTTGTTGTTCGGTTAATCTTTGTTGCCAATTCTCCATATACTATCAGTTTCATAAGAAATCTCTATGAAAACGTATATTTTACACTTTATTGAATGTTTTCATTTCTTAATTGAAACATCAAACTCAGTTTAAAGTTATAGTAGAATGTAAAATGTATATTTTCATTAAGATTTGTTATTGAATTAATTTTGCTTCATAAACAATTCTTCAACGTTTTGATTTATTATTGCTTTCATTATTGGGCAATGACGATTTCATTTTATACCAGATTGCATCTCCGTTCTTGGGCGATACTTATGAAACTCATAATTTGTCTCAAAATGGTGATTTTATTGACTTTGTGCTTACAAATTAAAATGGTATCATGATAATATACATCTTAGCCCAAGAATGCGACAAAAAAAAAAAACTATTTTTGATTTTAGGAGAATAAAGAGGTTACTTAGTTTTTCTTTTCTTTTCTTTTTTTTTTTTTTTTTTTTTTTTTTTTTTGTTCGGTTAATCTTTTTTGCCAATTCCCCATATACTATCAGTTTCATAAGAAATCTCTATTAAAACATATATTTTACACTTTACTGAATGTTTTCATTTCTTAATTGAAACATCAAACTCAGTTTAAAGTTATAGTAGAATGTAAAATATATATTTTCATTAAGATTTGTTTTTGAATTAATTTTGCTTCATAAACAATTCTTCAATGTTTTGATTTATTATTGCTTTCATCATTGGGCGATGACGATTTCATTTTAAACCAGATTGCATCTCTGTTCTTGGGCGATACTTATTAAACTCATAATTTGTCTCAAAATGGTGATTTTATTGACTTTGTGCTTACAAATTAAAATGGTATCATGCTAATATACATCTTTGCCCAAAAATGCGACAAAAAAAAATGTAAAATGTATATTTTAAGATTTGTTATCATACTAGATGTAACCCGTCAAAATTTGACGGCAGACAACTTGATAGTACCATAAAAAAAATTCATAGTGCTTTAAAATGTTTGAAATTTTTGCAGAATAATTCAAATAAATAAAAAACCCACCTTGAATTAAAGCTAGGTTGGGGACCAGCAATTGGCTGAGTAGTGAGTACTTTTCCATCTATTGATCCAATAACCATTTTGTCATTATAGTGTATCCAAATACAGTATTTGTGATATAGGTCAAAATTAGCACTCGCCAGTCAGCGAGTAACACTCAAAATTGATGATTGACTTTATTGCCACCTAAAGATCGAAATCAGTTGCCACTCAGAGATAAAACTTGAAAAACTGGCAATTAAAAATATGGAAAAAACTGGCCAAATGCAGGATTTTCCGACTTTCTTTTTCCCTTCGCTTTTTTCTGCATCCGTTTGACAGAATTCATTATTTTTCCTCACCCGATCAATGAAATTAAGGATTTTTCCGTGCCTGACCGATGAAATTAATGATTTTTCTGCAGGTTTGTGTAGATGTTTGTGTGTGTGCTGTTTTTAATAAAGAAAGTTGCATTTTTACGTGAACCTTTCACAAAATTCACATTTTTGCGCAATCCTTTAACAAATTTTGCATTTTCTTTGTGATTCTTTAACGAAATTCACGTTTTTTCCGTATCTTTTTGTTGAGATTCACATTTCGTTTTGGGAAAGATCATCGACACCTAGGTATTTATACACAATACAAAAAATAAAATTAATACCTTCAAAATATAGGTAAAAATTAACTTTTTTACTCACTGGTCACTGGCCAGTACATGGATTTTTTTTACTCGCCAGTGTTAAGCACTGGCCAATAAAAAATTTACAAATACTTGATAAAAAATTTGCGAAATTCGTCAAATGGTCTCGGGAAAGAAATCAGGCATTGCAGGAAAAAAATTAATTTTGTCTAACTTTAGTGAAAAAATTCGAAAAATTTGTCAAACATTAGCGGAAAGAACATTAGCGCAATTTGTTCGTTCATGGAAAAAATCGTGAAATTTGTTAATCGATAAATCACGAAATTCATCAATCGATAGCGGAAAAATCGCAAAATTCATTAATCGAATTTTTAAAAATCGCAAAATTCATCAACTGGTTTCGGGGGAAGAAATTTTCGAATATCGTTGAATGGCTTCAAGAAAAAAAATAACAATCCGTCAATTTCGGGGAAAAAATCATGAAATTCACCAAATGGTTTCGAAATTTGTCGAGCGACAGCGGGGAAAATATCTTTTTCCATTCAATCATTGCAGTTGGCGAGTGTGACTATTATCTTTGACCAGTGGTAGCAATAAAGTCCATTGCCAAATTTTCAGTATTACTCGCCGATTGGCGGGTGCTAATTTTGTCCTATACTTCAAAATCCTTTTGATCTTCACGTCAACGTGCAGGACAATTTTTTTACGCTAGACCATTTGATGAATTTCGTGATTTTTCCGTTATCGATTGACCAATTTTATTGCTATCGATTGTTGAATTTTATAATTTATTGACTATTGATTAGCAAGTTTCATGATTTTTTCCATGAACGTTTGACGAATTAAGCAAAAAAAAGTAAGAATATTGTCAAATTGTCTCGGGTAAAAAAAAAATTTAATATTGTCAGATACCTTCAAGAAAAAAGTTGCAAGTTGAAAGGCCTGTGACCGCTTTTTCATGTTATGCATCTCTGGGGTCCATCCCCCCACTCCCTCCCTCAAGTGGGTCACTTTTCTAAATTTTGCACACACCCCTCATGTGACATATCGCTGGAAAAGTCTGACCGCTTATTCAGGTTATGCATCTCCGGGGTCCATGCCGCCACTTCCCTCCCCCAGGGGGGGACTTTTCTAAATTTTGTTGACACCACTCATGTCATATATTGTTGGAAAGTTCTGTGACCGCTTAATCATATTATGCATCTCCAATGTCCCACTGCCCCCCCCCATCGGGTACTTTCTAAATTTTGCACACAACCCTCATGTAATATATCATTGGAAAGGTCTGTGACCACTTAACCATATTATGCATCTCCCATGTCCATCCCCCACTTTGACCCCCCCCAAGGGGGTACTTTTCTAAATTTTGCACACACCCCTCATGTTACATATCATTGGAAGGGTCTTTGACCGCTTATTCATGTTATGCATCTCCAGGGTCTATCCTGCCACTTTGCCCCCAAGGTGGGTACTTTTCTAAATTTTGAACACACCCCTCATGTGATATATCGATGGAAAGGTCTGTGACCGCTTAATCATATTATGCTCCCCACTATGAAATTTGTCAAGCGACAGCAGAAAAAAAAATCTCATTTCCCATTCAATCGTTTCAATTTCTAAGTGTGACTGATAAGTTTGGCAATAAAGTCAATCGCCAAATTTTCAGTATTACTTGCTGAGTGACGAATGCTAATTTTTTACTATATCACAAACTGTATTTAGATGCACTATAATGACAAAATGGTTATTGGATCAGTAGATGGAAAAGTGTGTAGTGTATATAAATGCATTTTGCATTAACTGACATCGTATAATGACAATTGTGTATGATTTATCGCTGTTGTGCCATGTTTTTCCATTTACTGGCAGAATAGCGCTAAATGTGTCAGATGAAAAAGATTCTGTGAGTGCATGTGCCAGTGAAACTTAGCCAATTGCCGTTCTCCAATCTAGCTTTAATTTAAGGTGGGTTTCTGATTTATTTGAATTATTCTTCAAAAGTTTCAAACATTTTAAAACAGCTATGAATTTTATTTTTATGGTACTATCAAGTTGTTTGCCGTCAAATTTTGACGGGTTCCATCTAGTTACTAATTAAACCACATTTTGAGAAAACTTCATTCTTATACTGCATTAGGCGAACGTGAGACTTAAATGAATGAGAAGAGCTAAAATTAATTCCAAATAAATGATAATTTAGAATATATTATGAGGGTTTTTCTCTCATTTCATTTTTCGTAAAAAATTTAGAATTTTTTAGAAACAGTTCTAAGAGAGTATTTACATCTTAAAAGTAAGCATCATACCAAATTCCAATCTTCTAGTTAAGCAAACTTCTGTAATAGATATATCACAGAAATTGCAACTGTAGAACTTTTTTGTTCATGCACAAATTAAAATTTCTAAAAACTTTTCTGTGAATGAAATTGCGTCTCTAACGTAACAGCCCAGTAAAATTTCAAGTTTCTATCCCTAACAATTTCATATAAATCATAGTTTAGAAGGTTTAGAACTTTTCCAACTCCTTTGACTCTTTTAAATTTCGATTTTTTTAGAAACCGTTCTCAGCGAGCTCTGAAATCTTAAATATAGCCACCATGACAAATTTCAACTTTCTAAAACCAGTAGCATCACTAAAATCGCAATTTTAGAAAGTTTTTTTTTTCTTCTACACATTTTTAAAACTTGAAATTTGTAAAAACAGCTCTGTGCGAGCATTTACGGCTAAAAAATTACAGGTATGCCAATTTTCAAGTTTCTGTCCCTCATTTTAGAATAATCCATAATTTATAACGTTTTCCACTTATTTTACACCTTTCAATTTCGAATTTATAATAAACTGTTTATATCGAGTGTCTGCAGCTTAAAAGTTACCACTATAGTATATTTCAAATTTCTAACCCGAATAAATCCAATTATTTCATAATGTAAAACGTTTTTAGAATGTTTTTGCTCATATAAGCCTTTTAAATTTCGATTTTTTTAGAAACCGTTCTTAGCGAGAACCGAAATCTTAAAAATAGCAGCCATGCCAAATTTCAACTTTTTAGACCAGCATCATCACTAAAATTGTAATTTTAGAAAGCTTTTTACTTCTTCACGTTTTTAAATTTCCAATTTTGTAAAAACTGTTCTGTGGGAGCATTTACGTCTACAAAATAACAGGCATGTCAAATTTTAAGTTTCTATCCCTAACAATTTAGAAAAAAACGATAATTTAAAAAGTTTTCCGCTCATTTTACACCTTTAAATTTCGAATTTTTAATAAACTATCTATATAGAGCGTCTGTATTTTAAAAGTTACCACTACGCTAAATTTCAAGTTTCTAACCTGAATAAATCCAATTAAAGCATAATGTAGAACGTTTTTACAACGTTTTCCGCTCATTTCAGCCTGTTAAATTTATTTTTTTTTTAAACGGTCTCAGCGAGCATTTGCATTTTAAGAGTAACCAACATGCCAAATACGAAGCTTCAATACCAGCTGTACCACATAAATTGCAATTTTAGAATGTTTTTCTTGCTCCTGCCCTTTTAAATTTCGCATTTTTAGTAAACTTTTCTGGGTGAACATTTACGTGAGTATTAGCCATGCAAAATTTCAAGTTTCTAACCTTAACATAGTTCCAAATAAATCGTAATTTAGAACGTTTCTAGAATGCTTTTCGTAAATTTACACTTTTAAATTTATTTTAAAAAAAAACAACTTTTCTGTGAGACCAGTTCCGTCTTAAAAGCAACAGCCATTTCAAATTTCAAGTTTCTATCCCTAACAATTCCATAAAAATAGAAATTTAGAACGATTTTAAAACGCTTTTCTCTCATTTCAGCCTTTGAAATTTTGAATTTCTTTACAAACCATTGTTATGCTTTTTCTTTACAAACCATTGTTGCCCATATTATCTTAATATGATGCAGGAAAGGTTTTGAGGATGCGAGCTGAAGAAGATTGCAGTAGCAACGTGAAAATAAGGGAAAATTGTTTTCGATGACACACATGTCCCGGGTGTATAGTGGTGTCCATATGTAATTACCGCAATAAACCACAGTACGACATCCTTTTGAGAACTGGAAGAGTTTTGTTTGAACGAGGAAAAAGTGAGAAGGATTTGACGAACTTTTCTTTATTTAATGATGAATAATGACATATCCAAGACATATTCCACTCTGGTAATAATTCACAAGCATTTAGAATTCACATTTTGTGTCATGACGATCGCCAGCGATGGTGACAGTCAACATTTTTCACAGGGGAGCGAAGAAGATATCAAGAAAATAAACTGCATATAATTTTTGTAAAGTGCGAAAATGTTTTTTTTTTTTTTTGCAGAATACCATAAGAGTGGCCAAGGGGCCAAGGCATTTTTAGATGTTGCTTCGGCGGAGATCAGAGACGAAAGTGAAGTGTCGATGAGAGGTAGTGCGCGTTAGAAACACACCAAACGATTTACATTTTTGAGCCAAGAGGAGTGTATTTTTGCCATAAATGTTTCGAATAACTACATATTGTATTTGTAATTGGCGTCAGGGGCAGGTAGATATATTTGGCATAGAGCGCACTTTGGCTAAAAAAAAGTGGTTTAGAATTTTGACGGTTTTCGTGCTTTGGGAACAAATGGGGAAGGCATTTTGCAAAAATGCTATATTGACGTCAGGAAGTAGGACGGGCATCTGGTCTAATTTAGAAAGTCAAAATTGGCCATGAGAGAAAAAATATTTTATACATTATATTATTTCTTTTACATTGAGAGCTGGCACGGAAGTTAAAATACGTTAATGATAATTTGATAACAATATGTATGATTTTCACTATTTAAACATTTCGTTGAGAGAGAAAGGAAAATCGGGCGCGCCTTTAACAGCCGGGAATGTATATAAAATGCGATAATGCAGAAAAGGGAAAATATATTTAATAAAATACTTTAAGTATAGATTTCTTTAATTTTTGAAAAGAATATATATGGTATCTTTACCATAGGGAATGTCTCCTCCGTGCCACCCCCTGCATTCAACACTGTCTCCATCTCTTATGTGAGCGACACCTTATGTCACTTATAAGTATTTTGATGCAAAAAAGGCAAAAGATTGGAAATGGGGGGGAAAGGAAAGGGTAATTTAGGATTCATTTTTGGAAGCGTTATTACACTGGGCTCCGGAGCGCAGTGTTTATGGGCTCCGGTGAATTCTGGACAATATTTAAATATATACTAAAACAGAGAAGTACCGGAGCTGAGCTCTGGCGCAAATTAAGCCCTGCACTGACATAAATATAGCCTATGTTAGAGCAGGGACACTCACCATTAATTTGCTGCCGTTGCATTTGAAATCATTTTGGTAGTTCCAGAGATTCCATAGTACGATTTATTTTTAGAACGCGTTTAGCTAGTTTCACCCTTTTATATTTCGAGTTTTTGAGAAACTGTTCTTAGAGAACTTTAACATCTTTTAAGTAACTACCATGACAGATTTCTAGTTTCTAGCTCCTTCAGTATCGCAAAAATCGCAATCTTAGAACATTTTTCACTTCTGCACCCTCCTGAGATTAGTGGCACCGACATAAACTAAGCCTATGTTGGAGCAGGGATCATCACCATCAATTTGCCACTATTACTTTTGAAATCGGTTCGGTAGTTCAAGAGATTACCACCTACAAATAAACGAAAAAACACACAATCAAACGCTACTTCTTTATAATATTAGCATAGATAGATAATATATTCGTATCAATATTTTATTAAACATTTCATTTCTATTTTATTTATTCGTATTTAAAGCCTGAAATATAAATGAAGAATATATACAGAAACTAAAATAAGTAATTTAAAGTAGGCAAAATTTAATTATTTTTAGCTAAGGTTAAAATACTTCAGAAATTATATCTATCCCTTTTTCGTTAAATTTTACATACATTTCTGAATATATTAACTTGGGTATTAATATTAAATTATATCGTCGCAGTTAATTTTTATAAAAGCTTAGATGTATTTCAAGATAATTTATATTCGATTAAGATGGATGCATGATCTTAGAAAGGAAAACGCTCGAGTTATTTTCGAACTTGTCTTATAAACATTAAAGTGAAAGTTTTTTCTGTGATAACTTTTCCTCAAAATACTTCAAATTTACAAAGAAATAAATTATTCAAAATGAGAAGAATTTTTAGCATATTATGTAGTTTCAGAATTAAAGATTTTCGATATTTTATCCTTTTCCAATGTATTTTTTATGTTTTCCGCGCACTTCTGTGGAAAATAATGATGGAACTTTCTGAACTTTTTTTTTTTTGCTCTGCCATTCAAATCTTATATTCGTGTAAGTTAACATATTCAAAATAATACACCATCATTAAATCGTATTTAAAATGTAATGAATACAATTTTAAAGAATATAAAATGATAAATAAAAATAGCTTTTCCCTAAAATTTTAACTTTTAAACATTTCATTAATCAATGTTAGCACTACTTTATTCATATTAATATGTTATTAAGACTTTGTTTCAATTTTTAACAACTTGCATTTTTCACAAAACAAGATAAAACTTCATCTTTAGCATGCATAGCAAAAATTAAGTTATAAAATATTAACTTTTCACTAAATGATTATTAACAGTTGAAAATTTTTTGCTTATAAATAGTTTAAATATGCACAATTCTATGAAAAAGAACAGAATTATAACATTATGTGTCCTTTAAAATTTTTTGGTGTTATCCACTTTATCTGATAATTTGAGAAAAAAAATTCTATAATTATTTACATAAAATTTATTCGTTTAAAATATTTATAAGAATGATAATTTCTTTTTTGTTTTATATATTATAAGTCTACATCCTAATACATATTTTCCTAATAATAACATATTTATTCTAATCTTAGTTTTTCTAATCTGCCTTATTATATTATTATAATATGATATTATTACAATTACTTTTTTTCTACTTACTTAAAAGTGATTATTTTCTTATTGTAAACTATCACTGAAAGTCTCAAGATTTCAAAAGTACAGCTAAAGATTTAAAAACAGTAACTCGTAAATGAAAAACATACCTCCTACAAAGCAAAATTTCAATAATTTAAAGTTAGTATTCAAAATCTTTGGGTCTATGACAAATGTCTCAAAAAATCCCGAATTATACCGACAGTTTCAGTATTTTGTTTTTCAACTTCGGGATTTTAGAACTATTTCCACTTTACAGTTAAACTTCAATATTTTGCAAAATGTATACATTTTAACGTCTGAATGTGAAAAATATTAAAAACACCAATTAAAATAATTTAAGACAGACATGAGTACACATAAAATAAAAATTTATAAAAAAATATATACTTAAAAACAGTTAAAAATACAAAATAGTAGACGTTTCGCCAAGCGACACGCAAGGCATCTGCGTGTCGCTTGGCGAAACGTCTACTATTTTGTATTTTTAACTCTTTTTAGATGCCTTGCGTGTCGCTTGGCGAAACGTCTACTATTTTGTATTTTTAACTGTTTTTAGATGCCTTGCGTGTCGCTTGGCGAAACGTCTACTATTTTGTATTTTTAACTGTTTTTAAGTATAAATTTTTTTATAAATTTGTATTTTATGTGTACTCATGTCTGTCTTAAATTATTTTAATTGGTGTTTTTAAACTTCAATATGTTTAAGAAAACTTATTATTTTCAACACTTTTCTTTACGAGTTTTAGATCTGTTACTAAACCTAAATGTAAAATAGTATAATTATGTTTTATTGGACCTAACCCATTGTGCTTTGAGCAAACTTTATGCATATTTGTTTAACGCTCATAAAATGATAGCTATTCAAAGTACCATTATGTATATTGGTATTTGAGAAGCTCATGCATTCAATTATTGTATAGAATAGTAAAATGTCAGCATAAATTTTTTAGATTTTGCTCCGCCAGATTTTTATTTTGTCAATTACATGGCAGAAAAACACGGGAAAAATTATAATAAAAATATACAAATTTCAGATTTAAAAAAAATAACAATAATATTATAAATCACTCAATATTTTAATAACATAATGTTAGAACTTTAAAAAAGCATTTCCTTTTATGCTATATCCTTTTACAAGGTTCTCACAAGTATTCCTTGTATTCAATTACAGATATTTCCGAATAGAAATGTTCTTCTTACATAATCGCAGAAAATATGACATTAAATAAGATGAAGATTTCTATTCGGAAATAGAAGTACTCAAATTAAAGTACCCGTGATAACTCTGTTTTATACATCCTTTCAGTTACACGATGATGCAAGTCATACGACAGCGAGTTTTGCCGATTTTCTGAGAGGAAAATCTGATTTCACCACAGAGAAAAAAGGATGTGTCAATGCGCGTCAAAATAGTGTGTTGCTATATATTAGTGGTAGATATGTCATATATATCTAGAAAATATAGTTATTTTTAAGGTTTAAATGCTGTTACAATTAAAGTGGTACCTATAAAATATTTAAAAGTTTAATATACCAAAGAAATATTGTTATGATATTTTACATTACATTTTTTCAAAATAGGTACATAAAAACATCTGTTTAATTATGGGTAATATTTTATGTATAAATAGCTAACCCGACCGGACACACTTCGAAAAACGACGTTACAAAAAAGAGCCTTCGGTTTTCTCTTCGATTCTTCAGAACGGGGTTCTGGAACGCACTGTTGCGACGCTTTTGTCGGTATTTTTTGCAAGGTTTAAATAATATATCAGCTAATTATCAAAAACTGACATATCTGAACATTTAGGTACTTCAGAGCCTGCTTTGGACTATCTTCACCCAAATTTTCAGACCCCTACATGCGGTAGATTTTTCTAGCTATCGCAAACAGACAGGCACACAAAAATATTTCTTTTATTTGTATAGATTTTATATAATATTACGACTAAAGCAATAAATTTAATTTCACAAACACCTGACGAGTGAAGATTTTTAAAATTACAGAAACATTCTATACAGAAATATTATTCCCTGATGCATGAGTACAAATTGAAAGAGGAAATATTTATTTAAGGTAAAAGAAAATCTAATGGTTATTTTAAATGCATGAGAAAACATAAAATCTGAGAATTTTAGGATAAAAGTAACGTTTTTAAAAAAGGAATTTCTACGACGAAATAACTGAAGAAACATAAAATGTTGCTCGAATATTTTTTCAGTATTTCAGGTATTTATCGATAGATTTTTTCAAATCTAATTTCCCGTTATCTCAATGATATTCTGTTTTTCCCATTTTCTCCTTAGAATGCAACTGAGATTTGATTTATCTTAAATAAAAGTGTTTAACAGAGATAGTCCATCATATAGAATTTAAAACTTTGATATTTATATGATGAATAAAATATCATTCGTTATAATATTTTCTATGATATTAATAAATATACATAATTTTCAAAAAAATAAATAAACAACACGATGGGTTAAAACGTAAAAATGCTTCACTCGCTTTCTGAGTTTCAAGCTATAGATCAGGCATGTCCAAACTTTTAGTAAGCAGGGGCGCATCTCAGCTGGTGACAGGCAATGAAGGGCGCCATTATTCAAATGAGTGGGCAGTTGCATACATATTCATTATCTCACTATAGTAGCGATACACTAACGTCTACATGACATACGTATGTTTTATAGTCATTGTGGTAACCATAAATGCCGTACGATGCAGGAGCGTTATGGTTATCGTTAAATGTACATTATATAACTCTGAGAACGCCTATATGTATAAAACAATATTCAGGGAAACGGACAAAACATTTTCATGCTTCAAGTAGAAAAAAGAACATCCAAACATTGTTTTAAAGAAAATAATTTTTAAATTTGTCTTTATTCTTACCTATTAGTGAGACATTTGACACTGGCTTTCCTGTGCTAAAGCAGAAAAATCTGGAATATAGTTCGAACATGCTGCACATAAAATGTTTTCTAGTTGCGTATCACTCAGCGATGATCGATTCTTGGATTTTACAATTTTCATTGTAGAGAAAAGCGATTCACATAGGTAAGTCGAGCCAAAGCAGGAGTGAAGTTTCAGGGCAACGTTACGAAGTGAAAGGTATATTTCTTTATCTACCAAATTCTAAAATTCTTTATCTTTGAAATGCGATTTCAAAATTAAGTCATTTTGAAGAGTTATAATTTCTAATTCAAGATCTTCCACTTGGTCCATTTTGAAGTTAGAGGCAATTGATCTCGCAATTTTGGTTACGTCGATTTTAGCAAAAGGGTTTTCTAAAAACACTGCATCAGCTCCAATCTCTGAAAATTGAACAAATCGGCTATTAAAATCGTCAAGAAGTGTCTCGAGGTTATCTGCAAATCGTTCAAAATTTATTTCTTCAGAATTGTGTTTAACAGCCACTGACATTAAATTTGGAAAATGAGAAAACGATCCTTGTCTCATTTTTGAAATCCACAATTCACGCTTGTTTCGAAAACTTTTTACAGAACCTATCATATTTAAAATTTCACGATTATTTTCCTGTAGCACCAAAAGCAAATCATTCAGTTTAAGTGTTATATCTGTCAAAAATGTGAGATCGAATAACCAGCAAACGTCTTCCAACTCCTTATGAAAACCATTTCGTGATTCAAGAAAAGTTTTGATGTCAGGTAAGAGCATACAAAATATTTCTAACATTTTCCCTCTACTTAACCATATTATTTCAGTGTATAATAATACATCTTGTTGGTCAGATTCTGCGTCTTGCAATATGGCCTTAAACAAGCGATGGCGAGTGGAAGAACTTCTGATGAAATTTATGATTTTTACGACAATATTCATAACATGTTCATACTTGAGTACTTTTCCGTACAGAGCTACTTGATGGATAATGCAATGATAAGTCAGAAAATCAGGAAATGTTTCTTCTTTGTCGCAGAGCGCGAGAAATCCGTTATTTTTTCCGATCTGCAAATCCAAGTGCTTTAGCTCCATACGTTGTGATAGATGCTGGTTTATCCAGAGGCATGCCTATTTCTTTTACAAAACTTTTAAAAACATCAAAAATATCTTCTCCTCTTGTACGCCCATGAAGCTGGAATATTCGCATGAACTCTTATTTTAGGCTGAAATCAGAAAATACCATTCGGACAAAGAGAGCTAGCTGCTCAGTGCTTTCGTCCAGTTGCAATGAAAATCGTTCACATTTTTGCAGGTCAGATTGTGCTTGAGATTCCAAATCACGAGAAATCTTTTCAACTCTCCTGCCTACCGTTTGATGTGAAAGTTGAAATTTTTCTATGGATGAGATTATTTCAGATTTATTTTTCATTTCATCAAAGAGAGATTCGGCTGCACAAAGCATTGCCTCTTTTACAATTTCCCCATCACTAAAGGCTTTTTTCTTCTTAGCTATTAAATGGGCGATTTTAAATGATGCGATACTGACATTTGTTGATTGAATCATAGGTTTGTAGAAACATTTTTACTGACCAGCTAAAAGGGATTTTAACTCTTGTAATTTTCCCCCCTTACTTCTAAATTCAGGGGAAAATTTAAGTCAAAATTTGAATGCATTGTACTATAATGACGTTCAATATTGCTTTTTTTAGGAATGGAAATATTATTGTTGCAAATTAAACGCACGTGATTACCTTTACATTCGACAAAAAATATTAGCTCTCTTAATCGTTCAAAATTTATTTCTTCAGAATTGTGTTTAACAGCCACTGACATTAAATTTGGAAAATGAGAAAACGATCCTTGTCTCATTTTTGAAATCCACAATTCACGCTTGTTTCGAAAACTTTTTACAGAACCTATCATATTTAAAATTTCACGATTATTTTCCTGTAGCACCAAAAGCAAATCATTCAGTTTAAGTGCTATATCTGTCAAAAATGTGAGATCGAATAACCAGCAAACGTCTTCCAACTCCTTATGAAAACCATTTCGTGATTCAAGAAAAGTTTTGATGTCATTATTAAAAATGTATGTCCTTTGTCTTTTTGCCATTATTTTAGAATAATTCACATAAGGAAATAAATTGCAGCCTCTTTCACAAGTATCAAACACAAAAATGTCAGCTAATTTGAATTAAGTTACAGACTAAATGAAAAACGAATCAGAAATTTTTCATTTGCGGCAAAAAAGATCGTTCTGTTGAAAACAAATATGAAATTTAGCTGCATAGAATAATCTTTCATTTAATTAATATTTTTTATTTTTCTAACAATCATTTTGAACTGACATGTGACCACGTATTTACATCATCATTATTACTTTTCAAATTAATATCCTCGGCGCCAGTGAAGGCGGGCGCCAGTAGTAGACTGGATGTCTTTTAATCTTTTCAAATCTTACTACTATTATTCACTGATTATTGCATTTTTAAAAATTATTACTGGTTACAATTTGCATTAATTTTTTTATTTCGAATTTTTTCCCTTTTTATCTAGATCTAGGACTTTGAAAGAGAAAAGATACCCATTGCATGTTAGTAAAAAATAAAGAAAAAAAGTAACGAACAAGGAGAAAAAAAAATTAAAAGGAAACATTTGAAAGGGCGCCGCGTTGGATAGCCCTGCTATAGATTATTTAAAAAGAGTTAGAACAAGTCTTACAGATGTCACTACAATAAACACATTTTTGCACGAAGAGTGAGGATCGCAATCCACTCATTTAGTGAAAAATATAGGTGAATTACTTCAAGCTTAACAGGGATTTTCGTTCATAACTTTAACGAAAAGGGCGATACTGTACTAATATTTCCAATGAACTTTTGCTTTCTGTGAAATGTGATAACAAATGAGAAATTGCCAAAATTCGCTTTAACACAAATACTCACACCTATTCACAGGAGACAACTGTGTTTTCATCACTATAATGGCGAAGGAAGGAAAACTAATTATAGGCTCTACCTACGCAGCACCGCGTTTCAATTTTGATGAAACCCTTATGGAGTGGCAACACTTAATAACTCATAAGCAGTACTTCATTTGCGGAGGTGACTTCAACGCAAACTCCACTGTTTGGGGTTGCCCACAGGAAACCATCCGCGGAGACAGTCTCATCGAGCATCTCGCAGTCCATAATTTAACCATTGTTAACATTGATAACAGAACACACACATTTGTCAGAATGAACAACACAGGTATTATAACACACAAAGGATTCCCAGATCATACGCTGGCGAATCCGAAGGCGGCACAAAAAATCAGGGACTGGCGAGTAATGGACATCCACAATGCCTCGGACCATAAATACATACGTTTCGGCTTTGACATTACACCACTGACTACAACTAAACGACGTTTCAACACAACCCGAGGAAATTTTAAAAAGTTTACACAAATCATTAAAACACACAGACCACTCCTTGCACAACACCTAAGGGATGCAACAAACATCACTGACATTAACTCCTTCACAAAAAAACTTATTGCTTCCATGCAAGAGGCGGCACGAGCATCCTTTAGACTAAAAAATACTCGGAGGACTCCAGTCTTCTCGTTCTGGACCACCGAACTAAAGACACAACGAAACAAACTCACAGCGCTAAGGAGAAAGATTAAACATCTACGAGAAACACACGGAAACACACCTTATTTTGAAAACCTTGGCGCTCAGTACAAAATACTCTCATCAAAATTCAAGAAAAGTGTTCAGGATGCCAGAGTCAAAGCCTGGCGGAATTTCTGCAGCAATCAATCAGAACCTTTTGGAACGGCACAAAAATTTTTTACAGGAAATTTCTTCACACCAGACGAAATTAAACTTGAGCTTCCACCCTCCATTTCATCCAGGCAAGCAAATATGGAGCACCTAACTGCAGCACTTTTCGGACCATCCTCGTATCCCAACAGGGACAATTCAGACCTCAATTTTTCGACACCTAATGATAAACCCTTTTCTAAAGCTGAAGTAGCATCTGCTCTACATACATTTAATGATAAAAAAGCCCCTGGCCCAGACTGTGTGGACTTCAAAATTTTAAAATTAACTTTCAAAATCATCCCTAAGTTGTTCACCAGATGGGCCAATCTGTGTCTCAATCACAATTACTTCCCTCAAACACTGAAGCAAGGTGAGGCCGTCTACTTCCTGAAAAAAGGAAAGAATGCCTCAGAACCCACATCCTATAGACCTATTTGTCTCCTACCAACTCTGGGGAAGCTGCTAGAAAAACTACTAGTCACACGACTGGTGCACTTCATGGAGACGAATGGCATCTTGCATCATAGGCAATATGGGTTCAGAGAGGGTCGGTCATGTGACAAGGCCCTTTATGACATTCTTACCACTTGCAATGAAACCATCAGCAAAGGAGACTACACCTCACTTGTTTCACTAGATATTAAAGGTGCTTTCGATAATGTAGAATGGAGGGACATTATCCAGCAACTAATTGAAATTCGCTGCCCGGCTAATATAGCTGGAACCATCGCATCCTACTTAAGCCTTCGTAGCATAATGATCAATTGGGGTTCAGGCACTTCGGTACATCAGCTCGAAAAGGGCTGCCCCCAAGGCTCCTGCCTTGGCCCAATACTTTGGTTACTCATAGCTAACATAATTCTAAAAGAGCTAGAATCTAGAGGCTTCATTCTCTTTGCATTCGCTGATGACTTCAGCTTTATTTTCTCGGGCAGGCGGCGCATGGACTTGGAGGCAATGGCGGCTCAAGCCCTCCCCGTATTCTGCCAACTGCTAACAAACCTCAACCTCCAGCTATCAAGCCAAAAATCACAAGCAGTCACATTTTCCAAACCACGCAAACTTGAACGTAAACCAATCATAAGAGTGAACGGGGTTAGTGTCGAGCATGTCTCACACCTCAAACTTCTTGGCCTCACCATAGATGAACACCAAAGCTGGACGGAACATATCAACACCCTCAGGATTAAAGTAGGAAAATTACACTTAAACGCACGTAAACTAACGTCAAAATCCTGGGGAATAAAGCCAACAATGTTAAAAATCTGGTACCACACAATAGTGGAGCGGATAATTTTCTACTGTGTGGGCGTCTGGGGAGGTAACCTCACGCAAGCCGTGAAGGACAAATTGACCTCGATGCAACGGCTCTTTTTGCTGCAAATTGCTCGAGGATTCAGGACAATCTCAACGGACGCACTCACAGTAATAACAGGTATTCCTCCCATAACAATAACACTCCAATATGAATACCAGAAAAACAGGATCACACACCTAGAACATGAACCAACGTGTGCAGCACTTTTTCCACAAATACAACTACAGAGGAAGGTTCCCAGTTGGAGAATACATCCCGCAGAAGAGACATCTCACTTACAGATAAACACAACCAGGCACGGTTTTGAACACAGCTACTCTCCCCGCTGTCCGACCATTTTCACTGACGGGTCACGCACGGAGACTGGCGTGGCAGCAGCATTCTGTGCCATGAAAGGCGAGGTCGTGACCCATAAGTGGGCCTGCAGAATCGGTGATAACAACACTGTCTTCCAGGCTGAGCTGTTCGCGATTCTGCGGGCATTGGAATGGATTGTCTCTAACCCAACAGTACAATTTTACAGGCTATATTCAGACAGCCTCTCCAGCCTACAAGCAATCTTTACTCACCGCACAAAACATCCCATTGTACTCCAAATAAAACTACTTTTAAAAGACCTTGCACGGCGAGTAGCCCTGGGCCATGTGAAGGCACACATTGGCATTGCTGGCAATGAATTAGCTGATAAATTGGCAAAAGAAGCTACGGGAAGCACAAATATTGATATTTCCCTCCCTGTTCCCCCATCCTACATTAGAGGGTTTTTAAAATCTAAAATCATTCCTCAGTGGCAGGACCACTGGGATTACTCGGATAAAGGTCGACATACCCACAAATTGCTCCCTTTTGTCTCCCTAAACCTGCTTAACCTCGCCCCCCACACCTCAGCGTTCCTCACAGGACATGGTCCATTCCCTACTTACCTCAAATATTATAAACGTGCAGCCTCCAATGTGTGTCCATGTGGCCAGCGGGGCTTGCCTTCTCATTACTATTTTGACTGCCCACTGACCGTTGCCTGGCATCTCAGATCTCCCGAAATACCCCCACCCTCTTGGCTAACCAATATTCTAACAAGACCAATCTTACTAAAAAAATTAAAAAATATTTTTAATTTCTTAATGGATTTATCGAACTTAACAAATTGAGTAACCAACTCTAGCTTTTATCAAATTTTTAACTAAACATATTAAATTCTTCACCACCAATCAGTACTGTAATTGATCTTCCTACCCTCCTTCTCCTGACTTTTCCTTATTTTGGCTGTACCTTGTCAGTGTTTGAGCACCTTGCTGTGCTCCCTCCGCAGTCTTTAGCAGCGGTCTCATCTCTCCAACGCAACAACTTGTGGCGCCATCTGTCGCGTGGGAACTGAGTTCTCAGATTCCGGCGCATCATTATTATCCAAGGACCGCCTTGGCCGCGAACTGTGTGTCATGACGCAGGAGCGTTAAGGACTGTTCACCTACAAGTTCTTCATCACTGCACCTGCCGCTGTCTGTCGCGAGGGAGTGCAGGCTCCAGCGGTTCAGGCTTTTTTCAGTTTCTTTTTGTTTTTTTTGTTTTTAGCTTTCTTGCCTGCCCCTTGTCGCGCTTAGGCTTGTCCTGGCAGTGCCGGCCTTTGGCCTAGTTTGTATTTTCTTTCTTTTCTTTTTTGTTGTTGTTTGGGCTGTTTGCGCGTGCGCTGGCGGTCTCGGCGTCGTGCCTTCCCTTCCGCCGGTGGCTGGAATCACCCAAAACGAATCCCCGCGTGCCGGGGAACATCCCGGGGGAGGTGCTAACGCTCTACGGCCTGGCTTTGCTGGGCCGAGTGGCCCCCCTTAGGCATTCAATCCCGAGTTACACGCTCGATAATCGCTCCATAATAAGGTATGAATTTGTCAGTGCCTGCGGTGTCACTCACAAAATTACCTTGCACTTTCAGTATTTTCTATAATATCATCCGGTTTTATACAAAGTAAAATTATTCTTTTCAAGATTTCCAAAAAATACCTTTATTATTTTCAAAGTTATGTAAAATAGTCCCTGTTTAGCTGGAAATGTGATTTCCTGCATTTTTAACGGAATAAATGGATTTTTGTATTATTTTCCTCTGCTAAATATTGTACAATCATTCCACGATAAATTGGCTGATGATTATAATAAATTAATTTAAGATTTTTTTTATTTGTTAATTATGGTTTACAATCATTACTAACAACTAGTAGAATCTAGTTTTCATTACACGTTTTTATTTAACTTAGCCTGGTTCGTGCATGTAAATATGGAATTTTGCAATCGATTTCTCATTCACTTCCTTATATGCTAGAAATAAAAGAAAATGTGTGTGTGTTTCCGATGTCAATACAGCAGTTTAATAGTTTCAGAATTTATTTAGAAATTTATTCATTTTAAGAGATATTTCTGTTATCCGGCTGTAGGTGCTAAATCGCCAAATATTTTTTATAGTTATAACCATGTACGAGTTACAACAACAATGGAATTAATGATGCGCCAATCTACGCTCGCGAAAATAGACCTGCTGAAAACTTCAACAATGAAATATTTTAAACAATAGAAAGTAGAAAATAAAATATGAATAAAAATATAATGTAATATTTAATTAAAAAAGCAATACACTTTTATTATTAAATAATGTTGTATATTGTCCGACATTTGTGACTGTTAGTAACTTTTTTCTTCGAAGCATCGTGAACTTTTTTAAGGTCTTCTGCCAAGTCATCGTGGGTATAGAACAATATAATTGGAATGTTCTTTGCCACCTCTTAAAATTCATCCTACCTTTTTTAACACTCTTCAAATTAGTTTAAATATATGTATCACATCTAGAGTATATTACTGCTGGTACGAATACCGCATACAGTGATCTCTCACTTATACGCGATACACGGAAATCATTTTTCAGCACCAGTTTTTTTTTTTTTTTTTTTTTTTTTTTTTTTGGGGGGGGGGGGTAATTTTCGTCTTCTTAAATCTCAGAATTTATAAATCGAATTTTACTGTTTTAAAATAGTGGTATGAAACAGTAATTACTGAACATCGCGTATAAGTGAGAGATCACTGTATTTTCTTTTCCCCTCCTATCTACAAATTAGTGCATTAACAATTAACATTAAAAAGATCACACATGCTAGCTTACAAGCAACTTCAGCAAAGGACAATTTGATGTTAGAATTTACGACCTTAGACTGGAAGGCACCGAAATAACAATTGACATATAGGACTGGACATAAGAGATTTACAGCGCCCCAATAAAAGTTTATCGAAATTTACAATCGCTAGGGACGTATGAGGACATCAAGTTCCCAGGAAACGATAGACAACACTCCCAGAAAAAGTCCTATCCTTGGTCGGACTGTTATTATGAAGACCAATTAGAAAAGGGCTAATTTCACGTAAATTATAATTTCGGGGCAGAGCCCAATTTTAGTTAACCAATGATGGAGCCTCTACGAGAGGGTAATTATTTTTGTGCAACTCCAATTGTGTGTCTACGAAAAAAAAAAAAAAAAAAAAAAAAAAAAAAACTTCCATTCTTGATTATGTAGAGTGGTGTCTTACAAAAACAATCTGTTATGAAGCAGCCAAATATAAAATAAATTGCGGACTGTTTTATAATATAGTGTAAGCAGTGTACAAGACTTTATGTATTATAGTGTCAGTGCACCCGAAAACGATATATGTCTTGGAAGGTAAAGTTGTATATTGACCTATTTTATTACGTGCTCTTCTTTTATATAAAACTAAACATTTTTTAGCTAATGAGTAATTTTTATCTATCCATAACCCTGAAGTACACCCGTACTTATATGTAACAATTTAATATGTTTTCCCTAAATCAGTCATGTCATAAAAAGATATGAGTTGTTATACTTTTAAAATCTATTTTAAAAATTACCATTTTAATTATAAATTCTTAATATCTTGTATTTCTTCTGTATATTTCTAAATAAATAATTGTTAAATGTTAATTCTCTTTTCCTTATTTTTGTAATGTGTACTTAACTTAATTATGTGCATCGGAGTGTCGAGAGGTATATTTAATCTTTAATATCCCCTCGGACATGCAAGCAAATATACTGAATTAATTAATGTGATAATTATTTACTTAAACTTATTATTTATTAAAATATCCAGTTTGTCTTTAAAGTTGAGAGTACTTCGTAAATTAATCGCAACGCTTTCTTTTATTAATATTTTTAATTACAGAAATTTGTTATCAATAATTTTTATATTTATTTTAATAATAAACAATTTTAATTCTCTAATTATTACTCTCAAATAGGATTTATTTTATTCGATCTCCTTTTATATTTTTTAAATTATGCTTGTATGGATAAAACCGAGTAATGAAAGTGGGATTTTACCCAATTTTCTCATTAGCAATGTTCGGGAGGTTTAATTATAGACGGTAACCAGGTTGTCTTTTCAACTTGTCTAGAACTTCCCAGCAATTACGTTTTTCATAAAAACAAAATTCGCAGAATGCGTAGAGTTTCACTACATTTTAAAATAGAATTTATCTGATATTAATCTCAGAAAGATATTACAAATTCAGCTATTAAGCGTGATGATTACACATTTTGCGATTGAAACATTAAATAGAAAATTTCTAATAAGAAATACCGATGCCAGTTTCCTTGGAAATTCCTAGAAGTGTATTAAGCAGCTTCGATGCGCGTACGAAAAGTAACAGATATATGCCATAAGCATATTATCAAATTTAGTATAAGGCTAGATGGCACCCGTCAAGATTTGACGGTAAATAACTGAAAGTTCCTTTAGAAACATGCATTTATTTTTAACTAGTTGCTTTTAAATCACTTAGGTATTAAAAATGTGATGAATTGTTATATTGTGTAAGCGATTCCTTTAGATATAACACGACAGATGGTGTTGTCAGTCCAGCCTACTCAACTAATGAAGTGAAATAATTTTAAGCTTCTAATTTACATCCCATTATGATTAAATTAATTTAGCAAGAATTTAACTAAAAATTTTAATTGTATCATTCATTTTTACTTAGTACAGTTTCAGTTTTGTTTTAAAAAATATCAATATTTTGTTTTTTCTTTTTTTTTCTTATATATATATATATATATATATATAAGCGACTTTTAAAATTTTTCATTAATTTAATTTTTTCTGTCTGACTCTAAAACCAAGAACTTAAAATTTGCTGTTTGAAGCTAACAATTTATAATATATATTTTATAATTACTTTAATTTAATTTTACATTTTCATACATATATATTATATATATATATACATTATATATTAAACCATGGATATCAAGGTGATTTATTTTATAATTCGCATATAAATATTTTGCTTTTTTGCTTTTTCTTTTTTTAAGGGGAATAATAATATACTTTTCTTAGTTATATAAACAAATCTTCTTTATAATGGTCATATAAAATATAGATAAAAATTTAGATAACTTTATTTTATCGATAACTACATGCAAAATCTTTTAATTTAAATATTTAAATAAAAATAAGTAATTAAAAATATATTGCCAGTTGTTACATATTTTATTTACCACAGTCCTAATATTTTGAAAAAATAACAATATTTAGTATTTCTGTTTTTTTTTAACTACGCTACCTTTAAAATTTTTCATTAAATTAATTTTTATCAGTCTGATTCTTAAACCCTGAATTTAAACTTTGCTGTTTGCAGCTAACGTATATAAATTTAGTTAATATAAATTTAAAGTTAATATAAATTTAGTAATTAAAACAAAATATTTTTGGGCGATAAATTTTACAACATTATAAAGTATTCGAATAAAATAAAATACAAATTATGAAACTTTTCCTCCTGAATTAAATATGACATTATTAAAATGAATTATTGCCTATAAAATAAGAAAAATCATTTTATCCGGAGTGGGTACGGAACAGCGAAACACCGCGCTTAAACAAACCACTCGGCCACCCACTCCTCACTCGAGTGAGACTCTAAAATTAGATAGGTTCTAGATTTAATTTGACACATGCGCAAATGAGTCATTTTCTTGTGAATGTGAAATTTGACAAAAAAATTTGTAGCTTTAAATATATAGATTACTTTTGTTTTAATACGTTAATACGCATTGTGCGCGGGCCTATAAAAAACTTCCCAGTTTTTGTAAAACCTTTTTTTTTTTTTTTTTTTTTTTTGCGAAAATTTGGATGAAATGAGTATTCTTTGATTTCAAATACACCTGATGCGCCAGTATTTTATAAATAAAAGAAAGACCAATACCAGACTTCAATATAAGAAATCCCAAGGGAAATATTTATTTTGGTACATGAGCAGAATTTAAGGCTAAAATAATTTATTTGACAAGAGAGGGAAACTAATGGTTATTTTAAATGCAGCAGAAAACATAAAAATCTGCGGATTTGGGAATAAAAATATCTTTCTTTAAATAAGAATTCCAACAATAAAACTTTACAGAAGTAAAAAATTACTTGCATATTTTTTTAACGATTTAGATATTTTTTCAACTGTTTGATTTTTTTTCACTTCTATCATTCTAAATTGTAAGCTGCGTCAACTGATTTCATAAGTGGGAGTTAAAAAAAATTGTTTTTTCTTTTATAGGAGAAAATAGAAAATAATAAATGGAAGAAATGTATTATATATTTCTAAGCAAGAAATTTAAATGCTAAAAAAAGATATATTTCAATAAAAAAAATTAATATATAAATATATATCAGATTAAAAAATGGCTGTAATCGATTTAGAGAATACTGTAAACATTTAAAAAATATATTTACGTTTTCTTTAGATAATAAATTTTTACAGGTATCGTTAGACATTGAACCATAATATGTTTAGAAATTTAACCACACCCTTGATTTGGTAAAAGCATCGACCAGAGAAAGAAGCTCTCTTTTGTGATAAAACACATCAGTTTTCATACAAGTTGTAAATTTCCAACTGGACGAAAAAATGTCCGGGCCAAGATTCGAACCTGGGATCGCTTGGCTGAAGCCGCCACGCTCTTCTCACGCGCTTCAGCCAAGCGATCCCAAGTTCGAATCCTGGCCCAGACATTTTTTCGTCCAGTTTGAAATTTACAACTTGTATGATTACTTTTCCAATTTGAAATAATTGTGTTAAAAAATAATCCAGTACATCAGTTTTCTTCAACAATTTACTACATCAAGGTACCCCCGACATATAGAACTTGCTTAACAAGATTGCAATATCCGTATTTTGTTAATAATAATATTGAAATTTTAAACAATGTATGTATAATATTTAGCTAAAAGCTTTAAAAAATACTTCTGTATATACGTGTTTACCAGATAATGCCTATCATCCAAACGTCTATCAGCCTACTCTATCACCCTTTCTCTCAACTCCCTTTATCTATGTGTCCGCGGAACAAAACAAATAATAACGGGTAGTAGTTATTTTAATTATGCAATCAAAAATATCTGTAAAACATTTCTTTCTGTTACGTGGATCTGCATAAAAAAATAAGTGAAAATATTGTTCTTATTCCATACCTATCCCAGTGAATGACATGCAAAATACACAAAATAAAACTGGCATAATTTTTCTGAAAAACAAAATTGCATACTTCCAAAATTTTTGATTTTTTTGATTTTTTTCTTAAATAAAATCTGTTTGAAGCAATTAATTTGAAAGCCGAATTTTCTTAGCCGAGATAATATGATTGTTCCACTTATCGGATTAATCAGTTTATATGAGGAGGAATGTTATAGTACATTATTCCTTTTCCTTTTATCTAAAATGTTTAAATTCTGATTTTCTACAGCTTGCTTTAAAACACATTGCTTTGTCCCTGAATAATCTGTGAAATATATCACTGTTAATCACTTGCAAATTAGTTGTAAGAAATCATTTTAGATAATTTTTGACACTTCGGTTACTGGAATTACGCGAGTGGTATATTTTGCTGAAAGCGAATATGAGAGAAAAATTTTTGAAACAGATAAGTGTATTTCAATTGTACAACCAGAAAAAAGTTCAAATTTTAAAATTAACAAATCTCAATCCGAATCTTTTTTAAAAGAACTTAACTCACGAAATAAAAAAAGTATTTCATCGGATCAACATTCGTTAACCCCTTCGCGACGAGCGTCTTTTACAAAATTTTTAATCGTTTACCACCGGTTTTTCAAAACAGAAATTTTCGTCTAACTGAATCGCAAAAATGCTGTCATTAAATAAGGCACAGCTTACAATAAAAAGTAACTGGTGGGAATAATCGAGTATTATGAGCATCTTATGCGTCACGTATACGTGTCGCTCGTCCCCAAGGGGTTAAATCATACGGTGGTTCAATGAAACATGGAGGTAAATTTGTTTTATGAAAGTGTTCATAATTCAGAAGTATCGTGAACTGTTTTAAAATATAATATTTAATGATGAAAATGAATGTACCACTAACAGTGGCTTTTTCTAAACAACGTACGTGTCACTTTGCTTCATGAAAACGATGATGGAAAAACATGTTTCATTTTGTCGTACACATTCTAATGGTCCGTTATTATTACGTTGTTCCGTCAGCACTTAAATGCTCCATCGGTTACTAATTGGCCCGTTTGGTAAATGATGTCGCAGCAGCCCCAACAAATGCAGGCTTTTCATTTTTGTGAATACTAAATTCAAAATAACCCATTCCCCGGTGTCAAAAAATAGCGTTTATAATACATGGTAAAACAAATAAGTATTCAAATAGAACAAAAATGCGATTCATTTGTTATAATTAAACAAATATAGGATGTCCCATTCTATGCCGACTCAGGCATTTTTACAACAACAATAGTTAAAAGGTCGTTTTGATGATTTTAACTTGCTTATATAGTTTGTTTTGTTTGAAATAGGATAGAATTAAGAAAAGTGCTAGAAATGCAGAGTAATTCAGTCACTGGGTATACTAGCAACCACATTCCGAAATATGTACCGATAAGGTCTAAGCTCTTTTGAAATGAAGAGCGAGATATAGTATACGCTTTCAGCATATACTTAAATATCATGGAGCCTCCAGACAAGTTCCAGATAATTCTATGGAAATACTCCACGTTGACCAGAATTACTAAGAAACTATGCAATGCAGCAACTACTATCACATACAAATTCTATTTATAACTTTGCGACCAGCTATCTTCAAAATCAGCTCCAAAAGCGTTAGACGAAATTTACTAATTACACATAAAATTAAATGTTTACTTATGCCTCACGAAAACCAATAATTTTCGCCTAAGAACTCTTAAAGAATTTCTACATAGTTCATAATGTTGTTTGTATATTTCTATAGTATATATATATATATATATATATATTAATTTTTTTAAAACGCCCCCACATGGCTAGAAGCCTTAATTCCTTGGAAGAGGCTGAAAAATGCATGAAACTATCACTGGTGTTCAGACCTTACCCAGCCGTAAAGGGTTAAAATATCATCACGTATTAAGACCACTATAGCAGGGTGAGGCAAAATTTTAATTAGATTAACAATTGAAAACTAACGATTAAAAGTTTAATCATGACTAAAGATTGACGATTGAACTTTATCGTCAATCTTTAGTCATGATTAAACTTTTAATCGTTAGTTTTCAATAGTTAATCTAATTAAAATTTTGCACCACCCTGCCCTATAGAGACATTCGTCTGTTTTAAAGAGTAGAATCACTTTTTCTCATTTTGTCCGTAGACTTCTGACTACCGTGTTTATTACGTATACATATGCTACCGTTTTATGAGTTGTAATAACAGTTATCGGCACAATTTAATTGACCGTTAATTCGTGATTTTAACTCCATATACGCATTGATGTAATAAACAATTCATCTCAGTCTGAAAGTTTTTACAACAGAAAACGATAAGATATGTTCAAATAAACAAGTTCCCATAAAATATAATAAAAAAAACTTCCTTTCAAATATCAACAAAATGTTACATTGTCATCATATCTCGGAATTTATTCTAATTTTGGAGTAAATATGTTGACTGAAAATAAAAACAAAAAAAAGTTACAAATTATAAATACTACGAAGAAATCAGGTTGAATATAAAAGTATTTTAATTACGATAAAAAATCCACCTTTATTGCTTAATTTTGAAGATTGGAAAAAGCAAAAATTTGGATTTTACTAAAATTATACCTGTAAAAATAAATGCGGAATGTATTTATAACCTCATATTTTGCAAATTATATTAAAAGAGTGAGATTAAGTAAAGCAATATTTTTTTCATTCAAAGATATCCAAGTATTTTGTGTTCTTTTCTACTTTAATCATTTCTTGAATTACCAAACTCTAAAATTCCCTTACAGATATAATAAAAAAATTTTGACCTGACATTTTCGATAATATTAAACGAAGGCTTTCTTTGTATAAACCGCCAACATGTTTACAAAGCGAGGCTCCATTACCCCTTTTCTTCATTACACAGACTTTTCCTTGTTTAAGTATTTACACTTCCGTAAATTAAATGAAAAGGAAAACAGATTTAAAAGTCAAGAGCATGTATTAAAAGAACAAGCAGCTGTGTTTGCAAATTTTAATTAGTAAAGAAGCCTTAATACTTTACGAAAATCCAGGCAACGGTGGAAACAACACCGTGTGTTATGTGCCGTAACGCAAACTATTTGAGTGCATTTAAATTGAGTTTAAAATACAAATGAACCTGCATGTTTAAAACGTTGCCTTAAGATATTAAATTTCGTTACGCTATTTTTTTTTTGCTTTCTTTTGCAATTTGCAATTTGTCCTTTTAGTCACAGACTAATGCGTAAAAGACTAATTTATTACATTTAAGTAAGATTTTATTTTAATGTTTGACGCTATCTTCGAAATGTTATTTTGTAAAATTCAATCGTCATAAAGAAATAGAAATTTATTTTCCCACTAAATTTATGAGAAAAATAGATACATGTAAAATAATCGTTGCGTTAAAATTACAAAATTCTTAGTTGTCAGACGTATTTTGACAAATGAGAGAAGTACTAAATATACATGGTGATTATTAACACTTTGCCGTCCGCATGTCTCGTAAAAATACTTCTATTCGTAAAATGTTGAAATGATTGATTGACGGCAAAATTTAAAAACAAATTTATTCGAAAATAAGTAAAATCTTTTCTTTATGTACTTGATAAAAGGGAATTTTTCATTCCTAAATTCTGGTACCAATGTAGCATTTAAAGATTAAAATCAAGTTACTTTACTTCAAGTTACTTTACGTAAAATAGGTCTTCAGATGTCGCTGCACGCACACAGATGTTATTTTCACTATAGGATTTCACTCAAAACAAACGGTTGCTTTTATGAGGAGTCGCTAATCCACTACACCTGTAGTACGAAAATCAACGGCGCTATATAGACTAAGACGCAAAGAGAAAACAACTTTGGTACTCATTAGAGCACGACTTTATTTTCTAATAACGTCACATTTCACTCTGCGTCTTCGGCTTTGACCCCAGCCTACAGAATCTCCCTCGAAATAAGAAGAAACCAGGTACGCAAATTTCCTGGTTCGGCGTAAGACACCGTCATGACGGACGTCGTCGCACTAAGTGAACGAAAAGGCACTGTGAAATGCGTGCCGCGTATCTTGCTTTCTTGCACTCTGAACAACATGCCGCTTCCAGGAAAGAACGTGGGGAAATTGTAAACAATTTATTACCTGAACGGACAAAATGTCGCAGAGGCATTGCATGTCTACCGCAGAAACCATAGGCTACACCGAGGCCAGTGTATTGCGAAAGCTGTACGGAATTTGATACGCACATTTGAAGAAACTGGTTTCATATTCAATCTATCTCGGCTTAGATGACCTTCCGTTCCTGTCGATGTTGTTGCAGAAGTCCCTGAGACGATAAGCAATGTTCCTCTTCAAGTGTAAGCGGTGTTTCACGCGTTCTACAGTCCGCAAGATTCTGTGATCTATTCTGCACGTTTTACTCATCGGATCCAGAGTATCTAGATGTTTCAAACGGGTAATACTATAATATACATATATACATATATACATATATAATACATATATACATATATAATACATATATACATATATAATACATATATACATATATACATTTATAATACATATATACATATATACATATATACTTATATAATACATATATACATATATAATACATATATACATATATACATAAGTGTGTACAACGGCTAGATTTTGCGAATGAATTCCTCATTCGGGATGGCGAGGATGACAGCTGGCCTTTACACATTCTGTGGACGGACGAAGCTCTTTTCTCGTTGACTGGTAACTTTAATTCGAAGAACTTCGTGCACTGGGCAGACAATAATCCCCATGATGTGGTTGCACTTCCGTTACACGAAGAAAAAATGACTGTGTGGTGTGATATAACAAGCCCTTTCATCCTCGGCTCTTACTTTTTTGAAGATGTTACTGCCGCAGGTCTAAAAGTGTGTACGTAACGAGAGCTTGCTATCTAGAAATGTTGACTAATTTCGTATTTTATAGATTTTTGATATTATATTTTCGCCATTTTTTCACCATTTTGCTATTTCGAGGAAAAGGAGGCGCGCGCGCGGAACAGAAGATCACTTTACTTCACTTAGCGACTGGATTGTTAATATACCCGATCACGGAAGATGCCACTGGAAAATATTTAAAGATAAATTCTTTAAGTTTATGATATCGACTAGCGGGATAGAGTGGGCCAGTGCGTTTAATTAATCAGACGACGCCAGCGGCTTCGAGATCATTGTCGCTGTATACATAGCATAAAAATACATTGTTTTTTGCAGTATGCTTAATAGAAGCTTACTCTTTTTAAGCATCTCCAATTGAGATTTCAATAAGGTTTAAATAATTCAATAGAGCTTTGGGTTCAAGACATCTACAAACATATGTTCGCACTGTAAATTTTAGACTATAATGTTATTGCATATTTTTAGAGATACGCTGTACTCATTTACTATCCAAAGCAAATATTTTCCTCTTTCGGAATACAGAGCAAATAAAATGCGCAGTCTCGCCATTTATCATTTCTTTTATTAAAATATCTGTGGAATATTTTAAATTGTTATGTTTTTTTTTATTTTTTATCACAAAATATCGGTCATAAAATAAAACAATTATAACTGTTCAAAAATTCTAGTACAGTATTTTAATAAAAATCGAGCTAAATATACAAAGCTGAAAGCACATAATAACTTAAATCTCCAGTCGCTGCTAAACTATCAATAGCTACTAAAGTCTTGACCAGAATAAGAATTGCTATGCTTCGGGCAAAAAAATAGCTAAAATGGCATAAGAAATGAATGCATTATTTTATTTATCAAATAACTAGGTTCTACTGAGATTTTATTATGCATTTATCAATTAATTAATTCGTTAAAACTGCCGTGGAACACAACTAATACTAAGAATATTACGTGCTTCAGTATAAAATATCAAAAAGAAACACATAAGAGAAGATATAAATAGATAGAATCAGAACTTTCTAATTCAACTTTGGTAACTAAGAAATGGTCACTTCTTAAACGGTTGCACGAACTTTCTTTGAGCTTGCCAAAAATCAATATCCCGAGTGTTTA
Source organism: Maratus michaelseni (assembly GCA_963931845.1). Taxonomy (NCBI): domain Eukaryota; kingdom Metazoa; phylum Arthropoda; class Arachnida; order Araneae; family Salticidae; genus Maratus; species Maratus michaelseni. Next base: position 121,506,271 of record OZ007589.1, read on the forward strand.
ACATATTCCCATACTTTAATCATTTCTGAACATCTATTCAAGTGTAAAGTTAGCAAACTACTCGCATAGAACGTTATTCACCCGTCAAACGACCAATGGCTGCTAAATTTATAATAACAAAACGAGCCTTTAACCCCTTCGCGACGAGCGTCCTTTGCGGAATTCTTAATCTTTTATCACCGGTTTTTTAAAACAGAAATTTTCGCCTAATGCTAACATTAAATAAGGCACAGCTTACACTAAAAAATAACTGGTAAGAATAATTGAGGTTTCTGAGCATCTTATGCGTTACATATACGTGTCGCTCGTCCCCAAGGGGTTAAAGATCTAATGTTCTGCGGTTCTAAGTATAATTCACGAAACGAAAAATGCCTTTTGCGACACTTTGTATGCAACCCCCCCACCCAATTTTTGCTTAAAGTATGATTAAAGTTTGAATTAAAAAAAATCTAAAGGGTAATTCTGTACAGATAGTTTTGAAACATATTGTTTACACATAAAACAAAACAAAAGGTTAAACTTTCAACCTAAAATCTTTGAACATTTGTCTCGTGATGTGATTTCAATATAGTAAAGGGTGTACAGGAACATTTAGAGATGATGCGAAAAACTTTGTTCTAGACAAAAGAAGAAGAATTTATATCATTCTTCTTGGGGGAAGTGATTTTTATTCTTAGAATATATTCTCATTAATTACTTTTCAAATCACCACTAAAACTATACAGATTATAAGATAATACATTAAGATTATATTATACATTTTTTCATTGTGCTTGTAACTAACTTTGACTTGCTGTGTTTGGCTATTTTACATTTTTTTTATATTGCTCATTTTTATATTGCTTTTTTATCAAAATATTTAAAAAAATTGTATATATAATGATTTTAAACAAATGTTAAAATTTATCTATTCATACCATTTAAACCACTACCATTTGCGAAATTTGGCTCTTTTGGAATTTTCATGTTTGTCATGCGAATCCAAAATGTTTAAAAAAGTTAATATGTAATGATTTTTAACCAAAATATTAAACTTTATCTATTAACATTCTTTGAACAAGGCAAGTTTTATTATTAAGGAAAGTTTTATTTTTTAATATATAAATACATGTCATTAACAATATTTCATATACTCTATATGAAAAAAAATTGCTAAAAAATTAAGCTAAGGTAAAATATGTTTAAAAACGTTTATATAAAAATATATGCGGTTTTTTTCGTACAAAGAAAAGCGATCTATCGTTATTTCTTTCTTTTTTTTACTGTTAAAAGAAAAATCCACAGTCAAGTTTGCAAACCTTATAATTTAATTATTCTTTTACATTTAAAATAGACAAGAAACTGATCTTTTTAAGGCTATTATTAAGTAAAAGGAAAAGTTAACACTGAATTACTTCCGGAGTTTTTCGGGTAAAACATTTTAAAGAAATCCTGTCCTTGTAAAAAGGTTATTTTCATTCAACTTAAAAAAAAAAAAATAGCATTACAACTCCTTAACTCTTAGGAAGATAATGAAAACTATTCAAGTGTTTCATTATTTTAATTGTTTTCACGTAAAAACAAAGAGGTTTTTCCCCCCATTTCGTTTTAATTTTTAAACCAGACAAAGCATTTTTTAGGCCAAACAAGATGTTTTATAAAAACTTTGTAATCTTAAGAAAAAACTATTTTTAAAGAAGATTTAAAATGTCAAAAAAAGAAAATATATGCGCGTCGGCGTCCTGTATTTTTTATTTTGGTATTTGCATTTAATAAATTAAGGAAAAGGAAAAAAATAAATTATTTTTAAATGAAAATAATTTTGATAATTTTGCTTGTCATATTTAAGTAAAAAGAACTGATTTTACTACCTCCAGGAAAACTATTTTCAAGCATCGAAATATAATGCAGGAAAGTTACACCTTTCAGCTTGCAGACAGCCGTCTGTGTATCTTTAGCAGTGACGTTTCAGTTATATTGAGTTTGAATTAAATTATTTCAGCTGAAAGTTTGCCTACGTGATAAGGTGTTGCGTTAATTACTTCAAACAAATTCCTGTTTTTTTTTCTGTCTCATCATCTACGCTCAGATTTCTACTGAAGTAATTTCAATAATTATTTTTTTAACTGAAAGCTGTCTATTTATATATGAGCTCGCACCAGCTATTATTATTTTTTTTTCCATTTTTATTTTATTTATAATGAAATTTCACTAATCTGGTTACATAAACTGTTGCAGAGAAAATGGAAATAATGGGAATTAGTATACCGTTTTTGATGCTATTTTATCATTACAAATAAAAGAACATTTTAAAATGCCAACAAGTTCAAATACATGACTTTTCACCCATATACCTGTTACCTTTGAATACTGTTGTGTCGAAAGGATTTTTAATAATGTTCCATTCAGCTGTTTTTGAGTTTGAGACGCTAATTTCAGAAGGAAACGAAACTTTTCTTTCAGTGAAAATGACGTCATATATTTAAAAAAAGAACTTGCTTTTTTATAGCAAAACTAAATATTTTAATTTAGTATGAATGCGTCTAGGTCGCCAGTTCCCAACCAGTGCTCCACGGAGACCATAGAGCTCCTCGTGTACTTTCCGAGGGCTCTGCAGCGGTCCAGAAGAATAAATAAAAGTTTAAATATATCAACACATTATAAGCACGGGATTTTTCCAAAACGAGCACGAATTTTGCTGTCACAAAAATCACTATAAATTAAAACTGTTTTTACACCTAATCTAACGCTTATGTAATTAATAATTAATTATGTAATAACGCTTATGTAATACTATGTAATTATCTTACTACCAGTATTTGTTTTCACTTCTCTCACAGATGTGAAAAATTGAGTAACAAAAAGCAAATTCAAAATATGAAAGTGAGAAATTGCAGTTTTTTCGGAAAGTTTCCAGGTTAAATTTCGGTCCTCATCCTGCCTTTTTTTTCACTGTCCCTACATGATTTCCAGAAGTTTTAACAAACAATTCCGTGTTTCCTGCTAAACTTCTGAGTTAATTATTCCAACTTAAAAGATAAACCATTTAATTCTATCAATGAATTATGCAACGAAATTTTAGCTTTAAAGAAAACAATGACAACGCTTAATGAATCATATAATTAAATAGTACTGGAAGATTCCTATCTGATAAGTTACCGAATAGCTCATGTCATTGCTGTGAAACTTATTATATCTTCTACAGTTTATATTGCCACGTGTTGATGAAGAAATGTGATAGGAAGCTGTGAATTTTAGTCTACAATATCCCTTTGTCAAATAACACAATCGCAACTTATAAAACTATTAGGAGGATTCTTGCTTGTAGACCACTACAAATTAACAAACCAGGGGATGAAATACTTAATATTTTGGATGCATTCTTCTCATAAAATGAAGTACCGTGGGCAAATTTTGCAGATTTCTGCCCTGATGATGTAATGGCAATGATGGGTCACAATGCTGGTGCTAATGTCACAAATGAGGATAAGGCAAAGAACTGTGAAATCAGGAATAGCGTTGTTCATAAACACGTGCTAGCTTCGAGAAAAATGTCTGCTGATAATAGCGTTGAGTTATACTCCCTACATGTATAGAAAATCACGCTTTCTTCAACACAGAATTTTCCATATAATGAAGGTAAAGGGAGCCAACATCAGTCCTTTCTGCTGCATATTGAAGTAAGGTACTATCTCCAAAAAGAACATTTGCACGTTTGATTCAACTGTATTCAGAGGTAGGCTCGCTGAACTGGCAAAGGTTTTAAATATTAAAAACTGGGTGTGCAAATTGGAATGTTTCTTCGAAATGCTTAGCTAAATGAAAGAAATAAATGTAGCGTTGAAAGGAGAAAATCGCCCCAGTTTTTAAAACAACTGTAAAGTGTAAACGTTTAAGAGAAAATTAATGTATTGATTGCACTGTGTGAGAACGGAAGATATCTATTATATTTCTACTGCTAAAATGGCCCATGAATGAAAACAGCATCAAGCTTCAACATAAAATACAGAAACAATTTCACTGTATCTCGAAATTTGTCAGACTCGTTTGAACACTATTATTTATCAGCTCATTAAAAGGGAAACTTTTAAAAAACTGTTTTGAACGTGATCAGCGTCAACGGACAAAGTAGCTTAAACGCAGCGCAATATTAGATCCTCATTGATTTGATATCGGAGAGTGAATAAAATTCGCGTTTCAATACGTGTATCAGAGTTTTGGTGTCATTTGACTGATGAATTCAGACCTTTTTTAAAAATGCAAATACTGTAAATACCACTAACTTGTAAAACATGTAGTACGGTAAGAGAAAGAGTCTACGACATATAGAAATTCACTCTAAATTGTGCTCCATGAGACAAAAAGATTCGGAACCACTGATCTAGATGACGTAAATTTCTGAACTTTTTATTATCTGGTACTGAAGTTAGAACATTGAGTCAAACATGAAAATGTTCGCATAAGAAGTTATCAATGGAAAAAATATTGTGTCAATTTTCAAGATATATTTATTACTAATATATTGCGCGATAAAAGATTTTTTAAAATGGTACTTGGATAGAGAATATCTTTCGTAAAAATGATATTATGGTTAGATTTCATTGAATAATTATATATTTGTGGCAAAAGTAGCGTAATTTTTCTGATTTTGCATTGCATAATGCTAAACATTAGAACTTCAATTAATTATTAAAGTATTATTACTTAACTGTTTTATATGTTTCTGATTACTTAGACGAAGTTTATTTTTCCAAAAATTGGAAAAGATAAAATTAATGCAAATAATAATTTGTCAACTATAGTTTTAAATAATATTTTTCTTAGGTGTTAGACAAACGAATGTAAGAATGATTTTGTATCGTAATTATTTGTCGGTTTCTAATAAATCCTATCTAACAGTTCTTTTGTTTTAACTTTTTTTCGTTGAATTTCAACGAGTTCCATCTCATTTATATAAATTAAATAAATACTGAAGTTTAACTATGAATTCAATTATGATGTAAAAATAAATAAAACTGAAAAAGATTGATTATGCGTTATATTTTAAATGTGTTAATTTTAAATGTCAGCAAAAAATTTCATCACCTATGGCTTTAAGTGTATATTTCGAAATTCCAAATGTATTTACAAAATTTATTTTTCGAGTTTTTCAACAGTGCATATTATAATGGTGAACAAATAAAATATATTTTTTAAATATTTTTTTATTAGTCGCTTTGGTGATGTATAATTAATACGTCACAAGCAGTTAAAAGCAAAATATATGTCTGGGTTTTTACAATGTATCACATAAAACAAAAAGTAATGAAGTACATAAATTAATTTTCGGAATGTTTCTAAAGATCGTTTCTTTTTAACATTGCTGATTCATTTTTCAAGAGTTTATGTCTCACTAAGTGATTATTCAAAATCGATAAAAAAAAATTATTCTTCCGTTATTGGGTACGTTGCATTTAAATATGCAATAAAATTAAGGTGTTGCTTTTGATTTTTTAGCACGTTCCAAAATAGTTGAAAAGTGTTTATTATTTTGGTTTCTCTGCCCGCGGTGTAACTCTCCTAAATATACTTGAATTTTCACAGCATTTATATATATTTGCTATTTTATGTTTACTATTTAAAATTAAACCATGTAAAATTAACTATGTTATAGTTTGTTTACAATGACGCACAAAATATTTCGTTACATTATGATCTATGGAGGAATAAACGCTTGTGATGTATTTTAATTATGTTGGGATACTGAAAGTACAGTAGACTCCGATATAACGCGAGTTCATACAACGCGTTAAAAAAAATTACGATGACTTATTCGTGTAGCGCGATTCTGGTATAACGAGCTATAGTTTAAAATCCGAGAATTTTCCCGTTAAACACTGTACATAATTAAATTAATACATATTTCTAAAACATAAAAGCTGAAAAATATACAATTACATATTTTGTAATTGCTGGTAATAAAATTAAAAAAAATATTTCCCACAGGATAAAGCTGGAAAAAAAGAAAGAAAAAATGAAAAGAAAATGTATTTCTATGAAAGAAAAAAAAATTACAATTTTGGATCGACTTAAATATGGAGTAAAATTAATAGTTATTTCCAAAGAACTTCAATTAAAGGAGTCCACACTTCGAACTATAAAAGAATGAGACCAAAATAAGACCGAGTGTTGGTATTAGATCGTTACCAAGTTTAAGAAAAACTGTACGGATAAAAGATCCCCTCAGTTCAAGAATGGAAAACTGTTTAATGTCATGGGTGGATGATTGTAACCATAAGTGTATTCCCTTAAATAATGATGTCATTAAACACAAAGCAGTTAAAATGTATACCCATTTAAAGCAACATATTCCTTCTGATAGAATATACAGGGTGTCCCTAAACTCATGGTACATACGCTAGGGGGTGATAGAACACATCAAGACGAGTAATAGTAAATAGGAAACCAAGGGTCCCAAACGTATTCCAAAGGAGATAGGCGCCATCAAAGTTTAGGGTCCCAAATTGCAAATGATTATAAAAAGGGAAAAATGGGTCGATTTATTTGCGGTTTTCGCTAAAATCATTCTTTAAATTAGTATTTTCTTAAAAAGAAATTTTAAAGAGAAAGTTATAAAAATGCCAGTAGAGGGCGCTCTAGACTTTGGAGTACCGAATAACTATTTTTTACCGGGTTTTTTTTAACACTGTCAAATGTTTTCTAAAGCTTAGACCTTAACTTAAATTTTGTGTGCACAAGTGAAATCATCGGGAGTGGTTAAGTGGACCAAATTTAACTGTGTTCAGGGGGTTGATTTTTGAACGATCGTATGTAATGAGCAAAATAAGTGATGAAGCAAACTTTAAGAGGTGATAGTACACATCAAAACAAACAACATTCACTAAGTAATGCATGATTTGAATTCAAACGCAAACGTGTTACAGCATGTTCAAACTAGATACATGCAAGCGCTATAGCTACCATTATGCTGTAAGTTTCCGGAAGAAGAATATGAAAATGTGATATGGGGAAGAAGAAGAACGCGTATGCAAATTTTCACTAACATAAAAGTTACTTATTCGAGTGTGTAATTGTAAAACTGGAAACTGTTCACAGCAGCTGTCTTCATTTGCTCTGTGGATAGCCGATAATATGGTTTCGTACTCTAACCAGGAGAAGGCCGAGATGCATTACATGTACGGAGCTGCACACGGCAATGCAACAGAAGCTCAAAGATTGTACGGAGAGCGTTTTCCAACCAGACATGTTCCTGATGCGAGGATATTTCAACAACTGCAACAACAACTGTGAGAAAGGAGTTCCTTTGCAAGTTGCATGCAGGATAACGGGCGTTCCAGGAGTGTAAGAACGCCATCCGTTACGCATAACATTTTGGATCGTATCAGCGAGAGGCCTGAATCTAGCACGCGGGAACTGTCCGAAGAAGTGAACGTTTCCCGTAATACGGTGTGGTGAGTTCTGCGAGATGAAATAATGCATCCGTACCATGCGCAGAGAGTTAAAGACTTGAACCCAGGATTACCAGGCATGTGTCAATTTTAGCACGTGGTTGCTCCAACAAACGGCTGTGGACCCTGCTTTTTGTGCACATGTGTTGTTCACGGACGAATGCACATTCACACGCGAGGGTATTTTGAATATCCACAATTATCATGTGTGGTCAAATGAAAACCCATACACAATACGTCAACGTTCGTTCCAGCAACGTTTCGCGGTCAATATTTGGGCCGGAATCGTTGACGATTATCTAATTGGGCCATATTTACTGCCAACGCGCCTGTATGGAGATTCATATCTTGTGTTTCTGCAAGAGGTGTTGCCAGAACTATTAAACCATGTTCCAGCACCCATCAGACGACATCACCGGCCCATTACAGCCTGGATGCCCGTAACGCCCTGAATGTCATGTATCCGGGGCAAAGCATAGGTCGTGGCGATCCAATCAGCTGGCCGGCCCGTTCACCCGATTTATCCTGTCTGGACTTTTTCTTGTGGGATCATATGAAGAGCCTGATATACGAAGATGGTCCCGTAGATTCTGCTGAAGACCTTGTTGCCCGGATATCCGTTGCTTCGGCCACCATAAGAGAGATGCCTGGTGTTTTCGTCAATGTACGGCGGTCAATCCATCGACGGCTTTAAGCCTGCGTTCGTGTTGGAGGCCGCAATTTTGAACAATTCCTGTGATGGAGTACTTCGTGTTGTTTATTTTCATTTGGTTGAATAAAGTGTTTTTCGTCCTTTTGTTGGTTTCTTTTCATTCCATCTCTGTCTGTCCTGTTTTCCATCATTTTGTTATTATTTTGCTCATTACATACGATCGTCCAAAAATCAACCCCCTGAACACAGTTAAATTTGCTCCACTTAACCACTCCCGATGATTTCACTTGTGCACACAAAATTTAAGTTAAGGTCTAAGCTTTAGAAAACATTTAACAGTGTTAAAAAAACGGTAAAAAGTAGTTATTCGGTACTCCAAAGTCTAGAACGCCCTCTACCGGCATTTTTATAACTTTCTCTTTAAAACTTTTTTTTAAGAAAATACCAATTTAAAGAATGATTTTAGCGAAAACCGCAAATAAATCGACCCATTTTTCCATTTTTTATCATCATTTGCAATTTGGGACCCTAAACTTTGATGGCGCCTATCTCCTTTGGAATACGTTTGGGACCTTTGGTTTCCTATTTACTATTACTCGTCTTGATGTGTTCTATCACCCCCTAGCGTATGTACCATGAGTTTAGGGACACCCTGTATATGTATGATTTTAAAGGTAGTCAAGGTTGTTTAGAAAGATTTAGGAAACGATTCTCGTTCCATAACATAAAAATACAAGGAGAACGCGCGTCAGCTGGCTTAGAATCTTCTCAGAAATTTCAACAAGAATTTCTAAAAATTGTAGGATTAGAAGCTTATATAGCTGTTCAGGTCTTTAATGCAGATAAAACTGGTTTATACTGAAAAAAAATTCGCACAGAACCTTTATTTCCGAAAATAAGAAATCTGCAGCTGAGTTTAAAGCATCTAAAGAAAGGATAACACTTCTCTTATGTAGTACTGCATCTGAAAATAGTATTATGAAGCTTTTGTTAATAAATAAATCGTTAAATCCACGGCGCTGAAAGAGTGTGATAAAAATAAGAAATCCGCACCTGGGTTTAAAGCATCTAAAGGAAGAATAACACTTCTCTTATGTAGCAATGCATCTCGAAATAGTATTATGAAGCATTTGCAGGCAAATAAAAAATCATGGATAGCTACGCCAATATTTCGAGAAATGTTAAATAATTGCTTCGTGCTGGATGTAGAAAATTATCTGAAAAGAAAAAGAAATATGGAATTTAAAGCTTTATTAGTCATTGACAATGCGCTTGGACATCCAACAGATTTGTGCGATTCAAATATTGAAGTACAATTTCTACCTCCTAATACAACTTCAGTTACACAACCATTAGATCAAGGATTTACAAGAAGTTTGAAATTTTATTATATGCGGTGAGTATTTGAAGAAATGTATAACAAAAATTGATTCAAATCCATGTAAAACAGTAACGGAAATATGGAACGATTTTTTAATTTTAAATTGCGTAGAAAATATTGCGTTGTCCATCAAGGAATTAAAGCAGTCAACTCTAAATGCTTGTTGGAAAATATTTGGCCTGAAATAGTTAGTGCAGAAAATCAATTATGTTCAACCTCCATAAACACTGGCAGAGTGATAACTTTAGCAAATCTATTGGGTGCAGAAGGATTCGGTGATATGGACAGGAAAGAAAGTTTAAATGAATCAGAACTTATGAAATTAGCAGTCTAATATGACTTAACTATAAACAGCCAACTTGAAAGCTTCATTGCACAGGAAACAACAACATATTTTAAATCAGAACAACTCAACAAAGGACTTGAATTGGCTAAACAATTAGAAGAACATTTCACAAATATGGATCCGTCATTGCAGTGCTCAATTCAATTTAGACGGAACTTGCAAGGTTACCGTGACCCATATTTCAAATTTCAGGCAGAATTAAAAGAAAACATTGAGAAACTCTTGGCAAGTAACGTTGTACCTAGCGAAACCACTCAAAAACATACAAATAACACTGAAGTAGATAATATTATTGAAAATGAATCAATTAATTGTAGAGAAAACTAAAAAGTACTTTCAGTGAATCGACATCGATGAAACGTAATTTTGGATGACACGGATAGTCAAAAATTCTCAACATCATAATAATTAATGTGTTTCAAAACCAAATATATGTAATAAAATATTTTGGTTTAAATTAATATTTTCCCGCTTATCTTATTTTAGTAGATGATAAAATTTTACATGATAATAATTACTCTAACATTTTACTCTAACATTCGCGTTATACAAGATTTTCCCTCGTTCAACACGAGTACATACAACGCGATTTCGTGTAACGCTCAACATATTAATCGCGTTATACAGGAATCTACTGTATAATGAAATTGACAAGCATCACTGAGGTACATCACAATGTGATTTCTATAGATTATGGAGCATGGTATTCATGTTTCGTTTACAGAGACGCACAAATAAATTCCATTACCTTATGATTTCCAGAAAATTTTATTTGCAGTGTATTTCAATGATGTTATACTATATCAGTGGGCCACCACCTTTGTACTATAATGGGCAAATTTTAATTTTTTAAACATATTCGGGGGCGTACCATCTCCCACAAACACATACACATTTACAGTTTACGTATAAGGTACACATTTCATAAAAATATACTGTTCACGTGTTGACGGACACAAATTTACACTGTAAAAAATTCGCAAATATTATGGTCAGAATACTGTTAAATTACGGTTATGTAACCGTTTTCTAAAAAAATGGTCGAACAACTAGATAATTTGCTGCAAAGTTTTTACAGTGTATATTTGAGAAGAAAATTAAGTGTAAAGAATAAAAGAAAAGAAAACTTTTTGACATAGTGTATAAAAAAAAAAATAAAAAAATAATAAAACATTATACAATTCACAAAAATCTTTTTTCAATGTAAACCAGGCGCTAAACTAAAATATGCAAACGAAAAGGCAGATTTTCATTTTATTTTGAACATAAAATTAATATCAATTTATTATATTTTTCTTAATGTTCATCTTTCCGAAATAAAAATAAATAAATAAATTAAGCATTAATTTCGGAAGCTTCTTAGTGCACATTCTTTGAAACACCTAATATGTTTAGAATGTGCTTAGTTATTAAATGTTTTTTTTTAATTTTTGTGCGCTTAATTATGCATTTTTGAAATTTTTACTTAAATTAAAATATGCTTATAAGATCCAATAATAGAAGATTAAGACTTGCTTTTATTTACAATACTAAATGCAGTATTATCTTCATTAAATAAAAGAAATAAACCTTTACCAATTAACTAAATACATATTTAAAAATACTACTTTGAGAAAAAATTTCAAGTATTTATAATTCTTCTTGTATAAATAGAATTATCTTCTCTGTAAAACCCACCTTAAAAATTCAATAATCCTTTGTAAATTTTTATGTTTTGGAATGTATTTAAGCATGTTTAAAAAAAAACTATATTAGTGGAAAATATAAATCTGTTTTTTTAAATGAAACAATAACATGTATTTTTCTATGTAATCAGAAAGTATGAAATTTTTCTTTAAAAATAACGTTTAAAATTTTTTTTTTCCATTTATGTCTATCTTTTAAAAATTCGTAAATAAAAGTTGTTTAAAATTTAATGAACATGTATTTAATCTCGAAAATATTATTTATTTTTTCTTTTTCCCATACGCTTCAACAGCAATTATCAAGTAATCAAAATTTTTTTTTTGCTTTTTTACGTGTTAAGGATTTGCTTCGTACATTGTATTTCACATGCGTTTAACTTCTAAGTTATTCATTAGCAGTTTTTTATACTACCTTACTTTTTAAAAAGTTCAATAATTAATATTGTTACATTTCTTTTAACTGTTGTTACAAGGATGTTTATGGCGAATGTATAATAGATTGGTATTAATTGAAATTTTAAGAAAACTTTTCAGTAAAATGAATAATAAATATGAATTTTAAATAAATGTAAAAAAAAATACATTCGCGATTTACTTGCATTATTATTTAAATCAATAAAATAAAAAACTATTTTTCCTACATAAAGATTGTTTTCTTTATTAATTTGCCTGAATAAGTATAAAAAATGGTAAAAGGTTTATATTAACTACGATATAATAGTTTCTATTTCATCTATAAAAAATATAATCAATAATACAGGGTGATTATAAAAAAACTATCTCGATATATGAGCCCATAAATGTCATACCGTTCACAGAAACTGAATGAAATTCTGGCCTAAAGTATTTTGAGATATGCGCTCAAGAATCACGTGAAAAACAACAGTTAAATTCTAACAGTTACGGTTACAGTGACAAAATTTCGAAAATTTCAAATGGCAACACCTACTTTTTTTATTGGAATGTGATCTTCGTTGTGAAAAAACATAAAAAGCGTTGGAACGGTACCTGTAGCACGAAAATCGCTGGCGCTAGACAGACTAAGAAGAAAAGTGAAAAACAACAATAAAGGACAAAGAAGCAACAGAATGTAAAACATTTTATTGTTCAGTGCTATCCACCATCTGCCGCATGTAAAGTGTCGTCGTGTGTGAAATGGAAAATGTATGAAACACAATAAAATGTTTTGTTTTCTGTTGCTTCTCTGTCCTTATTGGTTGTTTTATTCTATTCTGTCACTATTCTTCTTAGTCTGTCTAGCGCCGGTAATTTTCGTGCTACAGGTACCGTTCCAACGCTTTTTATGGTTTTTCATTATGAAGATCACATTCCAATAAAAAAATAGGTGTTGCCATTTGAAATTTTCGAAATTTTTTCACTGTACCCGTAACTGTTAGAATTTAACTGTTGTCTTTCATATGATTCTTGAGCGCATACATCAAAATATTTTAAACCAAAGTTTCATTCAATTTCTGTGAACGGTATGATAGTTAGGAGCTCATATATCGGGATAGTTTTTTTATAATCACCCTGTATATATGCTATATTCAGTGCCGGACTTAGGGAGTTAAGTGGCAGCTCCAATAACTAGAACTAGATGGGGGATATCAAAATCAACATTCTCAATCAGATATTTTATTAATGACGTATAGTGCTGAAAAAATAAAGTTGACAATTTCGAAATACAACAGCAATTCAAATTTGAATCTTCACTTCCTATTTAAAGGTAGAAAAAATTCAGGTCAATCTATTACTGTCTTGAGCCCTCTACCAAGCCTTAAAATTACGAAAATGGATAGCAAATTTTGATGCATCATGTAAAAATAAAACTGTTAATTTCGAAATACAATAGTCATCAAAATTTGTTTTTTTACTTCCTATTTCAAGGAAAAACAATGCAGGTCAATTGATCAACTCTTGAGCCCTCTATCTGAAATTACGAAAAATGGTAGCAAATTGTGATAATTCATGCCCTCAATTTCTATTACTTTTGCTCAATGTCCCAAAATGCGATACTTATTTGAAGTTGCATTTTTGTTTTTTATACAAAAAAAAAAAAAAAAAAAAAAAAAAAAGATCAGTTTATGAATGTTTTTAGCCCTATATCAAACGTTGAAATAAACAGAATTATAGAATTCAATTGTATCATATTTTCGAACACTATTGCATAATAAATGAATCAGAACAGAAATAATTTCTTAATGGGCTTACGCTTGCATAGATAATTTGTGGGACATCCGTATAATTCGTCCACGAAATCCTTACCCATGTCCTTGGAAGAATTCATTTCACTGGAAAAAAAGAATGCAATAAGAGTCCCATCCGCAGCACACGAAGGAAAACTCTGGCTATTATTGCAAATTTCGAAACAAAGTTTTGTTCTGTTCTGTTTAGTGTGCTTCTTAAATCTTATGTGACTGCATCAATCATATTGGTGACTTTAGTGCTTTTTGTTATTTATATAGTGATTTAAAGGATTGCTATTTTATTAGTAAAAGTCAATCAAGAGTGTATAATTTCCGTGAGGTATCAAATTATTTTTGTTTCTAGATTTAAAATGAGTTCATAAAATGCTAACCTTACTAGAAGTCAAGTAAAATGTCCTATGTTTGGTAGTCCCCCGCTTTAACCGGTAGTACCACTTTAAACGGGTCATAATTTTGAAATTTTGTTTGTAGTTTAAAGTACTCTTTGTACACAGAAAAGTCGTATTTTTTTTAACTAAGAAAAAGTGTCGAGAAAAAAGTAAAAGAACAGTTTTGGAGTTTTAGTACTACTCTGTTAAAAATATCTTTGAAAAATAACGGTCAGAGGCCAGCAAAGTTTACAATCATATCCCGTAAAAAAAATCCATGCCCATCATTTAGTGCAGCTCTTAATTTACTTCCCTTAAAACAGGATATAATGCACTTTAAAACACTATAACACTTTACTTACTGTTCTTGTAGCACGTTAGATAATCATCACAGAATCGCTTTTTCGGCGAGTTAAAAAATATGTTACGGTCGTGGTTAAGTGACATTATTTCTCGAAACACGATTGAAATGAAGGGTTACTTCCTAGTGGAGAAAAATGTATGGGGTCGACCATATTTTTACTAACAGATGGGTTAGAATTGAAAGAATATGTGGATTGCCCTTAATTTTCTAAGTATCTAAGGAATAAAGCCGCTTATTTAGTGTATCAAATCGTTTTTCATCAAATAAGGCTGTTGCCCGGGAAAATGGAAAGGCAAACGCTCGTAAATTTAGTTTTTTCTGAGAGTGTACGAGAGTGCTACAGCCACTAAACAAAAACAAAAACTTAAAATGCATTTTTTTCAGAAAAACATTTAAAAAATCGCTTGAGACTCTATCTCCGTTAATTTTTAATGAATCAACTTCTATCGTTTTGAAAATGAGTTATTACATATTTTTCTAGCGAAAAAAGTAAGATGTTTCAGAAATATTGGTATCTCGCTGTTATGTTTGACTTTAAGTAACGAGATTTGTGATTGAAAACTTAATTTGAATGAATGTCATTTCACTAAAACTGCATACTTTTTAAAACGGCTACGCATTTGACTAGCTTTTGTATTAAGAAAACACATTGTATTGCTACATTTTTTTAGGCCAAGTCTACGATGAGGTTAAGTCACCACTGCTTCACTCTTATTTGCCGAAACACTGCTGTCCCCCAGCTGTCCAGACGCTATTTTATAATATATCAACTAAACAAAAAATACACATTTCTTCTTTTCTATGTGCATAATAAATTAGTGTTAATGTATTTTTATTAACAGTTTGAATTTCTGTAAAAATAAAAAATAATATCTTGAAAAGGCCTTAAATTTCAGGACGTCAAAATGGTGTTACTCCTTATTTCTTTTTAATTTTATTTCAAATATATATACTAAAAAGAACGGTAAATCATGCATCAGACATATGTTATGAAACACTTTCCATCACTTACAGGATGTTATTAGGAAATTTTATTTTTTCCTTGAATGATATGTTAGTAAGTGACTAAAATAACACATAACTCTGTAAAATTCCATTTTCACCAATTATAGTCCACATCCGGTTATATGTGCGAAGTCTTTTCTGTAGCCTCGTATGCAATCTATAGAATATATATACACAACCTCATACAATGAAAATTAGACAGGTTTAAAAATGCGTACCACAAAGGAAAATGTACTTCCAGCAACTCTCAATCTTAGTCAGTAGTTTAACCAAATTATTTCGTGTGCCTCTGTAAATGAATAATAATTGCTATTCACTCAATAATCTACAGAAAAAAAGCAGTACACTTCAGTGATTATGCTACTTTTGTAGCATCATGACATCGCTAAAATGCACAGCAAATGTTTTTCTCCGCATATATCATAATGTTATTAAATCCTTCTGTGAGCCCATGTAAACGAACTATAAATGCTACTTATTTTATACTTCTCAGAAAGCAGTTGTAGTCTATCTCAATTATGTATATAAATCTCATTATTTTTTTAAATATCGTAATATTAATAAAATGCATCGCAGACGATTTTTTCCCATAGACCGTAATGAAACTGAATTATTTTGTGTTTTTTACAAAAAGAATTATAAATGATACACACTTCATTTTCAATGACGAACATTCTATAATAAATCTCAATAACATATAAAGATTTCATGGCAATCCATGTATATTTTTCGGGAGTTAGAGCTCGGAAAGACAGACGGCAGACAGACAGACAAACCGAATTCATAAACACTTTCAACTATGTTGGAAAGTGTTAAACAAGTTGGAAATTGCACGTCAAACGTGACAAATTTAGTGTGTTCGTACTGCTATTATTTCAGTTCAATGATTTACATCGTCTGTTATTATGATTTGATTAATTTCCTTAATAAATTATCTATAACGTCATAAATGTCAGATAACTTGGCGATACATTTCGTTTTCTTGATGATTAATCCTCGAAAGGTGCTATAACAAGGAAGGGCCGTGTTTTATTAAAAAAAATACAATTACTTAAATATTTTTATTAATATCGTTTTAAGTTTTGATTCAATTTTCATAATACTTGAAATGACTCGACAAAATTCTGCAACGATTATATACAGGTTGTTTCTAAATGAATATCGGAGTTTTAACGATTGGTAGTATTTATTACATAAAACTTAAAATTATGATTAATACATAAAATGAAAGAACAACTCAAACAGTTTTACCTAAGTAGGGGAAAAGTGATGGTCCGACTGCAGGTGGCGGAGCTGTGGAGCCTGAGGAGGGAGGAGGGAGGGCTCTTCAGCTCCACCACTCGAAGTGCAGCTCAGCTCCTCAACTCGAAGTGCCCTCCTCCCGAAGTGCTCGCCTCCACCACCTAAGATAAGGGGATTAATTAAGGATTAGTGTTAATTAATTTTAATTGCGAGACTTAGAAATTTTTCGAAGCCTTTTTTTTTTTTTTTTTTTTTTTCAACGAGAGTATGCAGTTTGAATAGGAGTGTATGCAGTAGAAGTGAATGATTAATTAAAAATAATAATTAAAAAGGGTCATTAATTTTAATTGCAGAACTTAAGAATTTTCGCGAGATTTTTTTTTTCAACTAGAGTAGGGTATTCGATATACATGTTAGAGGAGAATTTTAAAAGTCAATAATGGTTTAATTAAAAATGGTGATTAATTTTAATTGGGGAACTTAGACATTTTTCGAAGCAATTTTTTTTTTCAACGAGAGTATACAGTTTGAATAGGAGTGTATGCAGTAGAAGTGAATGAAATAAATTAAAAATGGTCATTCATTAATTTTAATTGGAGAACTTAAGAAATTTTGGCGAGATTTTTTTTCCCTCAACGAGAGTACGCAGGTGGCATGTGCAGTAGAATGGTAGATGCTAGTAATTAAAAAGGGTTATTAATTAATTTTAATTGGCGGACTTCAACATTTTTGAGGCAAACAGGCGCGTTTTAATGAATTCGATATAGGTTGTAGTAAAAAATATAGGGTCCCGCATGAATTATACTGTACTCAATTGATTAGCTCCCCCTCCCCCTCCCCCTCCCTTTTTTACCCAGAGGGGGCCCTTCGATAGACTAACAATACACACTTCCAAAAGTATAGAGTACTATAAAAAGAATTTTAGCGTATATGTAAATAAACAAAAATGAAAAATCAGGCATAGCAGCATAATTCATGAATCACTTTCCAACATTATCGAAATGTTATGTGAACAAAATATAATTTTACCATCTAGTGCATTAGTGAATTAAAAATAGTGAACCGTTCCCCTTTTTAATAAAAAGGCCTAAGGCCCTTCACAAAAAATCCAAAGGATTCAAGAAAAAGCTTTACACTACTGATAGCCAAAACATATAGGATTCTTAAATGGATTGAAGTATACAAATAGTTTATACAGGAATACATTTATTTAGGTTAGCATGCAAAAATAGTTATAGGGAAGCCTTCGAATGGAGTGATTATACGTTTTGGGGACCCTTCAAAGAAACTGGAAACAGTTATAGATATTGGACCCTTCACAAAAAATTGGACAAATCCCATTTTTAATAAAAAGTTTTTCCCTTCACAAAAATTCCAAAGAATTCAAATAAAGCATAAATACTAGAACCCTTCATACATTCAGTTCATCGATCCCCCTTTTTTTAACCCTTCGAAGTGTGAACTCGCATTTGACTAAAGGACCCCTTCATAAAATAAATGAGATACGTGCCCTATTCAAATAAAAACAACCCTTCACAAAAACTGTAGGGGTTCCCTTTTGGAATAAAAAAGCATCCTTCACTAAATTCCAATTATGCATACGAACCCTTCATAAAATCAGATAATTTACACTTTCGACTTTTTTTTTTCAATTCAATTTAGGCTAAAAGTACAACTTATACATCGATATGTACAAAATATAGAAATCCTTGGAAAGAAACTTGAAAAGTTATAGATATTAAGCGACCTTCACAAAATAATAAAACCGTATTCGAATCTCAGCGACCTTCACAAAATAAATCCAATAGATTCACGTTATTTTATGGTGACAGAAATACGAGAGACCTTTCATAAAAATGCAAGGCCCGCTGTTTGAATGAAAAGACCCTCCTTCACAATATACCCTGTAAAAATATTATGATTCCACATATAATTTAAGAAATAGACTGATATTTTCAAATGAGTACGTATTCATGCGGTGTGAAAATAGGTTTTACACGAATGCCTTTTTAGTTTAACGTTTAAAATATATATTTTTTAGAATTGAAATTAAGAAAAACAGACGACTATCCAGTATCCCCTCAACATGCATATCGCTGAATCACAATGAGTCATATTAGCAGATAAGCGAACATCTTGCTTCGACTTGTCAAGATGAATCACTCGCGATAAGAAATGCGGCTATTGGGCTTTTTCTCAAATTTAAACAGTTCTGACACATTTTGGGTAGGTAAATGTATGAAATGAGCTATTTAAACCCGTCAATGTATACGAATTATTTCGTGTAGTCCTATATAGGTTCTACTCTTCATATATACATATGGTGATATATATATATATATATATAGATAGATATATACTAAAATCTGTTAAGTTTTAAAAAGCTTCACTGTGTATTTAATGAAAAATAAGAGCTATGAAATAGCCATTTTGAGGTACCCTTAAGAATTTTGAGGCAAACAGATGTTTAAATGAATTTGAACCTGTTTAAATGTACCTGTGTTTAAATGAATTTGATACAGGTTATGGTAAAAAATATACAGGGTCCCCTATAAGATATATGAATTTTAAATAGTATAAAACTAAATTACATTAGTCTATGCTTTTTGTATAGAAAAATTATACTAAATTGGGTTTTAGGTATTTTAACTTAAAAATTTCTTTTGAGGAATGAATAAAATAACTAAGCTTTGTTTTTATAAAATATATATTGTACTATTTAGTTAGGGCATTATTTCAAAAAAAATATTTGTCTTTAATATGGAAAAAATACACATAAAGTTATCTTACCTAAATATTTAAACCATAAAGTACTGGACTTAACCCAAACTTGACTGCAGGCATGTCTTAAAAGAACTAAACATGTTCGCTTATCTCTTAAAACCACGGGATATTGTGACGTCATGGATAAGGCATAGCGTAGAATACAGAATGAATAGGTATTATAAGACAGAAAAATAAAATAATCATAAATCATAAATTTTTGCATACTTTACACTTGTAGTATGTGAAATGATTGTCTTATATAAGAAAATGAATCATCAGCAAATCTTATTAGTGTATGTCATATTTAACCAACAGGCTCGAACATGCGTGAATTTTGACTAGAATTATTCACTGAAAGTAAAAAAATGATTTATATTTAGATCTAATATTTATATCGTTTAACATTTTAAAATTCTATTAAAAGTATATACATTAGTATGCTTGTGAAAGGTCTATTTTTAAGACGAAACATTGTGTGAAGTGTCCTGTGTTAAGGTTAAAACTTTCGTGAAGGGCTCTGTTTTAAAGTTTCGTGAAGGGGTCTGTTTGAAGGATCCTGTTTTTAAATAACTTAAGAACACACAATTTATTCCTAAACATTCCACTCGATTCGTTATATATGCTTCATTGAGTATTCAATCAAAAATAATAACTAAGAAATAAAATTAACAATACTAATTAAGAGACAGCCTTAAGAATTTTTGGAATAAGAGATTGGTTTTAATTAAATAGGTTAATGAACCTAATTCGATACAAGTCTTACTAAAATAGAAATTACACTAAAAATACAGAGTCCCCTATAATATATATGAATTACACTGCACTAAATTTATTAGCACCATCCCCTATTTTCATAGAAATGGCTTCATTATAATTTAGGCTAACAATACGCACTTCAAAAAAATGCATAGTGACACACAAGAAGGATAAAAATTCGATATGTACTACTACTTAAGTAAAATATAATTTCTCTTAAAATAAAATATATTAACAAGTCCTGCAAAAATATATTGACAAGACATAAACTATTAATACATGATTTAAAACATATTGATTATACAAAACATATATATAGAAATATACATAAAAATTTATCGTTACCTAAAAATTTCAAGCATGATTTACTAGACTTCACTCAAATTCAACTAGATTCATCACCACGTGGTTTGATGACATCACTGATCGCGATAACATTCTAGAAAAGATTCACTGATAAGAACACATTTCAATTCATTTCCTATAAAGCAAGTATAAGAGTTGGTTGTAAGGTCTAGGTATGTAGTAGTTTAATAGTAATATATTTTTAAAGTACTTTTTATTATGTGTTAAAAGAAATGGTTATTTCTTCTTTACGTAGGGTAGACAAAATTAAAACATAAAATATTAAATTTAATCTTTAGTAATATAAATACTTACACCTACAGAAACGCAGACATCCTTTTAGTTATATTCATGCAGACTAAGATATATCACATATGTTCTTTCTTTTATCATGACACATATGGATTTTTTTTAAATGTATGTCACGTGACTATCTAAAGCGAGATTGATACTTAAAACCATTAATATATATGCATTCTTTCGTATAGCCCTGTATAGATGCTACTTAAATATGGTAATGAATCTAATTCTATACAAGTCTTGTTAAAACAGAGATTATAGTGAAAATACAGGGTCCTCTATAATACATATTAATTATACTGCATTAATGCGCTACCTCAACTTCATTTTCACAGAAATGCCTTTGATAAAATTTAGGCTATCAATACACACTTAAAAAATATATACAGAGACCCCGAAAAAGGGTAGGAATGAGGAATTTTAACGTAAATTATAAAATAGGATCTATAGTAAGTGACAATAAATATATATGAAGGTAAAATCACCCATCCGTCTCACACCAAGACTCTGAGAAAAGTGAATGCTTGTTCAGAGTCTTATCCGCTAATATAATCACTGTAATACATTGAGATCACTGTAATACATTTCTCAGAGTCTTGGTGTGAGACGGATGGGTGCTTAGCTAGCTGGCGTGTTAGGTAAGAATAGTATTTGTATATATATTTTTAATATGACTTTAAATTAATTTGATACCTACTATATAAAACGATATGAATATGTTTTGAATATTAGAACTAAAAAATAATACTTTGAAATAATAAACTTACTAAACAGTAAAAATTAAAGCTATGTAGATAAATTTCCTAAAACTAAGTTGAAATGAAAATGGTAAAAGTTTAGTCAGTCTCATGTTAGTGTTTATCATATTAAATCTACAAAAAATTTTTTAAGTGGGAATACTAATAATCCAAGTTACCATATAGATATTATAAGTTAGTAGATTCATAAACTAATGAGAATGTATATAATTTTAATAAACTATGCTGATTTCTACAGATATTTAATAAAATAGAAGTGAGTTTTCGAGGGAAATGTACAGAGTTTACCAATTTACTTCCCAGCTTTATCTTACCATAGGCAATGGTCTAAATCAAGTAAGGACATATACCTTGGAAATTATATTAATGTGACTAAATAACCTGGGGCTCACTCAGCCCAGTAGTTAGCGTGATGAGTATAAAATTACCTGGGGCTCACTCAGCCTAGTAGTTCGAGTGGTAACTATAAAATAAGCGGGGGCTCACTTAGCCCTGGGGTTAGTGTGGTGGTTATAATATAACCTGGGGCTCAATCAGCCCAGTAGTTAGCGTGGTGGGTATAAAATAACCTGGGGCATACTTGGCCTAGTAGTTAGCGTGGTGACTATAAAATAAGCGGGGGCTAACTCAGCCCAGTAGTTAGCGTGGTGGGTATAAAATAACCTGGGGCTCAATCAGCCCAGTAGTTAGCGTAGTGGCTTTAAAATAGGCGGGGGCTAACTCAGCCCTGTAGTTAGCGTGGTGGGTATAGAATAACCTGGGACATACTTGGCCTAGTAGTTAGCGTGGTGACTATAAAATAAGCGGGGCCTCACTTAGCCCTGTGATTGGCGTGGTGGCTATAGAATAACCTGGGCCATACTTGGCCTAGTAGTTAGCGTGCGTGGTGACTATAAAATGACAAGTCTGATTATATGTTTGTGGGTTCGAAACTTGCGCGGTTTAGACGATGTGGTTTTGAATACTTAGAGAAGTTAAAGAAATCACGACATTGTTCTATATCCTTATAAATATTATGTGTTTGAATATGATAAGTTAAGGATTCTTTATCAAGTTATAATGGAAATAATGCATATTTAGATAATTCTAAAATAGCGAACCCAACATATATAGGCCGTTTAATAAGTATGCTAGTTTTCAATCTCTCCACAGCAGTCAGGTCTTTATTGTAAAAGAAGTCTTATAATTATATCTAAGTGAAAAAAAAAAAGAAAAAAACGAAAGCTGTAATTTTTAAATACATTTCCAGTATGAATTATTAAATCTAATTCACTTATTTCAGTAGTATTTCAAATTCTTGACAATAGTCGCATAGCATTGGAAAGTGTTTCATAAAGTATACCATGACGCATGATTTTACCTTCATATATATTTATTGTCACTTACTATAGATCCTATTTTATAATTTACGTTAAAATTCCTCATTCCTACCCTTTTTCGGGGTCTCTGTATATATTTTTTAAGTGTGTATTGATAGCCTAAATTTTATCAAAGGCATTTCTGTGAAAATGAAGTTGAGGTAGCGCATTAATGCAGTATAATTAATATGTATTATAGAGGACCCTGTATTTTCACTATAATCTCTGTTTTAACAAGACTTGTATAGAATTAGATTCATTACCATATTTAAGTAGCATCTATACAGGGCTATACGAAAGAATGCATATATATTAATGGTTTTAAGTATCAATCTCGCTTTAGATAGTCACGTGACATACATTTAAAAAAAATCCATATGTGTCATGATAAAAGAAAGAACATATGTGATATATCTTAGTCTGCATGAATATAACTAAAAGGATGTCTGTGTTTCTGTAGGTGTAAGTATTTATATTACTAAAGATTAAATTTAATATTTTATGTTTTAATTTTGTCTACCCTACGTAAAGAAGAAATAACCATTTCTTTTAACACATAATAAAAAGTACTTTAAAAATATATTACTATTAAACTACTACATACCTAGACCTTACAACCAACTCTTATACTTGCTTTATAGGAAATGAATTGAAATGTGTTCTTATCAGTGAATCTTTTCTAGAAAGTTATCGCGATCAGTGATGTCATCAAACCACGTGGTGATGAATCTAGTTGAATTTGAGTGAAGTCTAGTAAATCATGCTTGAAATTTTTAGGTAACGATAAATTTTTATGTATATTTCTATATATATGTTTTGTATAATCAATATGTTTTAAATCATGTATTAATAGTTTATGTCTTGTCAATATATTTTTGCAGGACTTGTTAATATATTTTATTTTAAGAGAAATTATATTTTACTTAAGAAGTAGTACATATCGAATTTTTATCCTTCTTGTGTGTCACTATGCATTTTTTTGAAGTGCGTATTGTTAGCCTAAATTATAATGAAGCCATTTCTATGAAAATAGGGGATGGTGCTAATAAATTTAGTGCAGTGTAATTCATATATATTATAGGGGACTCTGTATTTTTAGTGTAATTTCTATTTTAGTAAGACTTGTATCGAATTAGGTTCATTAACCTATTTAATTAAAACCAATCTCTTATTCCAAAAATTCTTAAGGCTGTCTCTTAATTAGTATTGTTAATTTTATTTCTTAGTTATTATTTTTGATTGAATACTCAATGAAGCATATATAACGAATCGAGTGGAATGTTTAGGAATAAATTGTGTGTTCTTAAGTTATTTAAAAACAGGATCCTTCAAACAGACCCCTTCACGAAACTTTAAAACAGAGCCCTTCACAAAAGTTTTAACCTTAATACAGGACACTTCACACAATGTTTCGTCTTAAAAATAGACCTTTCACAAGCATACTAATGTATATACTTTTAATAGAATTTTAAAATGTTAAACGATATAAATATTAGATCTAAATATAAATCATTTTTTTACTTTCAGTGAATAATTCTAGTCAAAATTCACGCATGTTCGAGCCTGTTGGTTAAATATGACATACACTAATAAGATTTGCTGATGATTCATTTTCTTATATAAGACAATCATTTCACATACTACAAGTGTAAAGTATGCAAAAATTTATGATTTATGATTATTTTATTTTTCTGTCTTATAATACCTATTCATTCTGTATTCTACGCTATGCCTTATCCATGACGTCACAATATCCCGTGGTTTTAAGAGATAAGCGAACATATTTAGTTCTTTTAAGACATGCCTGCAGTCGAGTTTGGGTTAAGTCCAGTACTTTATGGTTTAAATATTTAGGTAAGATAACTTTATGTGTATTTTTTCCATATTAAAGACAAATATTTTTTTTGAAATAATGCCCTAACTAAATAGTACAATATATATTTTATAAAAACAAAGCTTAGTTATTTTATTCATTCCTCAAAAGAAATTTTTAAGTTAAAATACCTAAAACCCAATTTACTATAATTTTTCTATACAAAAAGCATAGACTAATGTAATTTAGTTTTATACTATTTAAAATTCATATATCTTATAGGGGACCCTGTATATTTTTTACCATAACCTGTATCAAATTCATTTAAACACAGGTACATTTAAACAGGTTCAAATTCATTTAAACATCTGTTTGCCTCAAAATTGTTAAGGGTACCTCAAAATGGCTATTTCATAGCTCTTATTTTTCATTAAATACACAGTGAAGCTTTTTAAAACTTAACAGATTTTAGTATATATATATATATATATATATATATATATATATATATATATATATATATATATATATATATATATATAACACCATATGTATATATGAAGAGTAGAACCTATATAGGACTACACGAAATAATTCGTATACATTGACGGGTTTAAATAGCTCATTTCATACATTTACCTACCCAAAATGTGTCAGAACTGTTTAAATTTGAGAAAAAGCCCAATAGCCGCATTTCTTATCGCGAGTGATTCATCTTGACAAGTCGAAGCAAGATGTTCGCTTATCTGCTAATATGACTCATTGTGATTCAGCGATATGCATGTTGAGGGGATACTGGATAGTCGTCTGTTTTTCTTAATTTCAATTCTAAAAAATATATATTTTAAACGTTAAACTAAAAAGGCATTCGTGTAAAACCTATTTTCACACCGCATGAATACGTACTCATTTGAAAATATCAGTCTATTTCTTAAATTATCTGTGTAATCATAATATTTTTACAGGGTATATTGTGAAGGAGGGTCTTTTCATTCAAACAGCGGGCCTTGCATTTTTATGAAAGGTCTCTCGTATTTCTGTCACCATAAAATAACGTGAATCTATTGCATTTATTTTGTGAAGGTCACTGAGATTCGAATACGGTTTTATTATTTTGTGAAGGTAGCTTAATATCTATAACTTTTCAAGTTTCTTTCCAAGGATTTCTATATTTTGTACATATCGATGTATAAGTTGTACTTTTAGCCTAACTTGAATTGAAAAAAAAAAGGCGAAAGTGTAAATTATCTGATTTTATGAAGGGTTCTTATGCATAATTGGAATTTAGTGAAGGATGCTTTTTTATTCCAAAAGGGAATCCCTACAGTTTTTGTGAAGGGTTGTTTTTATTTGAATAGGGCACGTATCTCATTTATTTTATGAAGGGGTCCTTTAGTCTAATGCGAGTTCACACTTCGAAGGGTTAAAAAAAGGGGGATCGATGAACTGAATGTATGAAGGGTTCTAGTATTTATGCATAATTTGAATTCTTTGGAATTTTTGTGAAGGGAAAAACTTTTTATTAAAAATGGGATTTGTCCAATTTTTTGTGAAGGGTTCAATATCTATAACTGTTTCCAGTTTCTTTGAAGGGTCCCCAAAACGTATAATCACTCCATTCGAAGGCTTCCCTATAACTATTTTTGCATGCTAACCTAAATAAATGTATTCCTGTATAAACTATTTGTATACTTCAATCCATTTAAGAATCCTATATGTTTTGGCTATCAGTAGTGTAAAGCTTTTTCTTGAATCCTTTGGATTTTTTGTAAAGGCCTTAGGCCTTTTTATTAAAAAGGGGATCGGTTCACTATTTTTAATTCACTAATGCACTAGATGGTAAAATTATATTTTGTTCACATAACATTTCGATAATGTTGGAAAGTGATTCATGAATTATGCTGATATGCCTGATTTTTCATTCTTGTTTATTTACATATACGCTAAAATTCTTTTTATAGTACTCTATACTTTTGGAAGTGTGTATTGTTAGTCTATCGAAGGGCCCCCTCTGGGTAAAAAAGGGAGGGGGAGACGGAGGGGGGAGCTATTCAATTGAGTACAGTATAATTCATGCGGGACCCTATATTTTTTACTACAACCTATATCGAATTCATTAAAACGCGCCTGTTTGCCTCAAAAATGTTGAAGTCCGCCAATTAAAATTAATTAATAACCCTTTTTAATTACTAGCATCTACCATTCTACTGCACATGCAACCTGCGTACTCTCATTGAGGGAAAAAAAATCTCGCCAAAATTTCTTAAGTTCTCCAATTAAAATTAATGAATGACCATTTTTAATTTATTTCATTCACTTCTACTGCATACACTCCTATTCAAACTGTATACTCTCGTTGAAAAAAAAATTGCTTCGAAAAATGTCTAAGTTCCCCAATTAAAATTAATCACCATTTTTAATTAAACCATTATTGACTTTTAAAATTCTCCTCTAACATGTATATCGAATACCCTACTCTCGTTGAAAAAAAAAATCTCGCGAAAATTCTTAAGTTCTGCAATTAAAATTAATGACCCTTTTTAAT
Organism: Maratus michaelseni; assembly: GCA_963931845.1. Taxonomy (NCBI): domain Eukaryota; kingdom Metazoa; phylum Arthropoda; class Arachnida; order Araneae; family Salticidae; genus Maratus; species Maratus michaelseni. Next base: position 121,533,589 of record OZ007589.1, read on the forward strand.
TATTATTTTTAATTAATCATTCACTTCTACTGCATACACTCCTATTCAAACTGCATACTCTCGTTGAAAAAAAAAAAAAAAAAAAAATGACTTCGAAAAATTTCTAAGTCTCGCAATTAAAATTAATTAACACTAATCCTTAATTAATCCCCTTATCTTAGGTGGTGAGGCGAGCACTTCGGGAGGAGGGCACTTCGAGCGGTGGGCACTTCGGGAGGAGGGTACTTCGAGTGGAGGAGCTGAGCTGCACTTCGAGTGGTGGAGCTGAAGAGCCCTCCCTCCTCCCTCCTCAGGCTCCACAGCTCCGCCACCTGCAGTCGGACCATCACTTTTCCCCTACTTACCTACAAGCTTGCAAAGTGTTAAGTGTGAACACTTTTCGTCACACCTTTCGTCACAGCACACATCATACATGAAGTCGATAGCTCAGTTCTTCCCAAACGTTAATTAGTGTTTGTGGGGTAATTGTTGCAACAGCTGCCTCAATCCTGTTTCTTAGGTTGGGTAGGTCAGCTGATAGTGGAGGCACACACACTCGATACTTTATAAACCCCAACTGGTAGAACATGGCGTCAGATCAACATGGCGTCAGATCGGGTGAGCGTAGAGCGGCGTTTGGGAAGAACTGAGCTATCGACTTGATGTGTGCTGTGTGACGAAAGGTGTTCACATTGAACACTTGTAAGCTTGTAGATAAAACTGTTTGAGTTGCTCTTTCATTTTATGTATTAAGTATAATTTTAAGTTTTTTATAATAGATAATACAAAGCGTTAAAACCCCGATATTCATTTAGAATCACCCTGTATATTGAATTTTAAACCATTCGGTTGGGTAGTTTTTGCGCTATTATGTGCAGACGGACGGACGGACCAGACGACAACTGTAGGTGCTACATGTTTATATAATTAAGAACGCACCTAAAAAGGGCTAGATTTTCTCATATAAGGGATAACCTTTACGGCATCAAGGTATTTTCTGTACAAAAATGTAAATGATGGAAATGAAATGAACAAAGAATTAAAGGATAATAATAAAAAAAAAATTCTAAAAAAAGAACTTTTACCTGTGGGACTGTAGAAATATAGACATGTACTTCCCGAAGAAGTCAACCACGAGCCGCCACTAATTTATACACTTACATACAAAAAATTTTCATCGGTCTCTTTCAAATACAAAAGAATCGAACGATGTTTTTTCTTCCCCTAAAATAAATACATTTCTAATAACAGTCTATTAACGGAGTTCTATTTACAAAAGGGTGCTACATAAGGACTATTTTCTACGTCTGTCAAAAATCAATTTGAAATTTAAAATATTGCCAAGTGTTTACTGTTGCAATAAAATGAAAAGCGTTCTTTGATTCATTTGAAGTCGAAACTGAATTAGTTGAGTTTTTACTTCATAAATGGATGCACCAGGGTATCAAATAGTAGCGAGCTTGGATTTGAAAACTGCCTAAATCAATAGTTATCAAAACACATCATCGTAAAAGTCTGGGAGGCAGCGATACTTTTTTAACTGGTTTCCCGCAAACTGATTTTCGAATATGTAATTTATCTTACTTAATCAATCACGAACGTATCGCGATAAAGGCGGCCTTTGGGGCCACAACATCGAGAGTCAAATCAAAATTAATGGTATCCCGGTAATGGATGTTACCAAAACTACGATGACATTCATCCGTAATCAACATACCGTTCATTTCACTTGGTTCCGTTTTGCAGCGGGCAGTTCGATTCTGCTATGGGTACTCCTTCCCAAACTAACTGATTGGCAGTTATGTGCTTTGCATCAGTCTATTATATATACCAAAAAAACTTTGCATGAAACGCTTAACCCTTTGAGGGGCGGTGGTATATATTATATACCACCTAATTTTAATCCGGTTCGAACCAGAAACTTTTAGTTAAATTTTACTTTTTTAACTTTGACGGGGAAAAGTTGAAAAATTACTTTTCCACATTTTGAACTAAATTCTTTCGTAAATACCGGTGTGAGTTCGAAGTTACAGGAACAAAATTGCTTGACCCTGAAAGGGTTAAGTAACGGATGTATGATATGGTTAACTGCGTTTTCTGATTATAATCTCAAAATACATTCCTCATATGGAAAATAAAAATAATACATATCTATAAAACGTCTAATAATATGAAGACGTGATCAATGATTACGAAAAAAACCAAAGGATGTATTGCATCCATTCATTAAGAAGGATTAACAGTTCTCTATTTCTGATATAAAAGAACTTTTGCTGATATAGTTGATATAGATGACAGGAAGATATCTCTATGGACATTTATATCTTTTTTGAAGTTTCTAAATTATTTTTGCTTTTGTATTGGTTTTTTGACAAGAAATATTCTCGAAAATAAATACAGTAAAACTTGTTCAATACCGAAATGTAAGAGACTGAAATATTTTTCCAAATTAAACACATTTCCACATTATACAAAATGATACTGTATACGAAACTTACTGAAAGTCTGAAGAAATTATAATACATTAAAAGATTATATTACATTATGGTACATTATACAATTATTATATAATATACTATAATATTGAACTATATAATATACTATAATATTGAACTATATAATATACTATAATAATCTTGATAATAGCGTATAATATTATATTATTGTCCGGAAAGTTCGTGACGGTTGTGAAAATCCATTCGTACCGGAAAATTCTGCCCGTTAATAATTAGACATTACATATCGGAATAAATGTATAATAATTAAATGATAGAATTTTCCGGTACGGATTGGTTTTACCTACTGGTAAGAACTTTGAAGACAACACATTATAGTATCATAGTTACAGTAATTTTATTATTTATATATATAAGCGGAGAGATACTCTTTGATGGCATTCTTGCCATGATGGACGTTTCAAAATCTTGCACATTCACATATCATCACTTTATTATTTTTACACTACACCCTATTACAACAGTGTTGCCAGTCCAATACTTTTTTTATTCAGATGACTTGATTGCCACCACTTTTTGAAGAAGGATCGCCTTATTTAATGACAGATTAAATAAGGCAAAAATAAGGCGAATTTTAAAACATGTAGTAGCAATCAAGTAATCCGAATAAAAAGAGCAACAGACTAACAACACTCTACTACAATATTTAGGCCTATACACTTAAAAAGCAAGATAGAAAATTACAATGCAAGACTATTAAACCTTTTTCCAAAAATATGACAAAAATATTTGTTTTCAATTTTTAGAGCATGTCTCTCAAAATCGAGTTATTTTCATAATAAAGGTGTTCACTTTTGCAGTTGGAGTATGAACATTCAGTGATAACATGTCTACGACTATATTAGCAATTTTGGGACATTTGTAAATAACGTAAAAACACGCTGAAAAACTATATTTTACGCTAATACCCTGCAAAAGCCAGAAACAGCTACAGTTTCCAACTATTTTATTGGAGAGAGGCGCATTTCAAAATTGAAAGGAAAATAAATTTTCCCAGGAACGATTGTGTGACCGCACTTGCTTCCAAATTAGCTGCAAGATTTCTTTTCCGACAGTCAGCATCTATTCTTTTATTATAGTTCGCGAATTCATTCTTACTTTAATCGAGACAAGAAAACTGGAGAATGAAGATTTCGATAGCGAATTTATTATTTCTGCATTTTATACGTTATAACAATTAAGCATTATGTGCGTGATTTTTGGCGAGGTCTTTAATTATTGCTAACGTTTTCACGTTAAATAGAGTCTACTTTATACAAATAAATTACCACAACATTTCTATTTTCTCGGCCGGGACTATTAAATTAGTTCAAATAGGACACGTTTCCGGCTAATCCGGGTTCCGATTCGGACAGGTTTTTAAAGTACTTTGTACTGCAGTAAATTATTTTTATAATTTTGTAATCTATTCTTGTACATGTTACACAATTATCATTGAATATTATCAATAAAATAATATAGCTTACAAAAAGAGATCCTGCTTATACTTTAATCTTCAGAAAATCTACCATATTCTCTATTATATTATTTTCAGTGAGGAAAATCCTTCATATAGGAATTATTCAAAGCATGTTATTTTACTTTCACCTCTTGAAATTCAAAATTATGATATCAATCAGTGAAATTAAGATAGGTATTTGTTTTTATATTTAATTACATTTTTTTTATTTATTCTTTTTTCACCCCTTCATCCCTCCCCCCGAAAACAAAAATTATATGCTCTGTATGAGGCACACAAACATGCAGGACTTTGAAACATTTTGAAATTTCATTTCAAGACGACTGTCTAATTTAACATTTTCAAACATGTATTTAAAAAAAAAAAGCTTTTAATTGAAAGAATATAGAAGGATTAAAGCGTCGAAAAGAAATATGCAAAGGTACACAAACGCACGCGTCACATTAAAAAAATACTCGCTATCTGTAACTCTTGCATTAAATTTAAAATAAAAGTTAATTTTATTTGTACATTTTTGGGATTTCTTTTGTTTCAATTTTTTAAGGTATTTAGAAGTAAAACGGAAAGAATATGAAATATGGCGTATGCTAGGTTCATGTAATTTTTCAAGGAGTGCAAGAGTCATAAAACTTTGAAAAATCACCTGACTAAAAGTTTTCTAATGCGAGCAGTGCTGAAATTGATGTCAATAGCTAGAAACATGTGAATTCGCAGTCGTCCTATTCAGTTATGTACATATTCCAATATATTTTAACCATACGTATCACAGTATTTAATTTTCATTTTACAAACAATGAACAATAATTGATATTAAATGGTTCATTGTCTTTTCGAATCGTCAAACAATGATAGCATGCATGCAAAATAACCAGAGACATTTTGGGATATGTAATGTATGGTTTCTGCTATAGGCATACTATTACTACATCCGACAACAGTTTTGGTATGCACGGAATGTTCAGCTGATTTTTCACCGAAACCGAACTTTCGATCGGGCATTATATGTAAGCCACTCTATTAAACAATTTCCTTAATTAAAAAGACGTTTTTCAAATTAATCACTTTATTGTTCACTTTTGTGAAGAAAATTATGTTAATAAAATAGATAAAAATACTTGGCCTCATTCTTTTATTTCCTCAATAAATACTCAATTTAGATGGCAGTTTGTTTCTTTTTATATATTTTTTTTACTTTTGAGTAGTATTTAAAGAATAAATATAACAAAAAATTATAAAAGTAAGCCAAAACAAAGAATCGTAACACATATCCATAAAAATTATATTATCATGTAACTTGAAATTTTGGCTTTGGCCCAATATGTTAAAGTATCTCTTAGTTTACTTATAAAAATCAAATTACTCTTGAAGGAAATAAATTGCTAAAGTGCAGGAAAATGGAACATCTCATTAGATCAAAGCTTTTCTAAATGTCCGATATTTTTAAGAACATTCCGTTGTTTTGACTAAACAGATATTGTTATAATGATATGAGCCGTTGTTTTTTAATGTGGAGCAAGTTTATTTTATTTTCTTGAGAGATATTTAATGGTTTGAATTTGAATGTGTTTGAAAATATTCGAAATCAGTAATAGAAATATTTTATAATTTTGTGGTTGTATTTTTTTAAATTAAATCTGCAATAACTGTAACCCGTGTTATCGAAAAAACAAACATGGTTTTGGTATGTGCCAATGAACTTGCCTCATTTTCAAATGCAATGATTTGTTGAAAACGTTGATTTTCTTTGAATGAAATATAATTATTAAGAAAAAAAAAGTTTAATTTTACTTATTTTTTTATTTTAATGTTCCATTCTTCTTTAGAAAAATTAAAGTAAAACAAAAAATAAATTTAAATTTATAAGAAAAGTGGGGAAGATAAGACAAATATATTCAGTAATAAGTTTTATGCATATAATTATATGTCTTAACTTAGATACTGGAGATTTTTAAAGTAGTATGTTGAAATTCTGAATGTGCTTGTTAATATACTCAAACATAAATTATAATTCTATTGAAAACAGACTTGCTTCACTTACAAAATCAACGCATTTGAAATATCATTGACCATATAAATTATTAGTAACAACTGTATTCTGATATTAAAATATATTTATTGTGAATGGATTTAAAATATAAATTTGACATTAATTTGTAATAAGATTTAGATTTAAGTAATTGTTTTCACAAAATGGACTTACACCACTTTAAAAATCAACAACTCATATACGGACATCACATATTAAAATTATATTGCAAATTATAAACATGGACGAAATATGTTTAGCTAATTAATTTGGGAATCTTATTTTTTTAGTCCCGAAAAATTACATAACGTATAAAGATAAAGATGTGAAAGATTTATTAGAACTACAGAAATCTTTTTAGATCAATTTAATACTTTTCAAATATTGAATTATTCTAGATTTTCTAAGTGTTCAATCACACTTGTGGGCTATTGTATATTGTACATAACAGAGAATAGATCTAAATAATTTTAAGGTGTAATAAAGATTTAAAACAAGTTTTCTATTTTCGGAGACCAGCTATCACAAATGAAAACTAAAAAAACATCGCTTTACAGTATTACTACAGCACTAACAAGGAAACCTCTGTGATTCCATCATTCTTTATTTGAAATGCCAAGCTTCAAAACCTTACTACGCTGACGAAGCTCTCAGTTGAAGATTCAACTACCAAAAGACAGCTGACAATGAGCACTGGCTATACAGCACGTGGCGAAATCAAACTAACAAACTTAAATTCCAAAAGCACAAAACTCCAGTATTATTCTCCAGAAAATGTAGGATGCGACTAAACCAGCTGGATCTAACTTTTTCTACCTTATTTACATAAGTAGACGCCCAGAGCCCCCTAATAATCATATTATTGCTTGAATTAGCCATGAACATTAGATACCCTCAGATTCAGACACACTTTTTAAAATTAAAGGGGCAACATAATAGGTGTCTTGTTCTCGCAGAAATGTTAGAATCAGGACAACACATTCACACACAAATTTTAAAATTCTAGATCAGGACTTTTACGGTAGACAAGGCTTATCCAGCCTTTTAATAAGTAAGTGCTCACCTGGGCTTCTGATACACAATGAAGTGTGCCAATCTCACTTTAGCAATGTTAGGGATACCTAAAAAGGATACACAAATATTGCAGAGTAGTAATCGTTGGCGCTCTACGATGGAATTGACTCATATAAAAAATTTAACAAAAGATATCATAGTAAATTAGCATTACATATTTCTGAGATTTGGGGATGAGGGAAGGTGGGTGGTATCTCACAGATTTTTGAAAGTAAAGGTGCCAAAAAACTTTAATAACAGCTGCAATAAAACAAAGCATGCAAATATTATATGTTTTAAGTGAAAGTAATTTTGAAGATGGACTTTTTTTTTAAAAGAAATCCAGAAAAATGAAACATTCTAAGAGGCGCTAAGATAACCTTTAAATTGCGTCATGGCGCCCGCGGGTGCCGCGTTGGATAGCACTGTCTTAGACTACCTTCTTAAAAGAGTAGCTAGGTACTTATGCTACAAATAACTACATGAAAAGTATGTATTTTTTTTATTATTTATATTATTATTATTTTTATTTTTTTTTGTGCTTTCACCTGAGTAAGAGAATTTTTATATGTATTGCTAGTAATCACAGCTCTGAAATACATATATAATTTGCATAATTCTAAATCATAAATTGTATAATTCCTGATACTTCCCATAATTCTAATATGTAAATCTCAAATTTTGGTTCACATATGCTAAAGGTTAAACGAATATGGAAAATTTATTCCTTATGAAATTTAATGTTATCAGAATACACATGGCACCCACTGATCAACAGCAAATTTCCAAATCATTAGTTTTTGAGCTACACGTCAAATTGAAAAATTGCTTCTAATTTTGTTTTTTTCTGATATTAAAACTTTTTTATGGAAAAATGTTAATCAAAAGTTACGAAATATATATTTTTTTTACAAAAAAGTGTCTTTCTGTTTTAATAAAATAATAATATAAATTTCAAATATAATTCAAATTATAAAATTCAAACTGCTATACTTCGGTAAATTCGGTAGTATAAAAATATTTCTGTTTAGTGTTTTGTTATTTTTACTTTACATGTTACTTGTTAAGAATGTTTTCTTAAATATGCTTTATATAACACAGGCCCGTACAAAAGTCTAAAATTTGCTACTTTTACAAAAGCAATGACGTAAATGGCTTTCAATTTGATTAAGACAAAAATTTGAGACACTTTGCACATGAAAGTATTCTTTTAACATTGACCGTTAAGGAATTTGCTCTTTTCAGCAATACGTTGTAAATCTTGTACACATTCCTTCTTTTAAATGGTATTATTTTACATCTGGATCTTATACAAGTGTGAAATAAATATTTCTAATTTATAACCTATATACTTTGTACAAGATAGATTTACTAGAATTTGTGCATAAAGATTGTTGGTACTTGACAGTTAAACATAAATTCAAATAACGTTTAATAATTGATACAATTTCCGTCAATACAGAAAAATCATTCACGTATCACTGAAATGGTTATATTAAAAAAAAAGTTTCATTATTTATTTTAATTGAAAGGTTTGTGTAATTTATTATTAAATTAAAACGTGCAAGTGACAGTTTGTATAAATTGAAAAATCATTCACCGAAATTTAAATTAATGTTTTACATTCTGCGTCAAGCAGTGATATAAATCCTTCAGTATATAATCTATTTTTTCTTTAAGAAATGTTAGATTTTATTACTCTATTTTATTTTTTTATTTATGAAAACGACGGTAATTACCTAAAAAATTATGCGTAGTAATAAATACATGTATTTTTAATAATATTAAAAATGTTTGTCTGTATTATAGGGAAGCTGAACTGATCGTTAATCATTCGTCCGTAGTTAATCAGTTAATATTATTTTATACTATCTACTAAAGTATCATGCTAATGAAATTGAATAGGGACTCTAAGGAAAATTACAACCTATTTCAGGTAAGTCATCTTAAACCTAAGTGAAAGCCACAATCTTCATTAATTTTTAGCAAAGGTTATTTAAATTGAACTAAATAACAAGATTCTTTTAATTTATCTCTAAAAGTTAAGGAATAAATATTGGGGTCAGTAAGACTACCAATAAAGGCACAAAGCTTGAAATCTATATTTAAATGCTGATTTTAATTCTGCAGAAAATTTCCTATCAAAGAACTACAGCCATTTTTTTCTCTAGCATAGTTCTGTATGAGAAAAAACTGACAAAGACTGTGTCTACAACTGGAGTGATTTTCTGCATAATTTTAGGACGAGGGATGGTAAGGAACATAAATTCCCGGGACAGAGTTTAAAAATTATAATAACTGTAAAAAGATGTGTGTAGCTTAATTTTCTTTACATATTTATATAAAACAAGATTTCCAGTTTTGTTAATCAAATTCAGTAAAACTACTTTTTTTGTAACAATTTTATCCAGACAACTTCAAATTTAAAATTCAGCACCAGGGACAAGGGACGGTACGAAATTTAATGCTATATTTTGACCCCCCAAGATCGTCCAATGCTTATTTATCTTGTTAATATTGTTATGCAATCATGCAATTACATATTTTTCATATGAAAAATAAAAGAAAGCTAAGAATATGTTCTAAAATAAAAATTATTATTAAGGGACTTAAAAGTTAAAATTACCTGAGAATCGCTCATATACTGCTTGAGACATATCATCATGGTTAATTAACTAATAGCATTGGGTTATCAACTTCTAGAGAAACTTGTTTTTTTGCATTCACGACAGAATCACGACACAGCGTAGAAAAATGTGCTATACGTAGTATTATTCAGGATGTCAAACGAAAAAATTTATAATTTTGCTTACTTTTACGGAGAGCAGGGTAGTTGAAAGAAGCTCCAGAAACCAAAAGTTTTTTAATTGGACAACTACTGGTGCATCCACCCTCTATTGAACGTATTTGATTTGTCACTAAAATAAAAATATTAATTCGTGAATTTTCCATTCTTTCCGTAAACGAATTTGCATAGAAAACGGCTTTGCATAGAAAACGGCTTTGCATAGAACAGGAAAAAAATGCAAAATTTAAAAAGACAGGAATCAGTGTAATAAATAATAATAAACTTAGCAGCGCAATGTAAATTTGTCCTATAGCATTTTGTTGAAATTTGAATAATTCAACGAAGCATATTTTCGAAATTTGCGTAAACGAGTAGACAATCATCACGTTCGGTGAATTTAGGATAGTATACGTAACGTTAACAGGTATTAAATTTAAAACTAGATTAAAAATTATACACAAACAAAGACAGACTGCTGAAATTTTCGATTTCAATGATAATACATGCAGCGCCGGATTTAACCATGGGTCATATGTATACAAGGACCAGAAAAGAAAAGAAATTAAAAATATACCTAATTTTAAAGTGTAATAAGTTTCAAATATATGTAGTAGAATATTTATTTAGATTAGTTTGTTACTTGGCAGTGATGATGCACGAAATTGTTATGTAAGCAAATTGCCACGAAAAAACAGTTTTTTTTTCGAATTTTATCTTGGGAAATGGGAGTATTTGAAAAGCAATTTTTTCAAACATATGTTTAAAACGAATTTTTTTATTATTTCTTACATTATTACTATGCATATACTATCGTTATTACATACTCTTTCATGACACTTTGAATGTTTTTGTTGAATGATACGTCCAACATTTTACAAAATGACTCGTTTATACATATATAATATATTTGTTTTTTAAACTAGCACCAGAAAAAAAAATGCAGATAAGTTAGTAAAAATTAATTCTCGATTCCAGTTACCGAATAGCATTCATTATGTGGAGAATCAACATTTCGTGTGAAGCTGTGTTTTTTGTAGCACAGCTTTTGTACCCAGCTGTTTGTGTTTTGTGTGTGTGTGTTCTTGCTACATAACTTTAAAAAAAATATTTTTTTCCCTCTAGCTACTTTTCTTATTGATAAGAGTTTTTAGAAGTATGATCAGAATAAAATGAATTGCTAAAAAAAGATAATTAAGTGATTATAAGTAAGTTATTTCAGGTAAATCTACGAACATAATTAAAAGCCAAAAATTATTAACATATTTTTGTATAATTAAATTAAATAATAATATTTTTTCTAATGCTATTTAGTTTTTAACTGAAACCTTTGGCGCCGCACACTTTGCACGCTGGGTCGGTCCGCAACCGTGCCAATAATTTCAGTGGTTTAATCCTGTTGTTCGATTACATGTCTGTTAAATTTGTGTTTTATGTACATTACTTTATTTATTGATTAAAAAACCCTAAAAAGTCAGTAAATTCAGATACAGTTTTCAAAAAAATTGAATTTGAACGACTTTTTTTCCTTATTCGTCGGTGTAAAAAGTTAACTTGTGCAATATTTAGAAGTTAAATGAAACTTGTAGTAAAAGCGACAATTATTGGTCAGGTGTTTATCGGTCAATGTGACGACGTAAGCGTTACACATAGACATGTTTTTCTCTATAATATAGATGGTCACAATATTTTTACGTAATTTTCGCGTCTATTGCTAATAGAAATTGTTATTAGATGCACGTATTAACATGTATTGAATGTCTGAATAAACATTCGCATTTAACAAAAATTTTCTCATTTTAACAAAATTCATATTTATATTTCAAAAGCATTCGCAATTTAACTAAAATCCCTTATAACTCATAGTTGCTCTCAGTATTTGTAATCCATTCCCATCAGCAGCTCAGAGCTGTTGAACATTTGCATGTTGGCTTTTCATTGTTCACAGAGCACAGTCGGCCAGAAACAAAACGGAGAACAATGCACACATTTTAACGCCAATTTAGCGCAGATGAAAACGAAAATAACCATTCAATTGGGAATTTTGTCTTCTTTCAATTTATCTTAAAAAATAAGTTTATTATTCCATCTATTAGTAGCTCAATATACAAAATTTAACAATCTTTGAGATTTTTAAAACGAACAACTAACACGTTTCAAGTCTTCGGTACTTTAACTTTCACATAGCAAATGGGAAGCCATTCGGTGAAGAAGTTTTGGAATTATGCAGTTTAGAATTTCTAATGTTAAATTTAGTTTTAATAATTGCATAACAAATTGAAATGCAAGTAGTTTTTTTTAACATAAATCAAAAACTATTTAGAAGAATGAGCTCTAATCTTGGATTCGCATATTTAAACTTTCTAGAAATCGATTTCTGTTAAATTAATTTATAGGTTACAATTAATATTTTAGGAGAAAATTATTTTGTTTTTTTTTATAAAGAAAACGTTGTCTAAATGCTTTAAATATGCGAATCGAAAATTACAACTCTTACTCGGCAATAGTTTCAAAATTATGCTTATAAAACTATCGCATGGCAATCTCATTTGCAGCGATTACATTTTAAACCTACATGTCGGATTCTACTTCTCCGTCCACACAACTTCGAAATATAATCCGGTCTTTTGATATGCTGCCACCACCGATATGAATACGTGATATCGGACACAATACATGATGTATATTCAAGAAAAACCTAACTCTTTCTATTACACTTAAACAAACACTTTATTAACAATATTTACACTTAAACTCGGAGGTAAAGTATCCGGTTTAATATTAAATCAAAATAATTATAGAAACGCTTTACGTGTACCGTTAGACTACGTTCATTTATTCCACACTGAGATTTCTATTCATCTCACACCCGCTCTCAGCGCTCATTCCCCGAGCAACCTTCACACTTCGCTGCTCCGTCCGAACTCAACACCGGTCTCAGAGCTCCAACTCTGAACGACCTTACACCTTCGCTTCCTACGTTAGAACTAACTTTTTCTCTCTCGTAAACTGCAGAACACCCTCCTTTCTATGGGGTTTCTCCTCTATTTCCAACGTCCCTGACAACCCTTCCTCCCTCTTGACGGATCTGTCTTCCTAAATAAAAGGGTGCACTCTCTTTCTTATCTATCAAAGACCGCATTGCAATGGAAATACCTTTCATTATGTCCAAGTCGCCACCCTTCGGATTAAGATTTTTCTTAAACCAGACTCTAACGGTACACAATAGATACAGATACAATACATACAATATGCTAATCCCTTAAGAATATCTTTCAACTCTTGCACCTGTGAGAGAAACCTGACACCCCCCACCTTAGCGGAAAATATGCCTTTTAGGGGCTAATTTTCCTCAAACTATGTAATGTCTGAGAAGAGTTCAACAGTTCCTTGATAGGTTTCTTCATTACTAAAATTACATAAATATTTCAAGGTGTCTGAAACTTTAACTACTGACATCTCTAATGAACCATATACTAATGTGATAAATACAGAAAAAAAATTACACAATATGCTAATACACTGTTATAAACACAAGATATACATACAATTATAAATACACAAAAAAATTAAATTACACTAGTATTATGTCATTTTAATGTCAGTCCTTAGGCTGAGATTGCTGGAGGCGGAACTTTTTCCTTCCAGTGCTTCCTCGTTAACTTAATTGGTACATCCCTTTTCGTGATGCACCCGCTTGAATGGCTAACTTCTGCCTCTGATGTCCCAATTAAATCTTCCTCTAACCAATCAGGCACCTGTCTGTCCCAGTCCTCTTTGTACGTAATAAAGGCATTGTACAATTTCTGCCTTATCTTACCCCTCTCCGGTTTACGACCAATCCGATTTTTCTCCATTTCTACCAGTTCGATAGGACCCATAAATAATTCCTTATTTTTCCTTAAGATTGATTTTATATCCCCAACTTGAGTATTTGTTAACCCTTTTATCTCAAATCCCTTTCTGTCTTTATTTTCCGGTTGTTCTCTGTCTAACAACAGATTTTTCCTACAGTCTTCAAACTCCCCGTCACTATCCAAGACAATATCGACTACTTTATTTTTAGCCATAAATGCTCTCATTTCATCTTGATACACCAGTTTCTTACTCCCGTCCCCTAACTCAACTATAACTGCAGGTCGACATATTTCCTCTTTCTCCTTATTACTCACATTCATTTCCCTCGTTAATCGACATTCTACACATGATTCGCAATATATTTTAGCTTCCTTCGCCATATTTTCCTAATAAAATGAATGCTTGATTCTTTCTAACATTTTCTTAACCGTCTGATGTTCTCCATATAAGGAGGTATGGGCTAGTTTTAGAATTTCCTCCCTTCTAACTTTAGGTATTACTAATTGAGCTACCGTTTCATCTACCAATTTCTCTTTATGATATAATAACCCATTAACAAGATAATAAGACCCTTTATCATTTTCAGCTAATTCCCAAGCTTTCTCTAAATCTTTACAATTCATCGGGATTCCTGAAGTACATTTAAACTACTTTCCGTAACTTGATTAACCTTACTTTTCTCTACCTCGGCTTTTTCCTTCTCCTGACTTTGTAAATTTTCCGATCTCGTTTCTACGACATAACGGTTATTATTACCATTTCTAATCCCTTCCCCTTCTTTCACTTTATTCCTACTATCTTCCTTACATTCCCTTTCTACATATTCTCTTAATGATTTCTCGTTGTTTAACCCTGACAATTCATTAGCCACGTCAGGATGTAAAATTACCTGTTCCTTACTATTATCAATTATCGCGCAAAGTACATCCTGATGAATTACATTAGTTTCTCCGCGTTTTGGAATAGCTAAAGGTAATTGAATTAATGGCGATTTCACTGCCTTACCAAATATCCCTTCTAAATATATGCTACCAGCCCCTCTTAATTTTTCTGCTGGTACTAAATCTTTATGAACGACGCTAATTTGGCAACCAGAATCCACCAATCCTTTTGTTATCTTCCCATTTACACTAACTTCCACTTTCTCGAGATTATTTAACTTCTCTCCAATAACTTTAGCTCTATAATTCCCTCTTGCACCGATTCTTGCCATACTCGCTCCCCTTGGTAATTCTTTAATTCCTCGCACTGAGACATTATTGATACTAGCCCTTGGTTCTTGTCGGTTATTAATTTGATTACTTCCCTCATTATTTACTTTTGTACAAAATCGCTGAACATGTCCTCGTTGAGAACACTTGAAACAGATAGGCGTCGTATCATTAGGTTTCTTATATTCCGGTTTTCTACCCAAAAATGTACTAACTTCATTATTCCCATTTTGTCTCCAATTACTACTAAATCCCTCATCTTTTGCCCTTCTAGAATCTTCATTACTCACATACCTTTCTTTACCTTTATAACCCTTATAAGTTACCGCATAAGATTTTTGTTTAGCATCAAAGAAATTATCACATTCCTTAGCAATTTTAGAAACTTCTAACCAATTACTGTGCTGAGTTAATCCAACATGCGTCGTGGTTTCCTCGTCTAAAGTAGTTAACAACTTATCCGTAACAATTAACTGATTAACCTTCTCATACGTATCTGCACCTCTAATCTTACAGTAATTTTCCCACGTTGCTATTAAACGCGATACAAATAATACATGAGTTTCATTTTGATTCCTTCTAGCCTTCTTGAAATTTTCCAAACACGCCTTCGGTGTCGGCTCGTGTTCCCTTAGAACTAATTCCTTTAACTTCTCATAACTCTCAATTTGTTCCCTAGTAGTGTATATTAGCAAATTATCGGCCTTATACCCTAGCATATTTAGTAAAATTTCGGCCTGCTGGGTTTCCGGTACATTTTTTGTTTGGAATGCTCGTTCTAAACTGCTAGAAAACAGGTTCCATCCCTCAGTCCCTTCTGGAACTTTGATAGACAAAGTTTTAACACTTTTAATCAATTTCTCTAGGCTACTCTCATGATTAGATTCTCTAGTCCCATTAGCGTTATTAGCCGAACTTTGAATCTTTATCCTTTCCAACTCTAACTCATGTTCCAATCTCAATTTTTCAGCCCTTTCTTCTCTATCTAACTTCTCACGGTCTAACTCCCTTTCTAACTTTTCGCGTTGTAACTTTTCCTCCCTTTCTAAGCTTTCTCGTTGTAACTTTTCCTCCTTTTCTAACTTTTCTCGTTCTAACCTCTCCCCCCTTTCTAACTTTTCTCGTTGTAACTTTTCCTCCTTTTCTAACTTTTCTAACCGCTCCGTAACAATAGTGTTAGATAATTACATAACAGCCCCCTCCTCATATTCGTCGCTCTCCACTATCTTTTTCTTAAGCTTAAACCTGGTATCATCTTCCGAAACTTCAATCCCTAACTCTTCACATATCGCCTGAAGATCCACCCTTTTTATTTTTAGTAAGAAAGACATACCTTCTACTGATAATTATCGCCACCCTACAACAATACTTAATCACAATATCAAATTAATACTTCCTCAAATCCTACCCTTATAAGTTACCTCCACATATTATACTATTTAACATATTTCAAATAAGTAATAATACAATAATAAATTTCCTTAGACAATGATACCCCACAATTTGCTTCCAATAACAAAGTAACAATAGTCTCAATTTGACTATTATGCAATACAGATTTTAAATTTATACCATTAAATAATAAAATACAATTTACACAATAATACTGATACGTTGCAATTTGAATAAAACACTGATGCTAATCACTACATAAAAATATCCACCTAACAAAAATTTGCATGAAATACACATAAATTCCTAAATTTAATCTCAATAAAATATTTCAATTTCAAAATTAGTTCTCACATTAAAAGGTAAATCACAGCACTTTTTTTTTTCTCTGGGCCTTCAGTTCTTCCTTGAAGGTTATTTCAATTTAATTTAAATTCTACACAAATTTCCTTTCCTCATTTACTATCAATATTTCAAACTTAAAGCAAACAATATCACTTAATTTAAATATTACTTTAATAATAATTTAAATTTAAGAAATTTCAATTATTCCTTCCAACTATTAACACAATGCATTAATTTTAATCATTAATCTTATCCGTTTAAAACAATTAGAAAATCACTTCTAGTAATTAATATAAGATCCTTTTCTTAAAACAATAGTGTAAAATGGTTGTTAATATCTCATTTGATTTAGACCAATTATTATATTGCACATAAATTATTATAAATTAACCACAACATTAACCCAAATTACCATCAATTATACACAATAAAAAAAAGTAGGTTCGAGAATGTCAGTAGAGTAAAATGATCAAAACACCTTACCTCCTACTTTATTCGCTGGGCAATTCTCTGCTCACTTTTCCACAGGGTAAATCCTGCACTCTCGGGCCACAATCACTGCACCTTGCTTCACAATGCACAAAAAACACTACGCACAACACTACACTAACACAGCACCACAACTAATTCACTTCACTGTAATGACGATAGGCTTAGCTGGCACTGGTCTACGACGATAGAGCACAAACACTTCCACTAGACGATCCGGCATAAACTGACTTAATACGGCTAACTGGCGCTGGTCTTCGACGATAGAGCACAAACACTTCCGCTAGACGATCCTGCACAAACTCTTAGTAACACGGCTAACTGGCGCTGGTCTTCGACGATAGAGCACAAACACTTCCGCTAGACGATCCGGCACAAACTCTCAGTAATACGGCTAACTGGCACTGGTCTTCGGTGATTCAATCCCGTCGCTGCCAACATTGTCGGATTCCACTTCTCCGTCCACACAACTTCGAAATATAATCCGGTCTTTTGATATGCTGCCACCACCGATATGAATACGTGATATCGGACACAATACATGAAGTATATTCAAGAAAAACCTAACTCTTTCTATTACACTTAAACAAACACTTTATTAACAATATTTACACTTAAACTCGGAGGTAAAGTATCCGGTTTAATATTAAATCAAAATAATTATAGAAACGCTTTACGTGTACCGTTAGACTACGTTCATTTATTCCACACTGAGATTTCTATTCATCTCACACCCACTCTCAGCGCTCATTCCCCGAGCAACCTTCACACTTCGCTGCTCCGTCCGAACTCAACACCGGTCTCAGAGCTCCAACTCTGAACGACCTTACACCTTCGCTTCCTACGTTAGAACTAACTTTCTCTCTCTCGTAAACTGCAGAACACCCTCCTTTCTACGGGGTTTCTCCTCTGTTTCCAAGGGTCCCTGACAACCCTTCCTCCCTCTTGACGGATCTGTCTTCCTAAATAAAAGTGTGCACTCTTTTTCGTATTTATCAAAGACCGCATTGCAATGGAAATACCTTTCATTATGTCCAAGTCGCCACCCTTCGGATTAAGATTTTTCTTAAACCAGACTCTAACGGTACACAATAGATAAGGCTAAACAATACATACAATATGCTAATCCCTTAAGAATAACTTTCAACTCTTGCACCTGTGAGAGAAACCTGACACTACACAATTCTGCATTCTGCTTGATCTCTTGTCTCCCTTCTTAAAATTGAAAAAAAACAAATGTCAAAAGCGTTAGTTTTAGATGTATAGTTTAAATTTGAAAAAGGTTTCAAAAATTGCTCTTCATCCTAGGAAAATCCATTTAGGTCAAAATATTTTTTCGCGTTACGAAATTTCGGTTTTATACGGTTACTAGTTGGTTTTATTCGGTTTTATACGGTTACTTGTATACGGTTACCCTAGAAATTATATTTCGAAAAATTTTCTACGTGCTTTTAACAAGTAAAACAGTAAAAATTTATTTCTGTATAACCAAAAGTTAAAGAGTGATAATACATTGAATTTTATAAATTTTCGCCGTTCTCTGGCACTGAAAACGGACAAATGCGCTTATAGTATGCGTTTTTAGTACCTTCATTTACAAAATTTAAGGTATCAGTTTTCTGTAAGTTTTGTTCATATAAATATGGACTATTTAGTAATTTACTTGTTAGAGCAAAGAAAAGGGTTTTTTAACTTCAACTTACTGGCCCGAAAAAAAAATACAGTAATCTCTCACTTATATGTTGCCTCTTTTATGCGCCTGTCATTTATAAGTCGATTTTCGGTAGTCCCCGGATAACGATATAGCAATATGATGTTTTTTATTTCGCTTATGCGTCGCAACGTGAATGTATCGCTGAATTATGCGTTGGAGAAATTTCAAGTGTAACTTGCCATTCCATTCCATTACACATATGTTCTTTCCAATAAATTTCACATCTGCTTGTAAATGCGAAGTCAATTGGTTGTCTTTTTTATTTTATTTCTGGACACTAATATAAGCGGCATTCATGGGTCACCCTCTTCACACCTGCTGCTTCTAGTAGAACTGTTTCAAAAAAGCAAGCTTCATTCTGCAGTAATTTGAAAATGATGCATCTTGTGCCAAAGATCAACCAGCATTAGATGAAGAATGGGATGCCGTATCTTTGGGAATGATCAATATAAACGGTTTTGTAGATATTGATGAAAATGTAATAACAGCGGAAAAGCGGGACAAACACGGAATAGTCGCAGACATTAAAGTTGATGCCAATGAAAATGAATAAGATAACGGAGAAAACACCATCCACCGACTTTTGCAAAGGCAATAATAGATGATCTAGAAACACTCCGTTACTACATCCAATGAACAGTGCATCTGGTTCAACATATTCATGTTTCAATGAAACTCGAAAAAGCTAATTTTAGAGACAGACATCAAGCTCATAAACAAACTTCAATTTTAAACAATTTAAAAAATAGGGTATGTAATTAAAGTTTTGAGTTGTTTGTATTTCAGATTTGAATTAGTAAATCTTTAATAATCGAAATAATTCGTATTTTGCATTATTCGGTATCTTATTTAACAATTTAATAATGATTTTGTTCTTAACATTTATTTCAAATGTAATTTTTACTTGGATTTCATGTATGCGTCTCTCTCGTTTATGCGTCATTTTTGGTTAGTCCCTTGCACCGACGTATAAGTCAGAGATTACTGTATGTTAATCGAACTATCGATTTCTGCTTTGAAATGAATCTACATGAAACAATAATAATGTCAGGAAAATTTCATGTCTTGTTGAGCCCTCCCTCTTGCTTTGTTAAAGGTTGTCACACTTGCGTGAACCCTTTCCCCTTTTACGACATCACATTTTTTGCAACTATCAATAACAGCAAATTTTCATCAACAATGTGGCAGTTATTTTTTATGCGGATACTATCAATTATCTACTGAAATAAATATTATAAAACACCCAAGACTTTGTGTGTGTTTTCATTTCAAGTTTTTGCTTTCTAAGAAAAAATATACCAAATATTTCCTAAGTAAAATATAATTTTTTATAGAACCTTATTTATTCTACCTGCAAACAATGCCTGTCAAATTTTCTCATGTTTTTTTATCTGACGTCACAACGTGTCAACCCACGTCATCCCCTTTTTATACATTTCCCTTCCTCCCCCTCTTGAAGTAAAACTTAATTAATGGATAATTCCATATAATTTAAATATAAACATGGTATGTAATAAATTATTGTTTTAGTGTGCGATAACATATAACAAAAGATATAGAAAATAATAATTATAACATACATTATTACAATTATAACATATTAGGAAATTTAATATTTAATATTTTTTTGAACATTATATACACTTTATATAGAAAATTACAATTATAACATACATAATTACAATTATAACATATTAGGAAATTTAATATTTGATTGAACATTATATACACTTTGTATAGTTGTGATTGTGCGTTGCCGATCACCTCTGTTTAAGGTGTTATTGATGTGCAGTTTTCATACATTTATAAATTAACTTATACAATAACAAATTAAATTATACATGGATAACATTGGTGATTATAACTCATAAACATATCTATTTGCAATATATATAAATATAAATATATATAGTTTTTATTTTTGTCTATGAATAATTAAATTTAACAAGTATTTTAATTACTGCATTGCATTAATTTGATTGAAAAACAGTAGTAATATTATTAATTATCAATTTTATAAATTTTGAGATATTTTGAATTGTTTATGAATTATTTAATTAGATATTTAAATTAATCTATGAAATATAAAATATATTTACAATGTAGTATAAATTAAACATTAATTATTTAATAACAAGTCTAATATATATTTAAGTAGTAGTAAAAATAAAACATTAATTATTTAATAATATGTCTATAATATCAGTGGATTAACACAGATGGCAGCAAAAACAATTTGAATTAAAATAATATCTATTTTACATAATATATTCTTGTTAAGAATATCTGAAATGCTGTGCATGTTGAATTAATTCTGTGTAGATTTATTCATATAGTAGTATTATATTTTATTTGAATTTAAAGTAAAACTACAAGTTAGTATTGTTTTTTAAAGTTTATTTATATAATTAAATCTAATGAAACGAGTATGTAACTAATAAAGTGGATATCTAACTAAATATTAATTAGGAATTATTATAATACCAATAGATGGCGACACTTTACCTTTCAGGTAGTTGTTGATAATATTGATAATATTATATTTAATTTAACTATAGAGGGAGCTATTGATTGTATATTAATTTTACTTTCAGGAATTAAAATTGGATAGAGTAATATATATTCACGGATATAATTTTGTCATAAGTGTATTAAAACCAGAATTATTTTGTGTGTTTTTGAATCATTTTGTGTTTGGGTGTCATCGATGGGGTTGTGTTTTAAAAAAAGTGTGCTCTCAACTTGTCTTTCAAATCATTTCTCTCAACTCGACTTAGTCAACATGTATGATGCATTGCCATGTGGATGTGAATATTATGCAGAAGTTGTGACATTTTAAGGATTCTGTATAATTATTGTGAGTAAAATATTTTATCTACACTTAACGCGTTCATATTTCCAATTTTATTATTTCAAAACTGTTATCTCGTGGTAATTTCGTGAGGTGTTAAATACAGTTTTTGGGATAATCGATGTGAGTGAAATATATTGTATATTCTTAATGGTTTTTTATTTCCTATTTAAATATTTCCAAATTTTAATATTTCCAATTGTTGTCTGGTAATAATTCAGTGTACCTGGATGATTCTACTGATCTTAGCATTATGCCAGTAGAATTATGAAACACTGAATTATTATTTAAAACACATGTGGGTGCATCCAGGCTGATGAGTACATGTGCATGTGTTTTTTCATATCCAATTCATATTTAATTCTCATGTGGTCCAATTTTCTATTGTATATGGTTCATATTTAATTTATTAATCCATTTGTATTTACTTAATTGCAACTCCAATTTATAATTTTTTTCCCCTTTCTCTCTATTTCTTTTTTCTTTTTTCAATATTCTTTAGGTATGAGTAAAATTTGGCCAATTACCATTGAAGCACAAGCTATGGTAATATTATGTTTGCACATGTTAATTATTAGCTATGTGGTATTCTGTATACACAATATCATTAATTATCTTTTTGGAGATTTAAGTAGAATGATAATAGAACTTGATATGTTTTTTGAAATTCATAGATATTATAATTATATATATATATATATATATATATATATATATATATATTCATTCTTCTTCTCTTTTTTTTTCTCTTTTTGGAGAACGTGTCTTCTAAGAAAATATTTTTACAGAAACCACTTTTTACCACTTTTTACCAAAATTTCACTTTAATATTAAAACGATATTCATATATATGTTTTAAACTTATTTGTTAATCCAACCTCAATTACAATGTGTCAAACTTTGTGAAAACACTCCCCTTCTTGAAATGTGACGTAAAGAATTGATTACCATATATATATATATATATATATATATATATATATATATGCGGTCAGAAAGACATGAAAACAGAGAGTGCTAAGAATCGCCGGGCTCGGCTTGGCTGCCAAAAGTTGATGACCTTGGCTACGTATAATGGACAATCAATATCTTCGGTAAATCGTTTACAGTAACTTGTAGAAGAACTAGAAAGAATCAACTGGGACATCCTGGGATTATGCGAAGTAGGAAGGAAAGATGAAGAGAATATTAATCTTGCCAGTGGCCATGTATTGTACTATAGATGTACAGAAGATGGAAAAACAAGTAGCATAGGATTTCTGATTCATAAAAGGTGGAAGAATCACATCGTAGAAATTATAGTTCATCGGATAGATTTGCAAGGTTAGTTATACAAGTGTCAAGAAGATACAAGCTGCAAATTACCCAAGTTTATGCACCAACAATTAGCTATACTGGTGAAGAAATTGAGGATTTCTATAAAGAAGTATCTTCAATGCATCAAAAAGGAAAATGCTACATAAAATTAATAATGGGAGACTGGAATGCTAGAATTGGGGAAAAAAGAGAGGTGAGTTCTCAGTAGGAAAGCATGGATATGGGGGATGTGTAATAAAAAAGGAAACAGATTGATTGAGTTTTCAGATTGTAAACAGATGTATAACATGAATTCCTTTTTCAAGAAAAAAGCCACAAAGAAAATGGATATGGCGTAGAGAAAATGTCTCAACAAGTGAAATAGACTAAATCTTGACAAACAAAAAGCATCTTTTTCGGACTGTCGTGTTCTCAATAACTTCAATACAGGCAGCGATCACACGTTGGTTAAATGCAAACTAATTTTAAATACTAAAGTGGAAATAATGAAGCTTTTGCAACACTCAAAGAAATCAATCGATATTATAAATCTGCAGAATCATAAAGAGGAATGTAATTTAGAACTTAAAAATCAATCTTTGAGGAAGAGCAAGATGTTACAGTAGTGACCAAGAAAATAACAAATACTCTACAAGAAATTGCAAGAACGGAAGCTGGTGAAGCACAAGTAAAGTAAACAAAGAAAATAACGGAAAAAATAAGAAAATTGATGAAGAAACATACAGAATTTAAAATGAAGAAAAACTATCCTAAATGAAGAGTTGAATATGTAGAATTATGTTAAACGGTAAGAAAATGTGTTACAGAAGATATCAGAAAATTCAACTGTGAGCTTGTCAAGAATGTTCTAGAAGATAACAAAAGTTGAAAATCAGCAAAGCACAAACTGTGTGTTTGAAGAAAAGGTGTTTTTGCACTGAATAAAGCAGATGGAACAATCCCCAAGATCAATAATGAAATAGCACACATTGTAGAAAAATTCTATAACATCTATATAAATGTGAAAATCAAAGGAAAATCAACCTACGTGATCCACGAGTAAAAATAACAGAAACTAAAGAGATAATCCCAGATCCCAGTGATAACAGATGAAGTTGTACAAGTCATTAGATGCATGAGAAAAGGTAAATACCCTGGCGAATTTGGAATTACACTTGACCTTATCAAAGAAGCAGGAGAAAAACTTGCAAAAATGCTAACCTTACTGTTTTCCAAATGTCTCGAGACATCAGATGTACCAGAAGATTAGAATAATGCTGTGATGGTGTTACTGTACAAGAAAGGAGAGAAGGAAAACTTTTAACAACTACTGTCCATCAGCTTACTGTCAGTTATTTATAAAATTTTCACCAAAGTTTTAACGACCAGACTTGAATCAGCTCTTGATTCGGCTCAATCTAGAGAACAAACAGGATTCCGATGTGGATTTAGCACAATGGATCATATTAAAACAGTAAGCGAAATTATAGAAAAACATAAAGAATATAATTTGCCTCTCTGCCTTGCTTTTATTGATTATAAAAATGCATTTGATTCAGTTTACACATCTGAAGTAGTTGAATCTCTGGAGGACATTGATATAGACAAACCTTACATCAATATCATAAAGAAGATTTACAAGAAAGCAACAGTCACCATCCGTTTGGACAAAGGAAAAGCGAAGATCAAGCTTGTAAGAGGAGTAAGACATGTAGACACCATTTCGCCTAAGCTTTTTACTGGCGTTCTAGAAAATATTTCAAGAAGCTGGATAGGGAAAACAAAGGGATTAGAATAAATGGCGAGTATTTAAGCCATCTCCAGTTTGCGGATGATTTTTTAATTTTCAGTAATAGCTCTTAAGAATTCGAAAATATGCTAAAAGATTTGGCAGAAGCTAGCATTAATGTGGGATTAAAAATAAATTTGGAAAAGACTAAGGTGATGTTCAATTCATTTGTATCAAAAAGAAAATCCTGTACAACAACACTGAAATTAAAGAAGTGCAAAGTTATGTGTACCTTGGACAAGAAATATCATCAAACAACAGTATCATGAATGAAATCAATAGAAGAATTAGAAATGGATGGAGTGTTTTTGAGAAGAACAATATTATTCTGATGAGTAACATGCCTCTTTGAAAAGAAAAGTATTTAACCAATGTGTTTTGCCTGCACTAACTTAAGGAGCTGTAACATGGACGCTAACAGAACGGATGGTACAAACATTACAAACAACACAGCGAAGTATGGAAAGATGTATGCTAAGCATAACTAGAAGAGACTGAAAGAGAATAACATGGATAAGAAATCAGACGAAAGTTTTTGAAATCATTGCGAGTTTTAAACGGCTAAAATGGAAATGGGCTGGGTACAATGCAAGAAGATACGACAGTATTAGGAGCACAAACACCCTGCAGTGGTATTCCAGATATGAAATACTACCAAGAAGACGACCTCAAGTAAGATGAAGTGAAGAAATCAGAAAAGTGGCCGGTGTTAATTGGATGACTAAAGGACCTACATCCAACAGTGGATTGAAAATGGTTGATGAAGATGATTATATATATATATATATATATATATATATATATATATATATATATATATATATATATATATATATATATATATATATATATATATATATATTAGGAACGTGTTTTGTGAAAAAAAATTTGCCTTTGTTTTACCAAAATTTCGCTTTAATATTAAAACGAATTTGATATATATATATTTTTTAATGAATTGTTAATCCAACCTCTAAAAATGTGTCTCACTTTGTGAAGCTCCTTTCTCGCCTTGAAATCTGACGTATATAACAGATAACTCCATATATATATTTAAGAAAGGTGTCTTTTAAAAAATATATTTTGCCGTGTTTAAAAGAATTTCTTTTTATCATCATTGAAACAATAATGATAATTTATTTCATTGTAAAAACGAATAGATTGTCACCATTTTAGATTCAATTAAAGACATTTAAGCTCTCGTTTCTTTGTTTCCGAAATTTTCAGAGTTTCGTTGTTCAGTTCTTGTTTCTTTGTTCCATTGTTTCCAATCAGATTGAGCCCTTCTGTCTCTGTGAAGAATTCTGATAGTATGAAAAAAAAAAGAAGGAGGGATAATTTAAAACACGAACAGTGATATGAAGTGCGGATGAACGCAGAGGGCGATGAGAAGCAATTGATTTTTATACAGAGTCGCACACGAACAGGATGCTTATACATATGGCCGTTCCAGTAGCCTCCGACAGTGCGAGATGGCTCCCTCACCTAAAGCTACTTCGGGATTCCTAATCCACACATACTAAGATGATGTCATTCCGAATCCACTCAAACCGCTAGAAAAGGAGACTACCACGTTATGGCGGACCCTTCGGGACCCTTCGCTAAATAAGTAGACATCACACGATAAATAACAATAAAAACGGTTTAGTTAGAATTAATGATAGATGAGATTGGCAGTGAAGCAGAGCCGAAAATTATCACTGATCAAATTGAAAAGTTAAACACTAGAATAACGGATGGAAAAAAAACTGACATTAGGAAATTCGCTAGATTCTCTCACTAACTGTAAATGAGATGGCTATGTAGATCGAAACTCGTACCTCTGAAAATGTCACTAATATGCAATATCACTGAAAATGCTAAATACACACATGTATATATATATATATATATATATATCACTATAGAAAATATCTCTAAACTGAACGGTATCCCGTGGATCCCAAATCTTCTTTTATTGAAATACGTTAGCTTAACACCTTACTACTAGGTAAAACTTCTCTACTGAATTCTGTGTTCTGCACTTAGACAACATGGCTAGATGTCACGGCTAGCTGTCGACGTCACTAGCTGCCAGCACGTGGCAAAATCTGAACTCCATGTACTCCATGTTTCAACACGATGACGTTCTAGTCTTATATTCCATAAATGGCACACAGCCAAATCTAATGCACCTCGCTACCACAAGCATTTTATATAAGCCAAATGATAACTGAAACCTCATTAACATATTACTATGTAAAATAACATAAACAATAAGATTCAACCATGCCTTTTGAAAGTAAAAGAAATGACAGAAACTGTGGCTCTTTCGTGCTTAAGCTGTGCAATCCGGACAGCACGTTCACACTAAAAACTCAACAATCTATTTAATTGTAGAATACTTTCATAAAAAGGGTAACATAGTAAAGAGTAACCTAATAGCTAGGCACTACCTATGGACCCAACTAGCGGCTAGTGCCGAAACGCCAAGTTTATCTGGATCCCATGTCCCTCTCATTGATCAACGCCACAGTTCTCCGACAGCATCCGTACCCTGTACTGGAAATCCATTCATAAGATACTTTGGAATCAAGGTACTTTTATTAATCACATGTGGAAGTCCACCTATTTCGTCTTTCACAGATCCACTTGATAATATCCTATCTACCCTCCAATGTTTGGTGAGAGGAGTACAATTAGTTCCTTTTCTATAGCTACTCCCTGCCTCTAAAATAAATATTATTCATTTTGAGTCATGAGTTTAGTGATACATAATTTGTTGATAATAAAATAATGCATCAACTTATCCTGGCATATTTGTCCATAAGATTTCACTGTGCTTGCTCCGATGTCATACATATTTACATATCAATTATTAGTGCTCTAAATATATAAAGCAAATAAAATATAAAAGAAAAGATATTGCCACGATTTTCTCTCTGATTATTGATTGATAATCGTAATATAAATGATTGATAATATTAAATATATAGTGTTCCTTTTTCTTTTACAAGCTTTTGTATTTGCTTTATATTACGTATTTTCAGGTGCTCGTTATGTTTCTATCTGGACGATGCTTCATAAGAGATAAGAAAATTGCAACTTGTATTCAAAATTTTAGATCTACTCCTTTGACTTTAAACTTTGTTCTATCATTATCTTTAATTATCCTATGGCAACGTTTATCCTAATTAACCCAGTACTAGAAATTTAGAAAACAGTATCATCACACGAACCATGGTATTGTCTCTAATCTTATTTCACAATACCGCGAGGAAAAAATTAATATATCCACTTCACGAGTGTGTGTGAAAATTCTGAACAACAAATGCAAGTACTAAGAAGAAACACTTCAAAATAACTATTTAAAAGACTTTTTATATAAAATTATTTTTCGAGACATTTTCAGATTTAAAAATATTTTTCATTCTAATTTTGAAATTTTCTACCACTAACTATTATTTTTCTTTTTTTTTATGTGGAATAAATTTCTTTGTTAAAACTCCTCATTAATTGAAATGTTCTACTTTTAAAAAGGCTTTTCATAGTCCATTTTAATAACTCAAAGTAACAGTAACTTTTTCTTCAGAAGTGGAATAAAATTTATAATGTTTTTCTTGCCTTCCGAATTTTATGAATTCTGATAACGACAGTTATTATGAATATAAATTGTTTGCCATTATGTATAAAAGTTATATGTTCCAACTAAATAAAGCAGTGAAAGAATATAAATAAAATTAACAAAAAACAGTGAACAATTTCATTTTTTCTTCTTTTTCATTCTTCATTTTTTCTTCTAAAATATGCTTCGTACATTTTTTAATGTTTATTAGCGTTTACTGAATTCGCATTCCTTAAACAAACAATATATATATATTATCTTTAAAATAATTCAAAAATATTTTTCTGAACTAGGTATAGTTCTGAATACGAAGCTCAAGAATAATATAAGTACAATTTAATCGTAGGTCTACATATTTTACCCTCAAATTATAATTACTCGTATAAAAAGTACCATTGTTAATCCTGAAATGTTACAAAAATGTCTAACTCTGTGTTTAAGTTGTTTAAAGCGGCCGCATTTGTAAAGCAGAGTACTGATTGTTTCATGTTACACACCCTTAAAGTTGAAATTACTGGCTTTCAAAAAGTGGATTTTTTTTTCAAACATTGATAAACATATTGTTGAAGGAACAGTAAGATGTCCTTTATGGCGCCGGGATAGGTAAATGATGAAAAGTTTTAAAAATGCAATGTTTTCTATTAAAAAGAAAAGAAAAAATAAACGCATTTTTATTGAAATAACATTTTTTTATCTTGTCCCACGGTTTCCAAAAAAAACTACACAGGTGGTCAGAATAAAATTTTTAGACATTGTTCCGTATACTCGTGGCTATGATTAAAACCAACAATATTTAATACTTTTCGATATATCTATTTTTTTCTGCCCCTTCAAAGACAAAAAAATATTAATATTTGCTACCCATTTTCTCAGAGAAACACCATTTTTGCCAAAAACGCCAAAATTATTTCTTTGTCGCTTCCAACCATATCTGTAACCCTACAAATTATAAAAGTGTTCATAAATGCAATTTTCGATTTATATATCTGCTGGAAAGTGTGGAACATTCCAACTGTATGCGAGGCGCATGCTTAACTTTGCCGCCATTTTGTAACAACATTTTTTTTTTTTTTTTTTTTTACTCCAAAAAATTGAAAAAGACAGTTTGAAGTACAACTAATGTAAAATAAAAAACGTCTACGGTAATATATGTTGTTTCTATCTAACACTCAATTTCCAAATAATTCCTACATATAAAGCAGTAGGATGTAGAACACCCCTTTAACGACAGAACTGTTACATTAGTTTCTACTACAGTTGTATTTTACCAATATTAGAAAAACTGTTGCTCTAATGGGCTCTGTTAAACATGTCTGTTTTTTTATGGGGAAATTTCTGGTTTGAATTGAAATATATTTACTTTGTACCAGTCAAAATGACCACTCTGGCCGTTCTAGATTTAATTGCTCTTCATTTCTATAGACCTTTTACCCAATTAATTACAATTCTCTCAAATACATATTTTCCTACAAAAATACAAATATGATTTTTTTCTAACTAAATCTATTTTAAAATAAAAGTTCCCAAAATAGTACGAAGAGTCAGCTAGTTTTGAAAACTGGATTAAATTTTTGATGATTTTAGAAAACACCCCTTTCAAACATTTATAACACATGTTTGTTAAATATTGAAAAGATAAACGTTTTTTTTTTTTTTTTTTTTTTTTTTTTTTCATTTTGAAAACTTTTTGCTTAAAGCATTATTCCTTTTTAAACATATTTGCATTCTTAATTAATTACATCACAAAAATATACATGTCACTTTTATTCTAACTAAATATACGAGTATCTCTATAATAAAACCGTAAGTCTGTGACTGTCGGTGACTGATGATCATCAACAGTTCCGGGATGCCCGCTTCATTTTTCCATATGCCAGACTGCCATTTTTAATCAAAATTATTTTTTCGAATAAAACTAAATAAAAGTTACATTTTTAGAAAGATCGTTCAAAATAAATTAATATTTTAGAGATGACTTACGTTCAGTTATGTATACATTCTGCAATAACTTCAGTTTAAATTAGGTTCGCAGTTCAAATTCTCTATCCATGAAAATAAGCAACAAAAAAAAAAGATTCACTCGTTGTGAATGTTTAAAATATTAAACCATGAATTTTTGGACAGCTGCCTGGTGTAAAAAAAAAAAAATAATAATAATCCGCACCAGTGAGACAGTCAAAGTTTACCATAAATCTGTTCTATACAACTCAACTTCCTTCCGGATCTTTTCTTGACGTAAGTTGAACTCATGTAATAATATTTAATGGATCAAATTTCGAAACGAATTGTCAGCTTTTATTTTTCGCGTATGGAAATTAGAAACGATACTTTAATTTTGAAATCAAATGTTTTGATTTATGATATTATTTCTTATTTATCCATTTTCTATTTTAAAGAAAAATGTGAACGTCATGTATTTTAAATTGGAACAGCTGTCACGGACGCACCGGGGTTGGCGCGATTTTTGTTTTGCGCCATTTTGGCGAGAAAATCCCATTTTCAGGTAGGTATTAGAGATTACTAAAACAGCATGCACATTTATTTTATTATGAAATAGTTTATTTTATATTAAAAATCACACAATTTTATTATAAAACACACACAATGATTAATTTATTATAAAGTGGGTTAAGCGGTTTTTGTCAAGAAAGATGAAATACATAACAACAAAAAATATGCGAAATGCTACCACGATCGCAAAAGTTCTTGATTTGTCTATTAGATTTTTCCGGTTTGGCGAAGTATTAAGGAAAAAAAATATGAATAAAAATAATTTGTTATAATGCTTAACATACATTTAAGGGCGACCAAACTGGTCGCCAGTGGCGGCTAGTTTTTAACTAAAAGTTCCCAAAATAGTATGAAGAATCAACTAGCTTTGAAAACTGCATTAAATTGATGATGATTTTAGAAAACATCACTTTGAAACATTTATAACGCGTGTTTGTTACATATTCCAATGAAAAAAGTTTTATTTGACATTTGAAAACTTTCAAGTTTGAAAACTTTCAACTTAAAGCATAATCCCTTTTTAAAACTGTTTACATTCTTTTAAAAACAGTTGCTCGATTTATTTCAGGACAAATAAATAATGATTTTTTTTCTGTAACTTTAGTTGCGTACTTTTTTCTTGTTTATATATTTATTTTGGAAAATGTTTACAAATGCTAAGAGAAAATTGTCTTTTCAAATTCATTTAAAGTGTGAACAGCGTGTTTCATAAATCATTCCCTAACTTTAAAATTCAATACTTCATTAAATGTAGTAAATAAAAATAAGATACATGTGGCCAGCTTATTAGTACCTTATAATTTTCCTGTAATGTAATTTTTAAAAGTTAATTTATTTTTCAAAAGATCTCGCTGTGCTATTTCAAATTCTAAAAATTTTGAAATCAACTTCAAAATTTCAAATACAAAAATTTTCTCCCGTTTAAATCTACCCTATTAAAATCCGTGCGCGTATCTATCTATGTAACCTCAAAACTTGAAAACCGAAGGGCGCAGGACTACGAAATTTGGCACACGGGTTGCTGGTAGGGGGCCCATGAACGATTGGAGCAAAAAATTCGAAAATTTTAAACAGACTTTTTTTATGTTATGTTGTTGACTAATTTTTGCCTTTTTTATGTTCAACTCGTAATCGCGCGAGTTCCAACCAGTTCTAAATGTTTACTGCAATGCGAGATATACATATTAAGTACGCCACGCTGCAATACTAAGAAGCTGTAGCGGGTATTACGATAATTATTTTACCTCGCATGCAAATAATTAGAGATTATTTAATTGCGCTTCATTATTATCTTTCTTTAAAAATAATGAAAACCATTTTATAACAAACATCAGCATTTTTTTTTATGTATTCCCTTATTCCAAAGTCATCGTTTTATCTTTTGCTGCCATAGCAACATAAATTAAATTTCATTGAAAAAATGCACAGTAGTAATTTTTCTACATATTACATAGATACATTTGGTTGTACTGATTTTTACTTTTAATTTTGGTTTTAGAATTAAATTCATCAACTCCCGTGCGTAGAACTGGTTAAACAGCTAGTAGGTAAATAAAATTCAAAGTTAACACAAATGCGTTTATTGCTGTTTTACAATTCAGTTTCAGCATTCATAGGCTTTGAGACACAGTAACGCCAGCTATTGACTAAAATTAGAAATATAAATTTAATATATATATAAATAAAACACTGTGTATATCTCTTGAATCCGTGTTCACCTTAAGTTAAAATTCATAACAATACAAGATACAATACTTAAAGGCGTTTAATTTTGATGTAAAATATATTTAACACTAAGTACTTACAAATGCAATCGCATTCGTCATCAGGGTTAAAACAAGAAAACACACTATCAGAGAAAACTGTTACATTACAACATGAAAATTGGTTTGTTGGTGGATGAAAAAATGCAATTTTTTCATCCACCAACCAACCAAACGCCTTTAAGCAATGTATCTTGTATTGTTATAAAATTAGAAGTATCTATAAATTACTGTATTCAAAATATATGATGTATCTCATAATTCTTTATTTCATCTTTTACAATTAATCAACATTCAATTTTATAATTAGGAAGAACATGAAACACCCTTTATGTTCTAAAAACATTTTTAAGTGGTTCACATTTCCATTTGTTTTATGTTATGCAGAAAAATGATGCTGATATACGCTATGCTTTCTTGGAAGTGTGAAAAAGAGGAATGTTAAACAAAATATTATTCTAATGTAGACTTCCAGAATTTACAGCAGTAATGATTTTAGTCAAAGTATTTTCGTTTTAATATAAAGTAGTGTTTTCCATAACATCATCTGTAATGCACACAATATATTTATTTTAAATTCAGTATGGAATAAAAAGTGTAGTTATGTGAATGCACCCAAGTTCATTATTCTTTCAGTAACAGTTTTCTCCTTTTTTTTGTTTTCTTTGGTTTTCTCTCTTTCTGCCTAGGTGTTTCATACAGAACTCTCTAAATTTAAAATTTAATACTTCATTAACTATAATAAATATAAAGTTGAGATACTTGGTCACTCATAAGTTTTGTATAGAGTAATTAAAAAAATTGTTAAATTGTTCGTCAGTAGAGGGCGTTTCGATATCTCAAAGTGTAAGAATGCTCAAACTAATGTCTAAAATTGCATCAAAGAATTCTCAATGTTTATTATTCAAATGTGAAAAACTCTTTGTAATTTGAAATTTGCAAATTTATTTTTCGCGTTTTTACAGTTTGCATCAGCGTATCGGCATCTATTGACAAAAACTTAAACTATTTTTTAAATTACTCAATACAACAATTATGAGCTATTTTATATGCATGTTCTTTATTTCATATTTATATTTATTATAGTTTATGAACTAATGTATATGAAGAAAATAATGAATGAATGTTGGCTATGAATTTCGTAAACGGAGAAGTCACAATGAGTACTTTACGAAAAATCTCATCACATAAACATATAAAGAAAATAATTATCTCGGGTACTAAATTGTTCTAGACTTAGAAACTAAAAATTCAGTCGAATAAGGTATCCACCGAGTTGTCTTTTAAACTTAACTTCATTTGCGAAAGAATTAATCGTTCTATCACCCTCCCCTATCAGAATATTTTTTAAATATAATTATAATTGCTGCTAAAAAAATCTTGCTTCTGATAATGTTAAATGCATTTCCATATTATTTTCTGTTCTTTTTTAATTAAATTTAAATTTTCATACGGACTCGAAATAATAAATTAAATAATTCAGTTAATGATATACCATACTACGCATGTTTTTTTTTTTATATATACGATGGAAATATGCAAGTTCCTAAAAAAATGAGCTAGTAAAATAGACAAAAATGCCAATGCTTGAAAAGGTAGAAACTAGAAATTCATGTAAAATAGAATATTTTTGTGAAATAAACATAATATAAAATTACCTTTCTATCTTTTTTCGGATTGTTTTCAATATTCAATGTACTTCGAATATGATATATTTTGAATTATTTTAGGAAATGCAAGCTAGGCAACTATTCCAATTTACGAAGACCTTTTTCGAAAACGACATATATCAACAATGCAATTTGATTTCGAATGGAAAAGACATCCAAACGTTAGCCTTCTGGACAAAGGGTAATCTGATATGCCAATGTAAACAAAACATATTGAAATCTATACACGTTTATGTGACTGTTATTCAGAAGAGTGAGATACAAATATGTGTTTGATATTTCTGCAAAATTTCATGTCATTTTGTGACACGTATGTCACACGTTGTCATTTTGCGAATGTATACAAATTCACACAGTACTCCTTAACTTTAAAATTCAACAATTAACTATAATAAATATAAAAATAAAATTAGTGACCTATATATATATATATTACGATAAATTGTAGGTAATAAGGACTGTCATTAGTGGCTACCGGTTTTTTTATTATGGGGTAGCCACCATGAAATTTTCGCTGTCCTCACATCATTAAGTATGTCCATTGATTCACCGAAACCAGGTACTGAAGGAACTCCGCCGAATAATTGACACACATAGCTGAGCAGCAGTCAATCACAAGACTCGTTGTAGGCGATCAAATGTATTTATTCGTAGCAATGTCATCCGTTTACATAATGCAGAGTAATCATTTGGCAGCACGGGAGTACGATGTTCACATTCAATAGATAACAGACACTGAAGACACTACCATACCTTAGCTACACTCTATGTACGAAATGGAACACAATGTTCTTAGATGACCCACTACGTACAAGGGAAAGACAATGTTGAAGTAAAAAATGGGGGTCGCTGGAGCCGCGTATTAGTTTAACAACCAAAAATGAGCAAAATTCTGGCGGTCCTCGCCCGAGCGGTATGTTTTATACTCAAAAAATGGGTGTCAGAACACTAACGCGCGAAAATTACCAACCAATAGAGTGGAAAAAGGGGTGTGGCCAATAAGAGAGCGCCGAAAAACTTAAACATCAATGGCTAATAAATTAGGTTAAGGGCGGCCTAATCTGACGTACAAGTAAGAACTCATTACAATACTCATTCGGATGAATTTGGGAGGAAAAAATAAGCGCACGAACGCAGGGGATGATGGGACAAATCGAACGATATCTGAAAATAATAAAATAAAAAGAATGTTAAGAAAAAATATTCTGAAAGAATAAATTTCACTGGGTCAATAAAAGGAATTTAATCAAATGCTTTTTAGAAAGTTTTTGCAATTTAGAATTATCTTTAGAATAGGGATTTAAAGAATATTTTGACTAAGATATAGAATTAAATCAAACAGGGGATTTAAGATATAATAAATAAAAGACAGAGAAATATTAAAAATAATAAAATAGATAACATTTAGTAATTTAATAGAATGGTGATAATTTGGAATAAGGACTAAGAAAATGGAGAAAAGAAGGGGATTTTTTTAAATTATTACACACATATATATATATATATATATATATATATATATAGATAGATAGATAGAATAAAATAATTTAAATTTTCATCAATATCGTGCATTGCGCTGGCTCAAATTGTAAGAATGAGCAAATTTATTTCAAAGTTTCCAAACACAAACTTTTTGGAGTTACAATACCTAAGCAAAATTTAAATTAAAAACTGAGAGAAATGATGAGAGAACCCTGATTTCAATATTTAATGACTGTCACTTGCGACTATTTATTTAATTACTTTGTGTATTATTAATTCAAAACAATCTTCGTACTAGATTTCTACTAGGATGCGTACAAGTCTAACACAATTTTTAGATACATTTTTTCGCCTTATTAAATCTCTGAAAATTATTACAGATCATTCGATTTAGCATGGTGATTACGCATTCTACTATTTAGATATTAAATAATAATTTTCTTAAAGCAATTGTGCCCGATTCCTTAGAAATACCATGGAGTGTTCATACCGTGATTTTTAGTAATCTTCGAGGTAAATTACTATTATTTTTTAATTAGTGTTAGACCAAAACAAAACAAAACAAATAAATAGTGCACTGCATAAAAAAGACAAATATTTTCCAATCTGCGAAAATATAATTTAACCACAAACGAAAGTGTACAACAATCTCTTTCGTGTTACCTATGACTCTGAAAACTGTTCTTTACCATTGGAGACATCAAAAACTAATATATTTTCGTGTTATACAGAATAAAAAAGTTTCTTTTCCTTGTTGCCAATGATTTTAGGAAACATTTCCGAGTAGTTTATATAGTATATTAATCATTTTTTTCAAATCGAGATATTTGCTTTTGGGAGGCTATCAAGTATCAATTACACATTTTCAGCTGCGTAACTGAATTTGTACATGGGAGAGTAAGAATTAATATTAATTTTAATGTTAATGTTACTGCTGTTAATTTGTCATATTTGTCTGTAAAATATGTTTATTGATCATGAAAATGGTAACTTCAGGCTTAATAGCATTCGAAAAATCTACATTCCGGGTGGTTAAAACTGATTAATACGCTATAAGAACTACTCGGAAATGTTTCCGAAAATCAGTGAAAATAACAGGAACATTGTTATAGAGAGAGGTTGAGAATAAAAATTGGTTTTTCAGATCTTTTATTAATGCAATGTTTCCGAAAATCAGTGAAAATAAAAGGAACATTGTTTTATAAAGGAAGCTTTAAATCTCAAAAATATATTGCTTTTTGAGATTTTAAAAAATAAGAAACAGCTTTTCGGATTCGTGGGTAACTCAGAAGAGGTTATTATATATTTATGTTTGTAGTTATATTATATTTTCCGAGAAGAGGAAACATTTGTCTTTTTCTTATAGTGTGCCATCTTGCCGATCCGAGTTTTACATGTTATTTTGAGCATTCTTACAGTTTTAAGAAGCGCAGCGTCATTTATTAAAGAAGCTATGAACGAAATATATATGTTTTATTGTATACACATTTTATAACTTATATGATAAACATGTCACCTATTTCATCTCTGTATATTTATTAAAATTAATGAATTATTAAAATTTAAATTTAGGAAAATACAGATTTAAAACTATAATGTTGTAATTCAGATAAAAATGCAAATGCTAAAAGAAATAGAAAGTAGAAATTCACGCGAAACAAAATATTTTTGTAAAATAAGCATAACATAGAACTACCTTTATCAGATATTTTCCGCTTGATTTCAATTTTCCATTTAATATGCAGTGTGCTTCCAACTGGAAGTTTTTTACATTATTTTATGAAATGCAAGCGAAATAAATAATCAAATTTTCGAAGACCTTTCTGAAAACGATACATATGATCCGTATTATTTTACTTCTAGAAGAAAAAGGTACACAAAAATTAGCCTTCCACACAAAGGCTAACCTGATATGCCAATGTAAGCAAAGCATATTGAAAACGTTATGAACTTATGCTAATTCTTTTGTCAAGATAGAAGTTGAAATGTATGTTTTATATTTGTACAAAACTGAATGTCATTCAGCGAGTAAAAATTTATAAGGATGCTGTAATTTTTTAATGAAAAGTAAATGTGTGTGTTACATATTTCCCCATGTCGACTCAAACTGAATTTTTAATATAATTTATTAATTAGAATATTTGGTCAAGCAAATAGTGATAAAAGATATGACACAATCAAAATATTTGATGCCTTTTCCTGTAAATTTACATTCATTTAAAACTTATTTTTTATTCTTCGAGACCTACTGTGCCAATTTCAAAGATAAAAATGAAAGTTACATAACTTTGAAAGTAAAAACAACTTTTTTAAAAAAAAATTATTAACGTTACTATTAAGCAGTTGACGTTCCAGGCTAAGGAAATGATGAAAATGTTGCTAATTATAGTAGCAAATACATGAAAAATTACTAATATAAATTTAGTGGTTTCCGATAAAATTTACCATAAATATTGGCAATTTTACATTGATTTTGCAACTGCACCTGCTCTCTTAAACTAAAAGTATACTCGAAATAATAAATTAAATAATACAAATAATATTACCATATTATTGACAAATTTATTGACAAATTTTTGGCTTACGATGTTCAGCTTTTTTTAAAAAACAAAACTGGTAAAAAAAAAATGTGCAAAGGCAGAAAAAGTAATAACTATAAATTTACGTAAACCAGATTTTTTTTTAGAAATAAGCTTTTTATAAGATTTTCTCACTTTCCTTCTGAATTTTTCCTTCATATATAGTGTACCTACAACATGATATATTTAGCAATATTTTATTAAGTGCAAGCGAAGCAAATATTCAAATTTTCGAAGATCTTTTAGAAAATGATAGATATGATCCGTATTATTTGATTGAGAATGGAAAAGGCATCTTCGATTAGTCTTCGGGTTAAATACTAATCTGATATACCAACGCAAACGAAACAAATTGAAAACTTTGAAAGATTGTATGGGTGTTTGCGACAAAAGAAAAAAATGAAATATGTGTTTATTTCTACAAAATTTAACGTCAGTTTGCGAAACAAAAGTCTATAAGAATGCTGTAATTTTTTGTTTAAAAATAAAAATGTTTATTGATGTATAAGGTGTTTTATAAAGGACGCTATAAAATTTAAATTAGTTTATTATATCAAATATAAAGACGAAATAGGTGAACATTTATTTGATAGCTCAAAAGTTTTGTATAGAATAATATTTAGAAAATCGTTTTTAGTCATGTATAATGTACTCGCTTGTATAATGTGCACCCTTCTTTTTGTAAGAGAATGTATATATATATATATATATTGTGTATAAAGCGCAGAAAACTCGAGAATTTGAGAAATAATCTATAAAAAGCCTGACTCGCATTTTTTTTCTCGAACCTAATTTACCGTATTCAGTCACGTATACGTCAATAATAACTTCTTTCGACAATATGCTCGACAATGGCTACTCTGTAACTAAATATAATAATGCTCAAATTAACATAAAAAATGTGTCAGAAACATGTGTATATTTTATTTTTACTTCATCATTTCATATAACCCTTATATGAAGTTCAATAATGCTTCTGAATTACAGCAATAGATGACAGAACATTCTTTTCGAATAGGTTCACTTGAAAAGTTCGCCATTTGCACATTTATTTGTATTCTACATCAAAGGGTTCTAAGTTTTTAATTTTTATTCTGTTTAACTGCTGCAGTGCTAATACTGTAAAACTCGGATATAACGTTCACCGCTTATAACGCTTTCCCGCTTTTTACGCTCTTTTGTCGCAATTCCTTGAACCATGCCCATAAGAACAATGTAAAAATTCCTCGCTTTTAACGCTCCCCGATTTTAACGTTTTCCCGGTTTTAACACGCTTTTCGTTGGCCGCTTGAACCCAGAAATCACGGATATTACGCTTTGGTTTGCAACCGGTTTGCCCCTTTTCTCGCCCGTACAAATATATAGAGAGAGGATACGTGGAATTGGCAGCCAGCCAACGCCCAAAGACTAGATAAAAAAAAATTCAGCCGGCAGTATCTTCTCGTTGGTCTTCTTTTGAACAGGGTACAAAAAAAATTATGCCGTCCATCTCGGCAGCACCTGTCTGTCTCTTTCTTCGAACAAGTTGTTTTCGCTTTGTTCATTTAGACACAAGTAAGTAGTGTCGCTACCGACTGCAGTTTGGATGTAGCATTGAATCTAAGAGTGTGAAGAGAAAGACGCTCATAATTTCGAAAAAAAAAATAAAGAAGAAATAAGAAAAAAATCACCTATTCTGAGCCAGAGAGGTTTTGCTTTATCTATGAATGTCGCGCCGTCATCTCTCCGTACTCTTCTTCAAAATAGAAAAAGGAATGAAAAAAAATGCTGCGATTTGTGGTTCAAAGAAGAAGAGAGTGAAAACAGAGAAATATGAAGATTTAGAAAAATTTATGTACGAGTGGTTTTCTTGACTCAACAGACTTTAACATCCATATCAGATCCATTGTCAAAGAAAAACTGCAGAATTAGCCCAAAAGCGAAGAATTGAAGATTTTACTCCATCTAATGGGGGGATTGACCGATTTCGAACTCACCATGGCATTGTGTACAATAATATTGGCGGAGAATCCTCTGCCGTGAACGTAGAAAATGCAGATTTTTGGAAAATGAACAGTCTTCCAAGACTTATGAAAAACTATGCCAATTGTGATGTTTATAACGCCGACGAATTTGGCTTATTTTTTAAAGCGATGCCTGATAAATCCTTAATGTTAAAAGATGAGCAATGCCATGGGGGAAAGCTCAGTAAAGAACGTGTGACCGTGCTTGTTTGTTCCAACGCTGGTGGAAACGACAAACGCAAGCCTCTTGTGATTGGAAAATCGGCCAAACCTCGCTGTTTCAAGAAAGTCAAACGACTGCCCTGTGACTATGCCCATCAACGTAAAGTTTGGATGACGGGTCGCCAGTTCATTAAATATATTTCTGATTTTGATGTCGAGATGCGGAAGCACAATAGGCATGTCATACTATTAGTAGACAATCAGCACAGCGCATCCCCAAGAAATACCAGATCTTAAAAACGTCTGTCTGGAATTTTTACCTTCCAACTTCACAAGCATACGTCAACCGATGGATCAAGTGATCATGAAGGTTTTAAAACAAAACTATCGCAAAATAATTTAGTGAAACGATTTCTACATGAAAGGGAAATTAAAAGTAGTCGAACATTAGTAATTCTCCGCGACGCCATGAACTACCTCAGCGCTACTTGGAATGCAATCGAACCTAAAATAATTCCAAACTGATCTAAAAAGGCAGGCTTCATAACGGATGCCGACGATGATACGGATTCGTCTGAAGAGGGGTCGGATCTTATAGACGTGGAGGACTGGCAAGCAGTTTGCGAGCATCTTACAAAAAAACGCGGACAGCCTTCAGAATTATCTTAACATTGATAAAAACGTTATCACAAGCAACGTTAGGAGCACTGACGAGATCATAGGGGACATTATACAGTATGCCGCGGAAGAACACGACCCTGATGAAGTTGCCGACGGCGAGGTTCAAGAGCTCATCCCGACGATAGCTGAAGTAATGTAAGCTTTTAGCACTATCCGCCTATACACCGCGTCAGTAGATACCGACGCTTCAATTGAAGATGTAATAAAAAACCTTACCAAAGCAGAAAACGTTCTTTTAAGTGGTCGGTCATCCACCCGTCAGACGAAACTTGAAGAGTTTTTCTCTAAAACCAATAAACAGTAAGTGTGAAAGTTTATAGTTCTTACAGTGGTGCTCACAAAAACAAATGTTAAAGGTTTTTTTTAACGTATTATTTCTTTAACAAAATATTATTATTTGTTTCTTTCATACTTTTATTTTATGTTTAATATAAGGATAAAGGTTCCTATTAAAAATGTTAAATACATTTTGTACCTTTTGCGTTAATGCTGACAATCCTTGTACTTATTCTGTTTTGAAATAATAATACATTCTGTAAACACTGTATATAGTGTAAAATTGTGATATTTTAAATGAAGGAAACATTTTTGCAACTATGCTGTAGAGTTTTTATTTTAAATATTACACAAAAATGATTCCCCGCATTATTTGAAGCAGATAATCTAATTTTCTCAATTTTAAAATGCCGAAAACCTTATGCCGCATTTCACGCTTTCCCGTTTTTAACGCTCTTCTAGCCCGGTCCCCCGTAAGAGCGTCATATCCGGGTTTTACTGTATATATATATATATATATATACAGTGTGATTCATAAATATCGAAACAATAGGCTATCTATTTAAATATTGTCCGTAGGCACATACTTCCAATTGCAAAATTGCGTAAAAATGGGTGCAAAATTTGATGAGATAAGTTGCAACTAGATGTGGGGTCTATTTCAGAAAATACAAAAATTAAATTTTTATACGGTCCCCATAGGATAAAATTTCCAATTAGGAAATTTTTCCTTATTCATTCTTGAATTAAACGAAAAAAATTCCATCTTGATATCTGCAAAAT
Source organism: Maratus michaelseni (assembly GCA_963931845.1). Taxonomy (NCBI): domain Eukaryota; kingdom Metazoa; phylum Arthropoda; class Arachnida; order Araneae; family Salticidae; genus Maratus; species Maratus michaelseni. The sequence goes on from OZ007589.1 coordinate 121,575,866, forward strand.
TTACAGAGATATTAAAATCCAAAATTCGTGATTTACACTACTTAAGCATACCTGTGAGCGACACGATATCAGTTCATTTGAAATGCAAGTTAGGGATCGACCATAAATTTACACATTATTAAAAGTCGATCTAAGGCAATGTCTTAACGTTTAGATATAAAACAACAGCGTATAGATTTTTGCGTTAAACGTGTTTGAGAAATATGCTAGAGGTCTTCGTGAGCACGAGCTTGGCGCCAGGCCTATAACCGGCTCGGCCTGCTCGATGGGCCATGCCGGCCCGTATCTTTATTGTTCTTAGGACATGTCGGGCAGGCAATAAGTTTTGTAAAAAATAGTAATAGCGATAATGAAACTTCTTTTAACGCAATCATTGGAAATATTTTTTAATAAATTACACAGAAATATTTTTAAAAATCCACTTTTTGTTATACAGCTTCTAAAGTTATGATGATTTTAAACCTATTTTTCCTTTATTCCAAACGACATTGTTTTTTAAAAATAAACCTTTATTCGAATGTAATAGTCTAAGATTATAAACAATCATCAATCACCTGTCTAGATAATGAATTAAATAAAATTAAATGCATCGCCCATGAAAATAATTTTAACAGTGAGTCGCCCTTAATTAGAGGCAACTTTTATGCCTCGTGTAATTGCACTTTAAAAGGGAAAAATATGAACTTGTCAGGGCTAAAACTATGAAAAAAATCGAAATCGACATGCTACAAAAGTTGTTTAAATCAACTGACATATTTAAACAGTAAAGAATGAAGGTGAGTATGGCAAAAAATAAACTAAAGCAGAAATTCAAGCTACAGGAAGGTAGTACAATCGAGAAATCGTGGTGGTACAAAAAAATCGAAATCCGCATGTTACAAAAGTTGTTTAAATCAACTGACATATTTAAACAGTAAAGAATGAAGGTGAGTACGGCAAAAAATAAACTAAAGGAGAAATTCAAGCTACAGGAAGGTGGTACTTACTCACCTGGAAACTTTTAAAAAGCGTTTAAACGTTCTATTAGGAGCCGATCTTTCTTTAAAATTTTAAATGCATATTACTGCATCATAGGTTTTTTTCAGCCTTTCTCATCTTTAAATTGATATAAGTCAATAACCGTTAAAGATTAATAATTCAAACTCTGAATATATCATTTTCGAATATTTTACTTAAATTTTAATTCGGCAAATTTGAAAAGAAAAATATTTACTTTTCAAAATCTGATTTGTTTAAAATAAGTTGCATCTTTTTTTTTAATTGCCATTTAAAAAAAAATTAATTTTTAATTTTTTTTTAAATTAATATTTTGTAAAATGCTGAATCAAAATTAAAACTGATATATTTCTGTTTAATTAAAAGAAAAAAATTCAATTCGACATATAATATTACGAGTTATAACAATTAAAAATTACTCTGATTTTTTTCAAAAAAAAATTATTTATTTTTAAATTTTGTAAGAAGTCTTATGATGTGATTCTGTTTACAAATTATTTGGTTAACCATCACAAAAAAATTCAAAATGCTAACTTTATAAATAAATAAAAAATAAATAAATGTTTCCCGGACACCTTACAGTAACATTGTTTCTTCAATTACACGCATTTCAATTTGTGTCTGATCACTTGAAACCTCATGAATTATTAAAACGGACATATCTCTCTGAGTTTTGCAGATATCAAGATGGAATTTTTTTTTGTTTAATTCAAGAATGGATAAGAAAAATTTTTCTAATTAGAAATTTTATTCTACGGGGGCCGTATAAAAATTTAATTTTTGTATTTTCTCAAATAGACCCCCTATGGAGTCGCAACTTATCTCATAAAATTTTGCACATTTTTTTTTATGAAACTTTGCAATTGGAAGTATGTGCCTGGGGGCAATATTTAAAGAGATAGCCTATTGTTTCGATATTTATGAATCACACTGTATATATATATAATTTTTTTAATTTATTTGAGCGTTCTTGCAGTTTAAGACAGTGCAGCATCCATTGACATAAAAAATTAATTAATGTTTAAATTACTGAATACAAAATTTACGATTTACATGTGTAATAGCCATGTCGCTGTTATTGACAGTGAGATGTATAAAGCCAATGTCACTTTTATTAAAATCTTAAAAAGGGCAGTGGTTTGAGAAAAGGACTACAAATTTTCCTCAGGCCAGAAAGAAATCAATTCCCACAAAACTTCACTCAGAAAAAAAAAAATATTCAAATATAAATTAGAGATAACTCAAAATGTCACTTACAACTTTCGATGAAGCGGCAAGACGAGATACCTTCAGCAAAATTTGAAAAGCCACTATGCAAACTAGTCAAACTCCGACGTCAAGATGTCCACCTACGATAATACTGAAAGCGACACTCCATGATAACCAAACTCTTTTATTTCAATTAGTACAAAATAAAGTAATTTACGCTTACCAACAGATACTCTTCCTTCTCAGATGCGGTTAGTTGATTTCACTAGTCAGATCTAAGAGAACCTCACTGGTAGAAGAACTCGATCCAAAGTTACACTTTCCCATCGCATGGCAGTGCTTAAATACTGCCATATTGATTGACCAGATGTAGAAATTTGCATAAATATCGATACGAAGAGAAAAATCACAAGTTCCGAGGTTTTCACACTCATTTATCGAAAGTTAGAGAAAGATAGCCTTGATAACTTGTACGCACATTGACAATTATTGTATAAAAAGTACGTTTGTAATCAAAACTTCGCCTACTCTTACAATCAGAGTAGTCGACCCATCATACATGATTTACATGCCACATAATTATTCGTTATATTTATAGTATTTAATGAATTATTGAATTTTAAGTTTAGGGAGTTCTTTTGAACACTGTGTAGTTGTTAACACAAAGATAGAGAAGAGAAAGTGAGAGACTAATGGACTTGGGTGTGTTAACAGAATCTTAGAATATCCTACAGTATAGAAATGGGAATTATTTTTAAGGTATTTACACCGAGAGCATACTTGAAATAGTTAATTAATAATTCGATTATTGATACTGTACCACACACACACACACACACACACACACACACGTCTTTGACATGCGATATACAATTCAGCTCTTTGAAAAGAAGCGGCAGTTAAACAGACAAAAACGCTGTTTTTCAGAAGTAAGCATAAGCTTCTTTCCATAAGAATCCGCGTACATTTTGTGTTTCAATTAATTATTAAGAACGCATTCAGTTACACCGATTAGTTAGTGTGTTAGTGTGAAAGTTAGTATGTGTACACGATATGAGTAGTGAACTTTAGAGAAGTTTAGATAGAATAAAATTTCAACATTTTTATATGACAATGCGCACACACTTACACAAAAGTAGGGAAGACGTGGGGGGGGGGGAGGTAATGGTAGATATTTTACATTTTATACTGTAGAAAATATAATTTAATTTAAAAACGTACAGATATATTTTTTAAATAGTTTTCTATTAATAGATTAAAAAAATGTTAGTCATAGTTTAGTTATTGAAAAAACAAATAGCCTCGATTTGTGTAATGCATTTTTGTTGCACTATACGCCGAAACTGGGATCTAATGCGACTTGACACGAATCTATTACAACGCATTAATTAAACCTAAATGCTTCCTAAATATGTGAATTCGAGAGAATATTTCTAATATCATCCAATATTAGAAATTCGATGAACAATATCTAACTTTAAAAATTAAATTTTCTTTCTAATATTGTTAAAAGAAAGAAAGATTGATCAAGGTCTTTATTACCTTATCATGTTTTATTGAAGATTTATTTAGTAAAATGGTATTGATCTTAACAAATATATAAAAAATAAAACACATTAAGTTTTAGTACACAAAATGTATGATTTAACATAAATTTGAGATCTAATAACATGCCAATGTTTATGTATAATCATTTTGGGAAGTTCCTCAAGCGGGCATGTCAAATTAGTGTCCACACCATTTTTAACTGCATTTTAGCTTTTTGTTAATTAACTATTTATCGCAAACACAAAACGAATATTGCAAATGAACAGCATTTATCACAATCAAAGAACGCAGCATCCTATATATATTTAAATATTCGGCATCACTATTTTTAAAATATAATCTTCATGATAGGTTCCTATTGCACTTTAAAAACTAATCTGCCACAAATATTTATTTTTTTTAAATATTGGTAACAAATATATATAAAAAGTATAACGCCTGCGACCTTTGTTACAATCTTCATAATCACATGAACTGTTGCTAAACACAGAGTTAATACTTTATCAAAACAAGTATTTATTAAACTTTAGAGAGAAAAAAAAAACAATTACGTTTAGGAATGTTTTGCTTTATTTTGCACCCATCTAAAGGGAAAAACTTGTTTAATACCTGTGCTTGTGTAAGGCTTGTACTGTTATCTATTGATAAAAGCCTGAACATTTAAGTGATTTATTTTATGATAGGATTAGCTCTTGCATTAGTCCCTATGTCCCATCAGCACCCAGTCTCCCCTATAATAAACTGAATGTCAAATGCCATTTTTTAAGAAAAGAAGTAAAAAATAGATGAGAAGTTTGGCTAATTTATCATAAAAACTTTTTTCATAAAATTTATCTTCTGATACTACATATCATAAGCAGTAACAGATACTTAAATTTTTTGACATTTTGTACTTCACTTTCAATATTAATTTATTGATTTAGTATCATGTTTTTTAATGTAAATTAAAATCAAAATGAATTATTCTAACTTCTTTTTTTATTAAAGATGTAACAACTAATTAAATGTTTAAAAATGTTTCCAGAATTTTATATCAAAAGTTAAATGTAAATCGTATCCAAACACTAATATTAAAGTTATCAAAGCATTATTCATTTACACAAAAATTTTCTATGAAAATTCAGAAATAAATAATAAATGGTTGAAATCAACAAAATAAACTTTAAAAAGAGAGAAAAGAATCGGAAAAAGCTTAATTTCGATCGATTAATTAATATTTAATTTTTCATTTTTAATCGGTCTTATAGATTCATATTTTTTATTTAGAAATTCTCAACGGCAAAGCGACAAAGTGCTATATAATAAGTAATAACATATTATACTTCCAATTTTTAAGAATTTCTCTTGTTATACTAAAATTTTAGGAAGTTTATTTTTATGCTTTAATGTGGAGAATTTAAACCCGAGAATAAACTCAGTCATTTAATGATATTTTCTAAAGCAATATGGTGAAGGGAATTTCTAAAATTCTCAAATTAATGAATATGTCATACTTTTCCTAAGAATGCGTATGAATTAAAGATTTCAAACTTTTACTTCCTACTCTTTTACAGCCTCTTCAGTTGTAAATGTTGCTACTGACATTCTTAAAAGTTATTTATCAGTTAAGCTTTTGTGAAATATACTTGAAGGAATTCATTCTTCAAAAGTTCGACTTCCTGTGTATCCTATTTTTAAAAATATATACAACTAAACATTAAAAATATATATACAATTCTGAATCGAACAAAACAAACTGAATGAAAATAGTTAAATTAGAACCGGACTAATTTGAATTTGAAATTGTGTACTTTAACACAGACAATTTACTTTTAATTTTGCATGCGCTTCCATCAGGACTGTGATTTTGCTACTTGCATGTACATAACAAAAAAGAAAGAAACCGTTTGCAGACATATAATTTCTTTTGCATAGATATGTATATAATTATTATACCTACTACCTTCACTTCCTGTTTTTGCAACTAAACGATGTACATTTTATTTGTTGTGATTAGAAGGGGAAATGCACATTCTAATTTATTAGCAAATTTTAATATATTTGTATTATATCAGTTTGATTTTATTTTTCAATATGAAATGCTCATAACACTATGAACAATTTTTACATGTGTTAATACGCGGAAATGGGATTCAAAAGCTGATTTACATACCTCAACAGTTTTTGCATCATAGGTTAATATGTGGAAAATAAGGCAAAACATTTGTAATATCGTTTGATGGAGTTGTGAGCAGTTCATATCGAAAGAAAGTTCAAATTGTTATCGTTAAAATACATTAGAACTTGCAACTAAAATAAACTGCTTAAATACATAATATAGCATCTGACATAAAACATTAGCCACTAAAAAATGTAGTGTTTGCATTTCTAGATTAGACGGATAAAATTACATCACTAAAGGCAACTGAAATTTCAATTTAATATTTTTACTTTCCGAAGTGTAAGGAAAATAAATTTTGACATATACGAGTAGTTCTCAGAAAAGTGGCAATTTCGTATGCCAGGCATCTTGTGGACGTATTTTTAAAATTATAAAAAGAAAAGATTTAAATTTTCAATATGAATCAGATATACATAAAATCTGTGATGGTTTGCGCATTAAAATTGAAATATAATATTAAAAAATATTTTTAAATGCAAATATCATTCCCAAATTATGTCTCCATTTACGCATGTAAGAAAGAAAATGGCTTCTCTGCCATTGCGGAGTGTATGTTTATAATGTTTTTTTTTAATATAAAATCCATTAAAGATACTTAAATAAAATTTAACCGATTACTTATATCAATATTTTATGCAATAACAACAATTAGGACACTTTTTATTGTTGTCCCTAGTAACTGATATCCTTCCCTCGCATTACTATATAAACCTGTCCCTATTTACTCAGAAAATTGTAGAACATGCATTATAATGGTGTATCATAGTTTGTGTAGGAGTAAAATAATAAAAGCGTTTGTTTTTTGCTCAACAACATTCTTCAATAGCTAACACATGGCGTTTAAATATTATATCAAAGTAAGTAATTATTTTTCCCTATCATTTCCTTGTGACGGCCATTGCACATCAGTAATGAGTGAACCAGGCGTACAAGGAAACCACAGAGGTAAAGTTTAAAAATCGGGCAGGGCCGCTACTAGTTTTTTCTTATGCCAAAATAAATAATTAAACTTCCTCTCGAAGTTACTCCGTAAAAAGTAAAAACTTCAACTATATTAAATGTAAATATTTAAAAAAAAAAACGAACTAACAATTTCGTTGACAGCCACAAGTCAGGATGCATTAAGTAAATACTTCAATTCCACACTATAGACCAGGCGAGCGCTGATGCAGTACGTTCGTCCGGGCCAAAAGCAACTATTCATATGCTTACGTAGCTTCAAACTAGCAATTAAATCACAGGATCTAGATTTGTTCGTAGCGAGAGAGGACCCGATCAAAGTTCCTACTCAAACGTATTTTCGGAGTTTATTTATCCCAAATATCGATTGACTAGCTACAATAATTTGCATGAATATCGATAAAAAGCAGAAACTCACAAGTTCCAAGGATTACACAGTCATCCGTCGAAAGGTACGGAAAGAGAGCCTTGATCAACCTTTACGCATGTGGACAATTACTGGACAAAAACTTACGATCTCATTCAAAACATCGCCTACTCACATGATCAGAATAGCCGAACCATCACACCCTCATGTATTATAAATTTAATAAAAGCAAATAAAATTTCTTTTTCTGCTAGTATATAATTAGAAATGTGTTTCAAAAGAAATTTGGCAATTGAAAATATACCTAAGCCAAATCATTTTTGTTCAAAGTGACAATTTTGCAAATATTTCATCTTTGCCACACAATTTTAATATATGAGCAATAATCTGAATCCATTTATATACGTACTATACTATAAAAAATAAGACTAATATAAAGGAATAAAATACATATTAAAAAGCTCATAAGATTGAAGTAAGTTATGTTAATCTATTTTTCGTATTTATTTATTTAGGAAATTTCATTTGCGTTCTTTATATATATATATATATATATATATATAACAGCCACTTTTCAGCGAATGGTCTATTTCTAATATTGTATAGCACGCATAAACAATCATCAAACAAATTATCATAAAAGATCCATCAAAATATAAGATCTTAAATTATAGTAAAACAATTAAAATATTGAACAACAATTGTCACTATCAGAAGAGGAGGGGGGTGAGCAAGCAAAAATCATTGCTTATCCACCCATATCCTTTGTACATGTACATAAACAAAACTATTTGCAAGAACGCATATTCTTTTACAACATCACACGCAAAAGCATCGCAAATTCAGAGAAACATTTTCTGTGTAATTCTTTTTTTATATGTTTTCAATGTAAATCATGGTTTTAAGATATCCTTTTTTCTATTTTCAGAAAAAAGTGCTTAAGACAGGCCATTAGAAAGATTAATTACAAGACTGCTGCTACTTAAAAAGGACAAAAAAAACTTTTTCCTTTGTTGCAAACTCATTTATTAGCAAGTGAAGAAAAAAAAATCTAACAATATTCAAGCAAAAGTGGAATTTTTTCGAGATGAAACTAATAATTAAGTTTGAATGAACACAAGGAAGTAACTTCTTTAAGAGAGTATGGAACAATTTCCAAATTTACATAAAGAAAATTCATTGTTTTTTTTTAAATTTTTTTAACGTTAAATTAGATTTTTTAAGAAATTAAATTTGTAACACACACTAGATAAAGTTTTAGAAAGAAGAAGTACGCATTATTAAAACTTTTCTTTCACATTGGAATAATAATTTATTGCACTAATGAAATAAAATAATACTATATATACACAATTTATTATTTTATTATTATTATTATTTATTTTTAATAAAATTAAATTATATGTTTGTAACTAAACTTTATAAAATCATTAAAAAATGTTAGAGTTAAACTGCCAAAATTTAGAAAATTGTAAAAATTACGATGAAGAGATGCTGTAATAATTGACAGAGTCGAAGACAAATTCAACTTGTTTCAATTTTTCGACATGTCGTATATTCTGATCTTTTTTAATTAAAACTCGGCGAACGTTCTCCAAATTTTATATACTATTTCTGTTCCCAGAGAACTGTTTTACATTATTCATTTGTAAGTAATTTCTAAATGATATAAGAATAGGACATATCGAAATTCATATTTTGCTTATCGGTTTAAGTAACTCTGCGTGTCAAAAAAGGATATTGATTTTCCGAAATAATCAGTCACGTACATTGGTGACAAATGAGCCTATTAAATTCATTATTAACCAATAGAAATCCAGAAAGTATTGGATTACGAAGCCTGTAACGGGGCTCCAAATTGTCCGCTTTCGGAATACCAGTAATTTCTAAGAAACCTTTTCGTGGTACGTTTCTACAATATTTGAAATGGAAATACCTTTTGAGCCAGGTTTCTACAAAATTTACAAGAAAAATCTAATCATATTTTTTATATTGGTATTCAAAGAGCGAACCACTTGGAAACCCTGCTGTAATTAATTTAGAATATTACTTATTTTTGCATTTATTTATTTATGTTTTATAAAAATAAAATATTTTTATTAAATTGTAAAATAATAATAATAGTAATAATAATAATAATTTAATAATGTAAAGAAAAATTAATCCAGATTAACTAATTACTTAGATTTTTAATCCCAGGTTCCGTATTTTTTTTTTCATTGTACTGCTAATAACAAAACGGTATAATTCATTTTTTCAGTGAAATAACGATGATTTTTTTACATTGTCTTGTATTGGATATTTGCGCATAGTATAATTTTAATGTAACAGAATTGTAATTAACTGTTTGTAAAAGTATATTGATACTTAATTTCATAAAATAAAATTAATATCTATAATATAAAAATCTGCACATAAAATAAATTTTGTATTCATGCATTTTTGCAGAAGAATGCAACAACTATTTTGCCAAGATCTGAATATTTATAAAACTAGTAACAGTACGAACGCACCTCATTTGTCACGTTTGACGTAAAATTTCCAAATTGTTGTTTATTGTTGAAATATATTTTCAAAAAATCATTCTTAAAAGTTATTTAAAAGATTTAAAAAAAAAATCACTAAATACAGCTACAGTTTTCAAACAAATTGCATTTTCAAAAGTTTTTTCCTATTCTATGAAATAAAAATTGAAACAGGCAAAAATTAAAGGTGAATATATGAATACTAAAATCGAAAGCAATAATGGAGGTTGTTGCTACCATTGTAATGACATTAGGATTAGTTCTGAGCTACATTTTAGGATACACGCTGTTTATTGTTGAAAACTGAGAATTTATAAGTCCCGTGAGAGGGCGTCGCGAACTCCCCTCGATTGAAAGTGAAATCGAACTGAACGGAAGTTATGTTGATGTTGTGTTGGTTGAAGGCGACCTGAGCGTTCGCTCTTCCTTTTGTTAGTAAAAATAAAAATAAAGATACAGTCCAATATTTTAAGTTAATGTGTTATAAGTATTAGTTTTACATTTTTATGGTCGTACGAGCCTCGAGAATGAGAATGACCTATGGATGGAATAAGTTTAGTTTAATTTCGTTAAGTTGTGAGTCGCTAAGTTTCGATTTGAACTTTTTGATTGTGTGATAAAAAACTATTAAATTTACTGCATTGTGATAACAAATGAAGAAATGAAGTACCTTGTGGATTATTTTTGAACATCATTATTACGGAATCATTTTAATTCGGTGAGTACAAAACATTTTAATTCATTGTTCATTGCATCATTTTTCAATATGGCCGACATTAAAGCTGCGAAAACTAATAAAAAAAGCTTAAAGTCAAATGTTACAAAATTTAAGGACAAGGTTAATTCGACTTTAGAAAACGCAGATATAGTTCTTTTAGAGCTTTATAATGCAAAAATACTGTCCTTCGAAAAGGAATTGAATTCAGTATTTGATGCAATATTTGCGCATTGCGATGACAAGGATATAGATGAATTTATATGTGAAAAAGAGGGCATTATTGAAACCATAGATGACATTAATTTAGCGATAAAGCGAAAATTATTGGATGTAAATTCTGGAAAAAATAATAGCAATTCAATGTGCAATGAATCCTTTTCTAAAAGTAACTCTTTTTCAGAAATTAAGTTACCAAAAATTACACTTCCTACATTTTTTGGTAAATTGGATGAATGGATTGAGTTTAAAGATCTATTTTCTGCAGCTGTACATAATAATAATAATCTTACAAGTGCACATAAGCTACAGTATTTAAAAAGTTCATGCAAGGGAGATGCACTTAACGTTATTCAATCCATTCCCATTTCGGATCAAAATTATGACATTGCTTGGAATTTATTAGTAGAGCGCTATTCAAATAAGAGAGATTTAATTAATGCAGTAATTAAAAAGTTACTTTCCTTACAGCCAACAAATGATACCACTCAATCCATTTTAAAATTCGTTGATATTATTAATGAATGCATCCGATCCTTAAAAGTATTAGAACAGGATGTAAATAACTTTGGTGAAATATTGATCGTGTATTTATTAGTGGAAAAATTAGACAGAAATACTCGATGTTGGTGGGAAAGGTCAGTTAAAAGGGACGAATTAGGATCGATAGAACAGTTAACTTCATTTTTGAAAGATCATGCTCGAACATTACAAGCTTCAAAAACGACTAACGCTGCAAATCAAAAAAAAAATATATCAACAGAAAGAAAAGACAACATCATTTTACTCTAATGTGAAAAATGTTAAGTGTATTTGCTGCAAAAATGAAAATCATCCAATATATAAATGTAATGCATTTCTAAGAATGACTGTTTACGATCGTTTAGAATTTTCAAAACGATATAAATTATGTTTTAATTGTTTATCTACTAATTCAACTCACTCAGCGAGAAACTGCTCTTCGAAATATTCTTGCGCCCATTGCGGCATGCGTCATAGTTCTTTGCTACATATTCACAAAGAAAAAATAAACACTTCACCACAAATTGAGCTGAGTCAGAAAGTAGGGGAATCGAAAAGGACTTCTTTTTTATTGCTTTCCCCCGACGAAGATAACCATAGCTTAAATCCAGAAGCAAAATGTTTTGAAAATAAAAATAATGATTTCGTTGGCACGTCTGTAAATAATTCATCTCAAAAAAAGAAAACAACTATTTTATCTACAGCTTTGATTTATATTAAAAGTGTGTCTGGGGAAATTATGATAGCACGTGCTCTGATTGACATGGGGTCAAATTTTTCATATATTTCAGAAAACTTTACAAAATTATTAGGAATTAAAAGGGAGAAATTTAATGTTTCTGTTTCATGTTTAAATAATGCTCAAATTAACATAAAATGGAAAATTACTGCAACTATTTCAAATAATGCTGATTATGAGAGAACATTAGATTTTTTTATTGTTCCAAAAATAACCAATTTTATTCCAGGACATTACTTTAGATTTCCATTTTCTGAGCTGCCTAAAGATGTAAGATTGGCAGATCCAAAATTTAATGAACCAAATAAAATTGACATTTTATTGGGTACTGAGTGTTTTTACGATTTATTACGAAATGGTCAAATCCGTTTAAAAAATTCTAACGTCATTTTACAGCATACCGTATTTGGGTATATGGTGGGAAGTTCTTTCACCGATTCGAACCATGCTAATCATAATGCATATTGTGGTCTAACTTGCAATGTAGAAGAACAATTAAGTAAATTTTTCGATTTAGAATCAATTGGGATTAGAGATGACCCTTATTGTAATGATGAAGATAGGGCATTAGAAATTTTTACCGAAACAGTTTCCTGTAAAGATAATCGATACGAAGTAGCTCTGCCTTGGAAAAAAAGACTGGATTAATTTGAGTGATAACTATAAGATTTCTGAGAAACGATTCAAATATTTAATTAATAAAATGCGTAATGATGATAATTTGTTTTCTCAGTACAAAGAAATTTTGAAAGAATATCTTAATTTTGATATTATTGAAAGGGTGTCAGATCCAACTAAGCCAAAGGACAGACCCATATTCTATTTGCCACATCGAGCGGTTTTTAGAAAAGATAGTGTTACAACGAAAACGCGTATTGTATTCGATGCCAGTTCTCACGATGTAGGACAACTCTCTCTAAACGATTGTTTGTGGCCTGGTATCAATTTAAACCCTGGTATTTTCCAATTGCTCGTTAATTTTAGATTAAATAAAATAGGAATTTTGGCAGATGTGGAGAAAGCATTTCTCCAAATTTCATTATCAGAAAAAGACAGAGACGCTGTCAGATTTCTCTTTGTGGAAGTTATCGAAAATCCGAAAGATAAAGTGTTTGATAATTTGAATATCCAAATATATCGTTTTAAGCGTTTACTTTTTGGATTAAATTCTAGTCCATTTCTCCTAGCTGCCACAATAAAGGAACATATAAAAAGATTTAAAGATCAATATCCTGAAACCTTTCGAATTCTTGATACGTGCCTTTATGTCGACGATTTAGTGAGTGGTACTGATAGTATTGAAGAAGCTCTGAAGATCTCTCATGAGGCTAAGATGATTATGAGTCAAGCCAGTTTAAATTTGAGAAAGTGGTTAACAAATGACCAGTCGTTACTAGAACGGTGGATAGAAGAAGGTTTCGAAATTTATCCATTTGATCAAAATCATAAGGTTATGAATTCATTGAAGGTATTGGGCATATCGTGGGACATTAAACAAGGAAAACATTAAACAAGACATTTTATCATAGACATTTCAAGCTTAATAGAATTTTTGAAGACTAGGAAAAATACAAAACGGTTTGTTTTACAGACTTCCGGCAGAATTTACGATCCAACTGGTATCCTCACTCCATTCACTATAAGACTTAAATGTCTCTTCCAAGAATTATGGATTCGTAAACTGTCCTGGGATGCTGCGCTCCCCATTGACATTTGTGAAAAGTGGACTCAGTGGTGTTCGGAACTTCCTCTATTAATGCAAATTAAAGTGCCTAGATTTGCATTCCTATCATCTAATACAAACAATGTTGAAATTCATTGCTTTTCCGATGCAAGTCAGAAGGCTTATGGTGCTGTTGTTTATTTAAGAGTGCAAGATTTCGACCAAGTGTCAGTTAATTTAATAGCATCTAAGACCAGAGTTGCCCCACTAAAGAAAATAACTCTCCCGCGACTAGAGTTGCTTGGTGCTTTACTTGCATCTCGCTTAGGATCACAAATTAAAAAGGTAATCGATGTAAAAAATACTTCTAAAATCTACTACTGGACAGATTCAAAAATTACTCTATGCTGGATAAAGGGATCTAGCAAGAAATGGAAATCCTTTATTGCCAATCGTGTTGATGAAATCCAAAGTTTGACGGAACCAGAGACATGGTTTCATTGTGCTGGTAAAGACAATCCTGCAGATCTTCTTTCGCGAGGAATAAGTGCTGACTCTCTTGTGAACAATTCCAAGTGGTTTACAGGCCCTGAATTTTTGATGGATCCAGAACTTTCAAGTTATTTGCAGTCTGTTTCTTCTGAAAGTGACTTACTAAGTGAAAGTGAAAATGAGAACTATTTAAGTGAAATTAAATCTTCCGAAAAGGCAAATAACTGTACAGTGACTTCATTTTTTATCAACGAGAGTTTTAGTTTTTTTGACAAACTTTTTGAACTGACTAATGACTATTTCAAACTGTTACATGTTTTTTCTTTTATTCGCAGATTTATTTTTAACTGCAGATCTCCTCTTAAAAGAAGGGGTCATTTGACCTTAGAAGAAGTCAAGGAAGCTGAAAATGTTTTAATTAGAGCCTCACAAAATTTTTTAGGTGGTAAGAAGGCTCTGACAGGTAATATTAACTTTTTAAATCCATTTATAGATGACCAGATTATAATGCGAGTTGGCGGAAGACTTAACAAAGCTTCCGTATCTTATGAGCAGAAACATCCTGCTATATTGCCTAAAAATTCAAAATTAAGTGAAATTTATTTTATTACTATGCACAAGCGTCTGTTTCATGTTGGTCCTCAAGGACTCTTGAATTCTGTGAGGTTAAAATTTTGGCCTATAGGGGGTAGAAATTTGGCAAGAAAAACGGTACATTCTTGTGTTATTTGTTTTAAGGTAAAACCAACTCCATGCTCGCAGTTAATGGGTGAATTGCCTTATGAGAGAATTAATGAGTCACCGGCATTTAATTGCACCGGTTTGGATCTTTGTGGGCCGTTTTTAGTAACTTATAAAAATCAGCGCAAAGGTTCTTTGAACAAAATATTTATCTGTGTTTGTATATATTTCGTGACTCGAGCAATCCATCTTGAACTTCTTTCAGATTTAACTTCTGATGCTCTGATTGCTACTCTTAAACGGTTTATGGCTAGGCGTGGAAAATGTTCTAGGATATTTACGGATAATGCTAGGAATTTCGTTGGGGCTAATACCAAACTGAAGGTGTTTTACAAAATGATAAATTTTCCAAATGAGATTTTGGCGAATTATTTAATTTCTGAAAATATTGACTGGAAATTCATACCTCCCAAGTCTCCTCATTTCGGAGGACTTTGGGAGGCTGGAGTAAAATCTGTGAAGCATCACCTTAAAAGAGCGATGGGTGACTTGCGATTTAATTATGAAGAGTTCGAAACTATTGTTATTCAGGTAGAAGGTATTTTGAACTCTCGACCTCTTACTCCCTTGTCAAATGATTTCGATGATTTTGAGGTCTTGACTCCCAGTCATTTTTTGATCGGGAGACCAATCAATGCTATACCCGAACCGTCGTTAATTGATGTTAATATTAATCGTTTAGGCCGTTGGCAGAAAACTACGAGGGTCGTCCAGAAAATTTGGGAAAAATGGAGATTAGATTATTTAAATACGTTACAACAGAGATCTAAATGGATTGTGGAAAAGGATAATTTAACTACAGGTTTAATGGTATTAGTGAAGGAGGATTTTTTGCCTGTATGTAAATGGGCCTTAGGCCGCATAAGTAAAATTTATACAGGAGCGGATGGCAAGGTCAGGGTAGTAAAGGTTCGCACTAAATCAGGTGAATTAAAGCGTTCAATTACGAAAATAGCTGTCCTTCCTATTGATACCTAAGAAAGAATATAGTGATTAATGTTTGTTAATTTTACATTTTATTATTATGCTGTGTATATCTATTTGTTGTGTAATAATTTTTGCTGTAATTGTGCTATGTAAATTTATATGATTGTAAGAATTCTAAGTTATTGAAATTTGTAAATTTCAATCCGGGGGAGAATGTTTATTGTTGAAAACTGAGAATTTATAAGTCCCGTGAGAGGGCGTCGCGAACTCCCCTCGATTGAAAGTGAAATCGAACTGAACGGATGTTATGTTGATGTTGTGTTGGTTGAAGGCGACCTGAGCGTTCGCTCTTCCTTTTGTTAGTAAAAATAAAAATAAAGATACAGTCCAATATTTTAAGTTAATGTGTTATAAGTATTAGTTTTACACACGCTATAAAAGCTGTATCCATTTCGAATAACGATGTTATAGATACGTACTCAAATAAATAGCTCTTTGTGTATAAAAACTAGTGGTTGGGGGCCACCGTAATACTTACCCATCATGGATATGCATAATGTAAAATACTAAAATAAAAATGTGTAAACTACTTATAAAATGCATTGCTATTCGAATAAAATCGTGGCTTGATGACGTCATAAACTTTAAAGCGAGGCTAACGAAAAAGACAGGCTACCGCGGTGCATTCCATTTATCTTTTTTTACAGACCGCTAGAGTGACGTGATACTCTTTTCGTACATCTTCATTGGTGCATTCGAGCATCACGTGACTCCGGCGGTCTGTAAAAAAAGATACGCGTAAAGCACCGCGGTAGCCTTTCTCTTTCGTTAGCCTCGCTTTAAAGACTCGATTACTGAATTGCTTGAAAGAAACATCCTTATAACTCCAAAATCAATAATCCTATTAACTAGCAGTTTATTGCATCTGATTAATCGTCTCATTTCCAATTAAAATTCATCTTTGAAGTGAAATTTGGATGAAATACAGGGTCATGAAAAATCGAAGAGTGTGGAAAATAGCTTTCCAAATATCTCGCTTACTCATTATCCGATCGACTTCATGCTTTATGCACAATTTATGTTTTTTTACTGTCTTTTATATTCACTTCTTAAAATAAACAATTTCGAAAATTTTTATATACCTTTTATCAGAACGAATATTTCGAGAGTCCGAAAAAAATAGTTCCGGTTAATCGAGGTTATTGAAATGAAATAGGCTTCTTCCCATTATTACATACTAAGTACATACCAAATTGTAAGTCTCTATCTCATTTTTTTCGGGAGATAGAGCGTTTACAGACACACTGACGGACGGAATTTTTTTTTTCTAAAAATATGTTTTTCGGAATCTCCAGTGTCTGAAACGTGTAAATCCGTCAAAATTTTTTTTTTCGATTTTCAAAAAGATTACAAGACTTACCCTATACTACGTATGATGGGTAAGTAATAACTCATATAATGCAAATAAACGTTAAAAGTTAATCATATTTATTTCAAAAATTATGAAATGTTTTTTTTTTCTTTTAAAATATAACACATATTAAAACAATAAAACTATTATTTTCGTAATTTCTATTTTTTTATATTTTTGTTTTACATAGCAAATAGTTCCTTTATAATAATAATACTCTTTCGTCACTAACTGAGACAAACAGTTACATATATAGTACACTGTAAAAAAATTTTTGGTCAAAAATTACGGTACATATACTGGCAACTTTGTGACCAGTATATATACCGTAATTTAACAGGACGGTATATGTACCGTAAAATATTTAAAATATGTGTACCGGCTGCACTCTCCTCTCTCCTTAGGCTTGCGCGCATTACGTAACAAGAACAAGAGCAGCACTTCAGGGGTTGCCGTACATCGAGGCGGTGCTATTAGCTTCCCCCTTACTGAAAAATAATTATTTTAAGGTATAAATAGCGATTGTTTACTGAAAAACAATCATTTTACGGTATAAATACAGTGTATAAATCGCACATACACTGCAAAAAATAATTGTTGATTTTGCAGTATAAAACTGGCACCCAGCTGCCAGTATTATACCGTAAAATTAACAGTATTAAACAGTAAAATAAGCAGTAATACGCTGCCGTGCAAGCAGTAATACGCTACCGCGCATGCGCGGTAGCGTATTACTGCTTGCACGGCAGCGTAATACTGCTTATTTTACTGTTTAATACTGTTAATTTTACGGTATAATACTGGCAGCTGGGTGCCAGTTTTATACTGCAAAATCAACAATTATTTTTTGCAGTGTATACGATTTTTTTACGCTTAATATACCTTAGAAGTACGGTACTCATACCGTAAAGAGTGAAAACGGTACAAGTACCGTTAATTTACGGTACATCTATTGAAATTTTACGAAAAATTTTTACAGTGTAGCAAAATTCTTTTTATCAAACAGAAAACAATGTGAAGCACAACAAAAAATTATTATACAAACTACTTAAATTGTATATACAAGGATATTTGTACGTAACGCACGTAAATGTTTACCCAGATCGTTTTCTTAAAGTTAATTGCTTTTACACACATGCTGTAAAAATAATGAAGTATTTAAACTTTCAGAATAAAAGAGTATTTCCTTCTATGTTAATTTAATGTGTTAAATCAACGTCATTAAAGTTCAGCTTTATTTGTGTTCTTGACTAAACTAAATTTAAATGCACTGGAACATTTAACTTCATGGTACATAACACACACGTTGCCTCATCACTTGCATGAAGTTTGCTTAAAATATTAAAGCGTCTTTGCTGATTAAAATTTTCAGAAACGACTTCTTGTTTTCGCATCGTTTATAACAGATGTGTGAACCTGTTTTACTTTCACGTAGTGATTTATTTAGAAAAATATACTCAAGCACCAGCAAAATATGCTGCAGAACGAGCATAACTAACATTTCTTTATTTTTTGACAACTATTTCTGACAAACGTCCCAAAAGTTATTGAAAATCGCATTGAAAACAAAAGTCTAAAATATATGTATACTGTCAAAAAATTTAAAAGTGTTATGTGTTCGTTTAAAGAAAAAAAAACAGCCACATTGGTTATTTAAAAGATTTTATTTGAATACTATACAGGGTCATTCATAATTCCCTCCGGGGTTTCGAAACGTTATAGTAAAAAAACGAAGACGAATATGAAAAAAAGAAACATATGAAATTATTCCGAAACTATTCAAGTTTTACTTACATACATTACAGGTGTTCTATGTGTGAACCCTTGGTCACACGGCATACATCCTTGCGATAGTCCAGTTCCTGCCATACTCCGTTTCTTTAAATTTCAAACATGAATTGTTTTGTCAGTTGGTCCCTGTTTTCGATATTTATTACGAAAGGCCCGTTGAACTGACACCACTGATTCAGATTTAAAGAAACGGAGTATGGCAGGAACTGGACTATCGCATGGATGTATGCCGTGTGACCAAGGGTTCACACATAGAACACCTGTATTGTATGTAAGTAAAACTTGAATAGTTTCGGAATAATTTCATATGTTTCTTTTTTTCATATTCGTCTTCGTTTGTTTACTATAACGTTTCGAAACCCCGGAGGGAATTATGAATGACCCTGTATTTACCACAATGCTACTTTTACCGAACATACAGTGTAAGTAAGGAAAGTATTGTAAATATGATTTGCATGTGTGTAAGTGAGTGAAAAGGATAACTCACAAACGATACTTCCGACTGAGAACCTATTAGGCAAATATGTTATAGGCCACTGCTGTAAAAACTGTATCGGCGGATGGATTAGGTATTTAATATGTTTTTCAATATTTTAAAACCATTTTACATCCGATTCCATAGAAAAATTCGCCAAGGAAATATGATGGATCGGCTACTCTGATCATGTGAGTAGGCGATGTTTTGTATGAGGACGTAAGTTTTTGTCCATTAATTGTCCATATGCGTAAAAGTTGATCAAGGTTCTTTAACCTTCGACGGATGACTGAGAAAATCTCGGAACTTGTCAGTTTCTGCTTTTTATCGATATTCATGCAAATTATTGTAGCTGGTCAATCGATATTTGGGATATATAAGCTTCGAAAATATGTTTGTAATTCGGAACTTGGAATCGTGTTCTCTCTCGATACCAGTAATTGGAGATCCTGCCCTTGAATCAATAATCTGAAGCTGACGAAACGTATAAGTTGCTTTGGCCTGAACGGACGTACTGAAATCAGCGCCCGCCAAGTCTACAGCGTGGAGTTGAATTATTCCTGAAGGCATCCTGATCTGTGGCTGTCTTAAAAATTGTGAGTTCGTTTTTGAATCTTTATATTTAATATTTTTGAAGTTTTAGTTTTACGGAGTATAGCTTCGGGAAGAAGTTTAATTAGTTTTTTTGGAGTAAGGAAAATTAGTAGCGGCCTTCTCAATAGCCGCCTGATTGAGTTTCAATAAATATTACTTTTAAACTTTATCTCTGGGGCTCTCCTTCTACAACTGAACGGCCTGGTTCACCATACTGACAGCAATGGCCGATACAGGAAATGTGACAGAGTATAATTCATAAAAAATGCGGTAATGTAATCAAGCATTAGTGGCCCGAAAGTACAGTCTCCAGTTCTTAAACGGGAAGCCCATAGTGTGAGAAATTTATAAATATTCCCTTTCTTTTCTTTTTTTATAGGCACGTGAACCAGTGATGATCCAGATTTTTTAAAATAATTTAAATTAGAAAAGCTATTGCATCCTGCTGATGCCCTGCAAGTAAACAAAGTAAGATAAGAAACGTTTATGCTTCTTTTTAACTTTTTTTTAAGTGGTTTTATGTATTATTTACATTAATTGCGAAAAATACTTCTGATTTGCGCTTAGTACATGCACACATGAGAAACGAACATTGAACAAGCGTTCTCTAGATAATACAGTTACGGGGACAGGAAATATTTCTTTTACAAATGTAATTATTATTTTTTTCATAATGTTTGAACGTTAGCATTGTCTTACAACATACTACTTGTAAAGGTAAAACTTTAAAATCAATTATCTTGAAACACAGTTTTTCAGCAGTATCGCCACGATAACTTTTGAGCAGGTTAACGTATTTACGTGTTTCTTTTTTTAAATAAAAGAAATTAAATTCCTGCAAACTGTATCCGAAAAACAAAATAATTGTTTTTCAAGTAATAACAAAAAAAATATTTTTTTTTATATAAATTTGAAAACTTTTATTGTATTTCTTAAATTTTTTTATACAATTTTTTGTTTATTTTACAGTTATAATCAAAAAACAACCTAAAAATTAGTATAAAAAACTGACGACCCAGAAATATGGAATTTGGACTCGGAAAGCTACTTTTTAAAGATTAATTTTGTTGTATAAAATAGGAAACTTCCGTTATTGTTTTTTTACAATTTAACAAATTTTTTTCTATAAATTATAAAGAAATAAATGCAAAAAGTAGCAATAGCCTAAATTAATTACAAAGATCTTAATCTACGACCAAACTTCAGTCAATTTTCGTCATTTCGAAATTTTTGTTTCCTTTATGTAAATTCGTCAGCAACTGTTCTTTTTGGTTAAGCCAGCATGATTGCCAAGTCTCCCGAATTTTTAGTACACTGTTAAAAATTTCCGTAAAATAATAATGCATTGACCGTAAATTTTACATTGACTTTACCATTTTTCTAGAAAATTGTCGAAACACCGTTAATTTACAAAGATATCATTCGCCCAGTGATAAAAAAATCATCGTTTAGCAATTATTTATGAATCTGGTACAATGATTGTAATTTTACATCTATCGTAAACTCCATGGACCAATGAGAATGCTTTCTTCAAAATATCTGGTTATCTGGAATGGCAACTTCAGGAAATTGTTTGTGTTTGTTTACACGCCGTGCCGACGCCGAGACAGAATCTTGTAAGGATGCACCAAAATTGGTACGATTTTAGTGATTTAATGTAAGTTACATTGCTGTTTTATAGTTTTATGGTATTTATTTTCATTGAACTATGTTTATATATTAAAAAATTACGCTTTATATCGATCTGTATTACAAGATCAATCTTATTTACTCGTAATAGATTTCGAAATTTATAAGTTTTCACTTCCTAGTTTGATAAAAACCGTTTCCGGTATAACTTTTTTTTTTTCTCTAGTCGTCTTTGATCATTATTATTTAGCTGAATTGATCGAATAATGGGTCTATGATGCTTTGGTGACTTGGTTGAACTATTTTATCTTGATTGGTTGTTTTGAGCTTCTAAAAGTAAAAATTTTTCAAAATCATATTTTTTTATTTATTTTAGTAAGTAAAGGTTGTAGATAAATAAGATAAAACAGCTGTTATGTAAAGCTAAGATACTTGTTTTTATTTAACTTTAAAGTTAGTATGTTTAAAAGAAAGCTAGAGTATAAACAATATTACTATAATTATTTATGAACTTCAACATGGGGGTCCACAATCCACTCTGCTCCTGTAATGCAGAATGTTCAAAATATTTAATAATTGCTTATTTTCTATAAAGAAATATTGTTTTAAAGTAGTAAGAAAAATAACAATTTATTTAACATTAATTTACTATGAAATATTTTGTTTTGCATTTACTGCCTTTGAATAAATATTAGCGTGAATGTAGTCTAATTGGTGATGATTCTATTCAAATAAGATTCATGAGATGCAAATTGAATGGAAATCAGTTTATTTTTCCCGAAACTGTGGATGAATCTGTTGTTGATGTCAATCATTTCATAATGTTGCTTCCAGACCCAAAAATATTTCAGGAAAATTCCAGGTTCAATTTTACTCATAAGTATTTTGGAATTTCATTTGCAAATTTTAATGTGCGCTGATTTATTTTGTACTTAAGTAATAACTTCAACTAAATTGTTCCTGTATTAATCTGTTATTATTTTCAAAATATAATGAATTATTTTGTTTTTGTTTCAAAATGTTACTTGTAAATTTATATTACTATGTTATCTTGGGGTAAAGGGGAAATAAAAATGAATTAAATTAATAAAAAATAGATTTATATTGTATTTCAGATAATTCCTAATAGCGATCCACTGTGCCCCACTTTTGGGACACACTGGTCCACTTTACGGGTGCACATGTATATATATATATATATATATATATATATATATATATATATATATATATACATATATATATATATATATATTTTTTTTAAAT
This sequence comes from Maratus michaelseni, assembly GCA_963931845.1. Taxonomy (NCBI): domain Eukaryota; kingdom Metazoa; phylum Arthropoda; class Arachnida; order Araneae; family Salticidae; genus Maratus; species Maratus michaelseni. Next base: position 121,598,816 of record OZ007589.1, read on the forward strand.
ATACTGAAAACTATGTTCTGAGAAAATTATGATGAATGTATTTAAAGGCTTAAAGAATATTAAAAAATATTTTCATGCAGATTGGGTTGCCCGTTAAAGAGAAAAAAAATTAACTGAAAAAGTGGTCCACTGTGTACCAGTCTACCCTATTAGAAAACAGTAGTTTGGTGTGAGCTTGGAAATAACACCAACATTGGTGCGTGACTGAAACACATTTGTTCTGAATTCGGAAAACACAATGTTTTGGAGTGTAATATTAAGAAACTTAATGAATACTATATATGTATGACATTTAGCATCTATAATAATAATGAGTTTTTCAGTGTAATTGTACCCACATTAAAATAATGTAGATTACTTTTACGAAAACTTTTTTTATTTAAAAAAAAAAAAGAGACGAAAATAATAAGTAGCTGTAGTAGATCAGTAGCGCCATCTGTTAGAAAATTAAAAATTAATCTTCTAAACGAATTTATATACTGGGTTAGTACCTTGTTCGTGCATTTAAGAAATGGTTAATTGTTTATGAACTGTCATGCTAATTCATTTCTAAGTATACACCATGCTGGCATTTTTGGCAGTCTATCTGTGAAGTTTTGTATACTCACCAATAGATTTGAAAAATTGTGCCTGAATTATAACCATTCTTTTACTTAAGTGCAGCATTTTTTTAGCATACAATGTTTCAAAACCAGGGTCGCCATTTCACAATTTTCTTGGGGGGGGGGGGGGAGGACTTTTCTTTGACCGCAGTGGCATAGCCAAGGATGAGGTTCAGCAGGGCTGTAAACCCTCCCCCTCCAAATGAGAAACGTTTACTAAATCATAGATACAAAAGAAGTAAACGAATACGAATTCGCAAAAAAAGATGAAAATTTCCGTCTTAGCAGGTATAATTTCAAGATACTATGAAAGTTTTCTGTTATAGGAGGTTTGGTTACCTTTGTTTAAATGTTGCCTCTAAGGCTGTTAAAACATTCTTTCTATATTGGACCTCTGAAGAGCATAGCTGTTTTACAATGAAACTTGTGAAAACAAAACCTGTCTATGACAGAATTCTTCTCATCCGAAAAAAAGTTTCGGCGAAAAAGCACCAAACAATTATACCTACTAAGACGGCGAAATGTCTAACATTTAGGTTTTTAATAGCCCTTTTCAACTAATTCATTGCCAGTTTTACTGCAGGGGTGCCATTTCAAGATTTTTTTGCGAGGGGGGTAGGACTTTTCTTTGAGGGATGGGGTGTGAAATAGTGCATGGGATTGCACAAATCACACACAAAATAAGAAAATCCTGCACAATAAAAAAGTTTGTACATGATTTTGCCCTCTTAATTTCTTTTGCAGGGAATTTTTTTAAATTTCCGTGAAAGTCTGTGATTTTTATTTATTTATTTTATGAAATTATGCAAAATTAGCTAATTTTTCAATTGATCGCGAAAACATAGCGAATTTTCCCAATTGGACGTAGAATTAAACAAATTGTTAGTTGTAAAAATCACTAATTTTCTCGAACTGCCATGGAAAAATATGGAGAATTTCGCCAAAGATTGTAGAAATAAATAGCGATTTTTGTCATTCGGTCGCAGATAACAACATTCATTCGCATAAAAAAGTCAAATTTTTTCAATCAGATTCGAAAAAAGATTGCAAATTTTGTCAAAAGTCTTTTCAAAAAATTGTGAATTTTATGTAATTATCACGGAAAAAAATCCCGGATTTCATCCAAAGGTTCTGCGACAAATCACTAAATTAATCAAACAATCGCACATAAAACAAATCGAGAATTTCATCAAACGATCACGCAAAATAATCGCAAATTTTGCCAGTCAGTTTCGAAAAACAAATCCCGAATTTTAACAAACGATTGTAGAAAAGGATCGCAAATTTTGTCAAAAGGTAGCAGAAAAAAAAAAGCAAATTTCGTAAATCGGTCGAAAAAAAATATCTTGAGTTTCGACAAATGGTCACGGGCAGGGCTTTACAGATGCGGTCGCCAGGGTCTACCAAGTTATTTACTCTTTTGGGGCGATTTCTGTAAAAAAATTGGCATAATCCTGCATATTAATCCTGTTAATTTTTGATGACAGGGAGGGATGTTAATTTGGATGTATAATTTATTGGGTTCTGGGTCTGAGCTCAATGCAGAGAAAAATTCATTTTTTTTTTCAAAAAAAATTTAAAAACACATAAAAAAAGCTAAAACATTACAATTTTTCAACTAATAAAACTTTTATAAATTCTTTAGTGAAGTTAATTGTAATTAATAAAATTAAATAACTTCTTCTGAAAATTAAAATAAATGAATAATTTTTTATGTGTTTTAAAACAAATATTTATGAAAGAAATTTTGGAAAAGGAAAATTTTAATAAAATAGTATTTATTTGAAGTTATATTTGTGTTATCAGAAAGGGGGGAAAAACATCTAATTCAAATGGTGGCAACTCAGCAAGAATAATTTTCCTCCTTTTTGTTATTTCGCAAGGAAGTTTTTAAATGCACCACAGCGGGTTATTGTTTTCTGAGATTGTAATAGAGTCCTGCATGGGTCGGGTGTCGGGTTGTATCCAACCCGAAACTGCAAATTCCATTTGAAGTCAACCCACAAGCCACAACTGACATGAACCCAACAAAAAAATTTCCTCAACCTGCAACCCGACCCGAACCCGCAAGAACAATTTTCGGCGACCCGCAACCTGACCTGAACCTGACATATTTCAACCAGCAATGAAAGGACAATAAATCATGTTTTAATACTATTATGAAAAGTCATGTACAATTATATCTCTAATACAAATTTTATATATTATAGAAAAATGGGCAAATCTATATTCTTTAATATTCAGATATAGTGTAACCTCTGAATAGCAGATACCTCAAGATCATTGAATAGAGTCCTGCATCCGATCGGGTTGTTTCTATCTTTTTTCCTGGCTGGGATGACTCTAATTTTCTTTCTGCTTATCGGGTTCATCCTAGAATGATTCTGTCGGGTCATGTATGTTTTTTGAAAGTCTAATTGTTGGGATTTTCACAAAACATTTGAACAGAACTATGTTTTAGATGAAAATAAATATGTATTTTAATATGATTAGGTATATATATTCAAATTACTTCATGAGAAAAAATAAAATGTACAAGAAATGTAATCATAGATTGTTCTTTTTTTACAGTGCAGTTAATAAACATTTTTTAATTTTTGTCAGAATGTGAAAATATTGCAAACATTTCATTTATGATACTCACAAAAACACATGTATTATATTTGTGATAGTTATGAGCACATACACATGCTACATGTGTGTAGATTTCGAGGTGCCCCCTATTCCAAGGTATAAGCATACAAATATATGTGTTAAGAATTGAAAAAGTGTTCGTTAAATAGAGGTGTCTGCTTTTTGGGAGTGTCCATTATGGAGGTCTTATTGTATATATTTAATCTGAAAAAATACTGTGGACCAGACTTGTATAAAACCAAAAACTTCTTGCACACATAAATGTTGGGTCAAAAACTTTCTACAAATTAATTTAATGTTTAATAAAATTATGTGTTATTATTTTGACAATATGAATTAAAAACATTAGTTTAAAATACTTATCATTTAAAATTAATTAATATTAATTAAAGAATAATTATTTTGGTTAAAAAAAAATAATAAAGCTAAAAATCCATGATAGGAAGAGCAGCATTCTTATCAATTATTTTGCCAATGCATTTAGATAGCCCAATCCTTAATATTTTGAGCTCTTCGCAAGTGCCTGTAATGTCACAACAATATCTTTTATCTTTAAACTGTAAATTGTATGCAAACAGTAAATAAATCGTACATAAAATTGGAATATTTTTTATTTTTTGGTATTAAAACAAAAATTATGTTTGTTTTTTTCTAAAATGTTTTCTGCAAAGTTTCGAATTTTGCAGAAAATTTTCCACGCGCATGTGCGAATATATTATACAACTCAGCTGTGTATATTTGAAAAAGCAGGTCAACCTGAACCTGACCTGCAAGAGTCAAAACCCAACCCGAAACGCAACAAAAAATATAGCAGCGACCTGACCCAAACTGCGTGTGAGGTAAAAGCAGGTAAAATGACCCAATGCAGGACTCTAGATTGTAAACATACAGGATGTTCCTAAAATTTTGGAACAAATTTTAAGGCAGGATAAAACATTTTTTGTACAGGAAACCAACATTGCAACTTACTTATTCCATCCAAACTATAGGGCATCTCACTAGAAGCTGAACCAGAATTTTTGGTAACAACTTTAAAATAATGAAGATATTTTAGTGAGAATTTCTTTGTAATATATATATAACTTTGCTTTGTATGAAATATGATGACATCATTGGAAGGGACTGAATTCTGGTCTGTGACATAATATATGTGCTGTCAGCTGTATTTTGAAGGATAGGATGTTTACCTCACTGTTTGGATTTGAACTTTGGCAATTTACAGCATTCTCATCATGTCATCCTGTTTCACAGAAATTAAAGTAAGAAGTTTGAAAACCTCGTTACATTATTTTTATTATTGCTAAAGTAATAAACGAAAATCCAAGTGATGCTTATAGTGAGATACACAATATATTTTTGACTGAGTAAGTAGATTTCGATCCTGGTTTCCTGTAACAAAATCTCCTTGTCTTGATGCAATATAACTACCCCTGAAAGTTTGTTCCATTTTGTTTAGAAACACCCTGTTTGTGAAAAAGCAAGAAACAGAATATTACCTTTAACAGATACTATTCAGGAACTCACATTTATACATCATTTCCTATTGTCTTCTTTTACAGTTAATTTTCTTAAGTGTCACTTTTAAAATATCAAATAAATAATGTCAAAGCAATATCTTTTATTTAAGGGATTTTGTTTGTTAATTCAAAATATCTTTATTTATTCATAGCTAAAAATAGAACTTATGTAAGATTTAATTTTTTTTCTTTTTTTTTAAAGTAATGGGTTTGGTCCAGTATCAAGATATTCGACCAATTCTAATATTTGAAACGGCGAGTACTTTGATATTTGGCCTAGCCAAATAAATACATCGAATATTCGGTACTTTTATGTTAGCCGGGCGCTGGTGATATATTTGTATACATGAATATATATATGCGTATAGTATATATCACTGGTGCCCTTCTAACATAAAAGTATTAAATATTCAGTATATTCCTAATAAATAAATAAATAAATAAATATAGATAAGATATACTGCATATTGGTATTATCAGTGTTGACATTCTTTTTAAGGTTCATCTTACTTTACCTCTGATGGATGATGAATGGTGGTGCTGTTCTTCATGGAATTCAAAAGTTCTTTAGAAAAGTTTTTTCGGAGGTAATTAAACATTTTAGAGATATATCATTATTTAACTTTTAAAAATATATAAAATTTAGGTCAAGATATTTTGTGAAAAGTATGTCTTGTGAGTTGTGGTACAAACTCTCTGAAAATATCAATAAGTAATCCATAAAATCCATATATTTTAATATATTACAGGGCTTGAATTTCAGGGCGGGATTCGCGCCGAAAATTTTGAAATCCCGCCCAAAAAAAAGATCGTGGGCGGGAGCCTCCCGGCAAAAAATTTCACAATTTTCGGAGATTTAATTTACCTGCAACCAAACGATAAATTTCGTGATTTTTTTTCCCGCAACCGATCGACGAACTTTGCGTCTTTTACGCGACTGATCGAGCTTTGCGTTTTTTTCGCGACAGATCAACGAACTTTGCGTATTTTCCGTGGCAGATCGACGAACTTTTCATTTTTTAAGCGACTGATCGACGAACTTTGCGATTTTTCCGCGACAGATCGACAAACTTTGCGTTTTTTTCTGCGACAGATCAACGAATTTTGCGGTTTTTTCCGCGACAGATCGACAAAATCGCGTAATTTCTCCTTTTTTTTTTCTTTCGACAGATTGACAAAGTTCGTAATTTTTCAAATTTAGATTTTCTTCTGTGCATTCGACTGATGAATTTCACGATTTATCTCCGCGACCGACTGATGAATTTTACAATATTTTCTCGCGACTGATTGACGAATTTCGCAATATTTTCTGATGAGCAATCAACGAATTTCATGTTTTTTTCCTTGACTGAAAGATGAACTTTGAGAATTTTTCCGTAACCGATTGGTGAATTATTCGGTTTCTTCTGGTGACAGATCGATGAAATTCACTATTTTTTTTCCTCGCGCCTCACTGAAAAATGTCAAGTTTTTTTCCGCAAATGACTGACGAATTTCGTATTATTTTCTTGCGACCGATTAACAAACTATTAACGAACGATTAACTACAAACGATTAAAAACCATTTTTTCCCGAAACTGATCGACGAATTTAGCGATTTTTTTCTATGAACATAGACATAGATAAGGACTTCTAATAAAATAGCCTTTTGAATAAGAAAATCGTTTCTCGAAAAATGTTTCAAATACAATGTCTGTGTAGAACAGTTTTATTAGTTCATCTACCTCTTCAAATCGTGTCTGCATGACAGCCATCATCTGGTAGGTATAACAGATTTATTCTATGGTATTTATCTGCATTGTTGTTTGTAGGTGGCGTTACCTTAGCACAGTTGTACACTGGCTGCCATGAAGTCCCAAAGTCGCAAATCGATATTAACGCTATTTCGTTAGAAATCCTTCTCTATTTCTGTTCATGCGTAAGACGAATTTCATTATCTTATTCCCTCAACCAATTGACTAAATTCACAATTTTTTCGAACGACAAATAGACGTTTTAAAGATTTTTTTCCTGCGACCGAAAAGAGGGAAAAGAACAAAAAAGGGCAGTAAGAGCCACCGGTCACTGCACCCTGTTAAATTGGCCTACAGTCAGCACTAAACAAAAATGAGATTAGAAGAGCTGCAAAGATCTTATTACTTTTACTCCTTGAAGTAAAGGAGTAAACCTTTTTAACCCTTGTGAAAGAGTAAAAGTCTACCTTGTGAAAGAGGCTTCAGCACCCCTCAATCAAATAAAATCTAAATTCAGAAATTTATTTAACAACCTAATTGTTAAGGGTGCCTAACACATTTAATGGAACTTGAAAAATACACTGCATATATAAAACTTAACTTTCTTCCCTTTTTTATAATAAAAATAAACATTTTACATAATCATTCTCAGTTGACTTAATTTTTTCAATGGTATTTTGTCATGTCTGCATTAATGTAATTATTTAAATAGCACGTAAAATAATAGTGGGGTTTAAAGATTTTTTTTTCTCCCTCCCAAAGATTATAACTCCCCTCCATTTAAAAATGTTGGTAGGGAGTCTCCCCTCCTTGGAAAAATTGAATTTCAAGCCCTGTATTATATATTAGGTATTTCGTTTCTAGAGGTATTGAGAATTTTGCTAATTCTCGACACTTATGCTAGTCGTTCAAAGACACTCACAAGCTAATGCTAAAACAATGGCAGTGTTCTTTACAAACTTCTTATTTGGCTTTCAATATTTTTAAATTATTATTATTATTTATTTATTTATTTATTATTTTTTTTTGCATAGGATAGGATATCTGACTGGGTATCTTTTTATTATTTTGATTTTGTGTAGTACAGTTTTTGCTTTTCATTAAGAAAAGCAAAAACTGTACTACACAAAATTTTACAAACTGTACTACACAATTGCAGTTTTCAATTTTGCAATGGTTCCAAAATTTAAAATATCTGTAGAAAAAAAAACTACAAACAAAATTGAAAAAAAAAGTTATACCATCAAAATAAGATATCACATGTAAAAATAAATAAATAAAGCATTGAAAGAAATGCAATCAAAAAATTTGTAAAGAATGTTGTCATTTGGTTTAATATTTTACAATTGTCTATGCATAATTAAACATAGGTTTGATTTTTCTTTCATATATATTTTTTAATTCATACTTTTCTGAATCGAACAAAACAAATGGCATTAAAATATTCAAATTGAGCTGGATAATATTGTGTATTTTTTTATATATCATATTTTTCTAGTTGTGCACACTGTTTGTAAAGAACAAATCGTTTGCAGAAAGATTATTCTTTTGCACAGAAATGTATAAAAGGATCATATGTGCAATCACCACCTGTTGTTTTCTCTATTAAATGAGAGAAATTTTATTTGTCGCCAGGGGCCGATCCAGGTAAAATTTGGGGCCTATTTAGGGGCCTTCACGAAATTTCATTTAATAAAACAATTTATCAACAACTGTCTGTTCACAAAAATCCATTTAATAAAACATGACTCTTCACAAAATTGATTTAATAAAATTAACCCTTCGCAAAATTCCATTTCATAAAAACATTCTTCATTAATTGCTTTTATTTTATTATGTTTTAAATTTTGCTAACAAAACAAATTCACTAGAAGGAAAAAGTTTAGCAGAAGGACTTAAAGAAGTTATTATTAATAAATGTTTAGTTTGAATTTGAGTAACTGGATTTCATATTTCATTACAAAATGTTATTTTTCATATAAATATAATAAATTTTACAAAAATAACTTTTACTCTTCATAAAATGGGCCCCAAGAGTGAAACCCTGCATTGACTACTGGTTGCAGTTAGAATTTTATTTTTAAGGTTTATCTCATTTAAAATGCATTCTAAATGCAACAAATAAAGTTTGCATTATTTATTTGACAAAAGTGTAGGTGAAGATTTTAGGTATGATCTTTTCATATATATCTATCTGTGCAAAATAAATTATATTTCTGCAAAAGATGTTTTTTTAAACAGTGTAGCAAAAACACGATTTGAAAAGAATGTGTGCGAAGTTAAAAATCAATTTGAGCTTGCGTTAAAGTACTTACTTTTTTGACCGGGTTCTAATTTGAATTTTTTTTCATGCCATTTGTTTATTCGATTCAGAATTATATAGTTAAAAAAAAAAAAAAAGATGAAAACAAAAAAATGTATTTTTGGAAAATTTAAAACAGTGAGTCCCCTTAAAAAGTTAATAGATAATTTTTTCAATCATAGACTTTGTTTTCATTATGAACAACTAAATAGTTATTTTTTTCATTATAATCACCAATTAATAAGTATATATCAATGTTTTCATATTTTTTAGCATGTATGTGACCACACATGATTTAGCTATTTTTGTAAAAAAAATATTTGGACTAGTATTTCTGTTAAAGTTTCTAATTTCTTCCAACCAATCCTATCTGTTGGTTCCCTGAAATTCACAAAAAGTTTTTATAAATTTTTAGACAATATACAATATTATTATTGGCGATTCAAGTGCTTGAATGTGCCATCTTATGGAAAAAAGATGTAACTTCTCGCTTTCAGAAAATCCTATGAAAGCCCATTGCATTACATGTATTTTTAATTTGTTCATAATGATTATTTTTTTGCTCAATTTCAGATTTCATGTGATATATTAATGTTCTGTGTTTATATGACAATTTAAAAATTATCGAATTTGAATATCTAACACTTTCAAATGCGTTTACAATAAATAATGATTTCAATGGCACTTTAGCGTTAGTTGAACATGCATCATGCCATGGTTAAAGGTTCAATTTTCTGGTACCAACAGGTGTGATTAGCGCCCTCTTTAGGCCTTTTCAAGTCTCAATTACTTGCTAAAGAAAATCATCGCATTGAAATAAACAGTTGAACAGTTTAATTAGTATTTATTCAAAACAAAGGTTATGACAAGTATTAAAAAGTACTACATGAAATAAAGTATGGAATTTGTAACTATCAATTTCAGTAAAATCTGTGTAATTGAAACCAATTTGATACTGAATTTTTTTATGGTTTTATATAAAATTTTACTCGCTAATATAGAAACTTGAGCAACAGAAATTTCCTTCAGTCCTGTACGATTTCATCTTGGTAGGTTTTACTATTTTCTGCAGTAGCTTCTTCAGCCAGTTTATTTCTTTATTATTATCTTGCTTACTGTTTATTGCTTGTTGTTTTATTTAGTTACATAAAAAACTAACTATAAAGTTTTGATCATTTCACAACTAAATTTCTTAATTTTTAATGAACTACAAAATTTTGTAAAAGTTGTGTATGATATATGTATGCAAGGTTTGGCAAATGCGAATATGTCGCTATCGGCAACCAAAATATTTGAACTGGTGACTATTTTTATATTACTTTCCAAAATTAAATTTTAACTAAGTTAAAGAATTAAAACGAATACTTGATATATTGTATCTATAGAAATAGTTAGTTTTTGTTGATCAATTTATAAGCATTTTGAGTGTCAATGATTAAATAATATGCATGTGGGAGGGTAATTTTTTTTTTACCAACAACCAGTAATTTTTGCAGGTTATCATTTTTTCCCTATTTACCTGGTATATGTGTGTGAGAGAGACTGATGATAAATTTGGTTTTGTTTATACCTAGTGTGTTTTTAAAAAAAATTATGAAAACCAGAAGTGGATTTTGGCATAAATGGGGTTCTCTGTTGGGCCCAATTGCAAAATTTCATTTATTAAAAGGGAAAAATATACAGAATTCCTCTATTAAAAAGAGGCGCTTCATATAATTTCATTCCAAAAAAGCATACTCTTCATAAATTTTTTATTTTAATAAGATTTGAAATGTGAAGCTTGTATCAACAAATGCTTAGATAAATACCTGCATAGTCAATAAAATGGGACATGATTCATCAGAAAAATCTGATTGATAGTTAAAATAAGTCTGTTTTCTGTATCGCTAATGATTCTGATGCTAGGTTATATTCCATTCTTATTTATTTTTGATATAAAATGCAGATAGTCCAAGACATTTTGCATACTATACTTTGGCGATATATTGCATTCCATTCATGCTCAGTTAAGTTCAGACTAGTGAGCAAGCTGGCCAATCCGCTTGTAAAATATCTATTTCTATGGATTTTTATATCAGAGATTTTCAGAGCATTGCTACCTATTATCAAACAGTATGGGATAAGTAGTATTTCTAAACAGATTTACATGCAGTTCAAAGGCCTTATCTCCATCTGACCTGTTGCAGAATCACTATTGTACAAGTGAATGAGATGCAATTTAAACAAGACCCTTTGGAAGATGGAGTAAGTTATACAGAAATTATTGGTTCTTGCAATGCTCCATATTGTTGTAGAAAACTGTACAGATAGTGCAGAAAAAACAAAACAAAACAAAAAACATGCAGTTCTTTGCTGCTTTTCCAGAGAATGCACTGCCTAAAGTATTTATTGAACAAAGGGTTGTGCTTTCCATTAGTCATTTCTGACTTTTTCATTGTTGTTCTAACTTATAGCCTTAAAATGATTTTATGACAACTTCTATTTTTGTATTTTCTTAAAAATGTATATGAATGCTTATATCCATGGTAAATGCATTTAATTTTTTTTTAAGGTACTTAAAGTTGATCAACTCTGTGTGTGGAACAGACTACAGCAAATCAAATAGCAGCATTCATGCTATATATCGCCAAATCTGTTTATTTGTTACCTGTGTTAGTTGTTGCTATGCATATATTGTAATGTATTGTATTAATGTAATTTATATATTATAATAAATGTATTTCTATATTTTAATTGATTGTTTTGACTATTTGTGAATCACATTACTCTTCTTTTTTTTTCTGGATACATGTGCACCAATATTTTTACTGTAGTTTATCAGATTGAATTAATTTCTAAAACAATAATTAAAACCAATCTTGTAAGTGATTAAAAATACATTATTTTATGTTCACAATGAAAAAAAACTATTATAAGCATTTTTAGCTAAGCAATCATGAAAAATATTTATCAAAAATACTTAACTATCTTCTTATTTCTGAATTTAAATCTTCCAATATAAATAGCTTGATACTTAATGCAAGTTGTATTTTAAAGCATAAGGAAATATATTTTTACTGGGAAGTTAATTTATAATACATTTCCTAATTTTTTTAAAATATTAATTTAGCTAGAATGATTGTTTACAATTTAACTGTACATACAAAAATTCAAAATATTTATGATATACTCATTGTCATTGCATATCTCATTTTTCTATTGTCAAATAAATTTTTAACATTATTTTCATCACTTTTTTTCTAAATATGAATGTAATATTACTTTTATAATTTTAATCAGATTTTGAATAACTTTGAAACAATAAATAGTCTTGCTACACCTATATTTAAGTAATTTTTGGAGTAAGTTGCAAATATTTAGAAATTATTTAAATTTTTTACAGATATATTAAGTTTGTTAAATGAAAAAAAGAAATAACAAAAAATGGCATGGTATTTTTCAGTCATTGTAGTTATTCAGAAATATTTCTCATCTAATTATTTATACCATATTTTTCAGCCCATAATCTGTGGTTCAAATAATTTATTTTAGACCCAGAAATTGTATTTGATAAAATACTAGTTTTTTGTTCTCAAAATATACTTGACTTCAATTATTATATAAAATTTCTGGGTCTATACTGAATTATTTGAGCCGCTGACTATACGCCGAAAAATATGGTATGTAGAACTTTTGCTTGAAAAATATATAGGTATGGCAATTTCTGTATTCATTCTACATCAGCCAAAAATCTAAATATTCATAATTTATTTCACTAAAAAAATATTCTAAAATTTATATACTATCTACTGATTTCTTTAAAATTCCACCATATATTCATATATGGTTCAGTGATAAATAATTGATTTATTGAAAAATATTTTTATACCAAGTTTTGCAAGAATAATGAAACACTATTGTTTAATATTGAAGAAACTGCAAAGGTTTTATTTGTTGCACAGTGGTAGTTTTAAGTATGTAACTTGAAAAAAAAAGAAAAATTTATATGTTTTTTTTCAAAAAAAAAAAAAAAAAAGAAAAAGAAAAAAAAGAAAAATTCTTATTTCCATGTGAAGAAAAATGTCAGAGTGTCAGAAGTAATTTATAAATTTTGGTCAGTTATTTATTAGTTTTATTTTATTTGTTGAAAATGTATGTAATCTTTAAGTATAAATTTAAGTTCTTGTTTAATAAATAAAGGTAAAATAGGAAGCCCATATAAAAATGTTCATATATTATATGATCAAGGAAGTCCAGTTAAGTACAATAATGAATTTATTGTTACATGACAAAAAAAAAAAAAAAAAAAAAAAAAAAAAGGCTTCTCATCAGGCATAATCAACATTATGAATTATTATAAATGTTATATTTTTTCCTATTATTATCTATTTATTAGAGAAGAATTTAAATTTTGTTTTAAGATGCTATACATTTGTAAAGAATAAAATTAATTTAATAAGTAATTGGGTACATTTTTACATTTATTTGTGATATTTTTATTACATGGAAATATGACTTTTTATCTCCCATTTGTTACATACAATTATGATTTTTTTGTTTTATGACTGTAAAAAATATATGTATGATCTTGTAACAGTTATTTTAAGATATGGGCATATAATTGTACATATATATTTTAAGGTCATAAAACAATAAATTCAAAATATGGTTAATTCACCATTATCTAAATTTATAGTCAAATGACCGTACATATATGCTTTATGGTCATCTGAAACTAAACCCATAATATGGTTAAATGACTGTATATGTATATTTTACGGTCATATAGCAATAAACTCATAATACGGTTGTGTAACCATTTTCTAAAAATATGGTCAACTGACCGTACATATATATTGCACGGTCATATGCCAATAAACTCATAATACGGTTATATGACCATTTTCTAAAAATACGGTCATATGCCAATAAACTCATAATACGGTTAAGTAAACGTTATGTACTGCTACGGTCAAATGACCATACACATATATTTTACGGTCATATGACAATATATCTTTAATGCGGTTAAGTAACCGTTATCTTAAATTACGGTCAAATGAACGGCCGTTTTGCTGCCGTTCAAATGAACGGCCGTTTTGCTGCCGTTCAAATGACCGTTTTCTTATGATGAAATTTTTAACAGTGTACCTCTATTTCCGAATAGAAATATTTTTTTAGAAAATGATACAAAAATACGATTAAATACAACGATGATTGCTATTTGCAAATATTGGTAGTGAAAATTCGGGAAACTTGACAGCTACACAGTCAGTAACAAACAAAGACGTTGCGAATTACACATTAAAAGTTATAGCTTGTGGCAAAGTAATGCAGTGAAAACAAACTCAAATTTTGTAGAGTGACAATATATATCAACCAAGCGAAAATAAAAGCGTATGCCCTATGAGGCGTCTAAAGTGACGTTGTTCTGAACTGAATGTGCGTTTTCCATCCGGATGTGTTATGGAATCCCTGTATGCGATCTCTAATTTTCATCCATATAGCGATAGACCTTGCTTGCAATATTGTTCAAGAAATTTGGCCTAATGTTACTACCGCACTTGAATTGGCTGGTTGCGTTGATTTAGTTCTCCTTCGGTTCTGCCTGACGTCAAATTGTTTTGTCTTCAATGAAGTTTTCTCTAAAAAAATCAAAGGCACGGCCATGGGATCTCCACTATCTGAAAAGATTGCCGAGGTCATCATGCATTTAATTTAGAGTACAATTATCCTTCAGTTGGGTTCTAAATTATATTGTTGAAGACGTTACGCTGATGACATCGTCCTAGTGCCAAAACTTGACGATTTGACAGAAATACTAAATATAGCTAATTAAATTGGCTCATCCATACAGTTTACCATAGAAAATGACGTTGATCATAAGTTACCGTTTTTTGGATATCCTTATTGAACGAAAATAAAATTTCAATTATCAAACTGTCACTACTTCAGTTTTTCGTAAAAAAAACTTTCTCTGGTCAATAGCTTAACTTTAATTCAGTAAACCCAATTTCTCATAAAGTTGCCGTGGTCCAGGCTCTGGCAACAAGATCTATGAGCTTTTGTAGTGATAATGTTGCGTTTAATAATTAAAGGAACAGATCTTTAAATATTTAAGTGACAATGGCTATCCTGTTCGTTAGACTAGGATAATTTTTTTTCTGAATTTTACAATGCTATAATGGCCATTTCTTCATCTGTTCATGCTGATTCGGGTAATTTCGTATATATTTTATACTATAGAAATCTTTCTGAAAGAATTTCAAATTTACTTAAACGTTCAACATTTGTATTGGTTTTATTCCACAGAGTAATTTACGAAACTTTTTGCGTAACTTCAAACAGAAGATTTCCAAATCACAGGTTACCGGCGTGATATACGGCATTTCCTGTAAAAAATATGATTCTATATTCACTGATGTTCAGAAAATAAGGGACAAAACAATATGATTCTATATTCACTGACGTCCAGAAAATAAGGGACAGAGACAGATTTCAGACGTTTCGTCGAACATCTACTGAAATTTATGAGGAAATGCTCGAAATGTCCTTGAACTTTGAGGATGTATAGAACATGTTTTACTTCATGTTTTTCAGTGAATATTTTGTCGCAAGGACAATTCAGTAAACCCAAAGTTCAGTAAACCCAATTTCTCATAAAGTTGCCGTGGTCCAGGCTCTGGCAACAAGATCTATGAGCTTTTCTAGTGATAATGTTGCGTTTAATAATTAAAGGAACATATCTTTAAATATTTAAGTGACAATGGCTATCCTGTTCGTTAGACTAGGATAATTTTTTTCTTAATTTTACAATGCTATAATGGCCATTTCTTCATCTGTTCATGCTGATTCGGGTAATTTCGTATATATTTTATACTATAGGAATCTTTCTGAAAGAATTTCAAATTTACTTAAACGTTCAACATTTGTATTGGTTTTATTCCACAGAGTACTTTACGAAACTATTTGCGTAACTTCAAACAGAAGATTTCCAAATCACAGGTTACAGGCGTGATATACGGAATTTCTTGTAAACAATATGATTCTATATTCACTGATGTCCAGAAAATAAGGGACAGGGACTGGGTTGATTTCAAATGTTTCGTCGAACATCTACTGAAATTCGTGAGGAAATGCTCGAAATATCATTGAACTTTGAGGATGTATAGAACATGTTTTACTTCATGTTTTTCAGTGAATATTTTGTCGCAAGGACAATTAGGGGGAAATAATAATTTTAATAATAAAATAATATTTCCGATCACCCAAGTAACAAAAAATACTAAAAATGGTCTGTCACTGTAGCACTAATTGATAAATTGGGGAAGAAATCCCATAGGATTATATGGGATTTCTTCCTCAATCTGTCAATAAACTCACTGTAACTTTTTTGAGTTTTTACGATATTTTACTGGCATTTTTGTTTGAGTTGCTCTATAGTATTGACTGTCAAATCATGACAAAAAATATTTGCTGTAGTTGTCGCATGCGCAATTAAAATTTATTTCATACAAATACCCATATGTCATCAAATATTCAATATATTAATAATTATATACATTTTTAGCATTTTCTGTTACTTGGTGATCGAAAATATTATTTTATTATTAAAATTATTATTGCCTCCCTAATTGTCCTCGCGACAAAATCTTCACTGAAAAATATAAAGTAAAACATGTTCTTTACATCCTCATTTCGGACATTTCCTGGCGAATTTCATTAGATATGCGACAAAACGTCTGAAATCAGTCACTGCCTCTTAATTTCTGGACATCTGTGTACATTGGTGAAACATGGCGTACTTTCGAGACCCGTTTGAGTAAGCATATGCAGACCTTTAAGACAGGCAGCTTAAACTCAAAAATAGTTGTCGACGCTATGGACACCGACCACTGACCTGATTTTGCGAAAGCCAGTGTCATCAGGTTTAATTGCAACGTTTACGTAAGTCAGATTTATTTTTATTTTTATTTTTATTTTTATTTTTTTTTTTACGGTTGGTATACAAGATTGGCAAATTCTCAATAGAACGATGCAAGACCTGTACCACCTGGACACACAGTACTGTTCTGATATTTAGTTTTCAATTTTTGGAATGTATAGTGCTTATCTGAAGTTATTGTTATCGATATTTTTTACGGTCATTACGTTATATTAACTGATGAGAGGTGTAAAAACCCGATACGTCAGCTTTTTCAATATGTGTTTAAACGCTTTTAAGTAAATTGTCTGAATTATGTAAATATACTGCACGGACGTAAGATGTGTATGTTTTTAAAATCTAAGAAATATATAGTAAATGTAAAATAATCTATTACAGTTTAAAATTACAAACGGCTTTTATCTAGTATTTTCTGTACACTGGGAAGTAAATCCTACATCTTTAACTCGGGTAGCCCGGCTTGAATTGCCTGATATTCTGTAATGTAAATTTTTTCATTCTTGTCCTCTTCTTTACATATGGCTATTCCCCACTCCTGACACCCATGAATGAAGACATTTACAAATTTTTCACTATTGTTAAACGCTATTCTGTATTGTTAATTAGTTTTGTTAATGCTATGCTATTCAATTTGGAAATCAAAATTTTCAAATATTTTGACCTATCTTATATTTTTTAGTTTTAGATACAATAATACTAAAACTTTTTATAGCACAATTGTATCCAAAACTAAGACAAATATTTTGAATAAGAAATGGTTTTGTGAAAATTGTCCCATTCCTACTTCATTTTCCGTATAATGATCGTTCTCGACATTGATTTTTTTTTCAATTCAATAATTGCAAATTTTAGCACATACACCTTTAGAATTAATTTGCATATCAGAAAATGGATTTTCACTTTCAGTTATTTTTTTTCCTTCTGATGAATGTTTTGAGTGAAAAAAACCTTTATTTTGTAATACAAATTTCCCTTGTGATGATAATTGCTGCAATAAACACGTTAATCTCTTCTAAAAAAAGTATTATTCTCTACTCCATTTGTAGTTTAACTGTATTCGTGCAGTTCATTAACAGAGTGCAAAAACTCCACACGCACAAATCTGTTGCAGCTAATTAGCAAGTCGTTAGCGCTAATGTTGACACAGATAAAGTATTCATGAAGCAAGAAAATGAAAGCGCATTAACCTGTTTATATAAAGAACATATTAGTTGCAAGAAATCAGATAAGTGTTGTGAGAAGTTCATTTTTTGTTTCTTTTGGATATTTTATACTATACTTAAAAAAATAAAATAAAATAAAGAGTTATGTAATTTTTGTAGAATAAAACTGACTTTTGTCAGTTTAAAACATACGCATAAAATAAAAGTAACAGGCCAAACTAAATATTAAATTTGCATTTTAAGTATGCTTATACTAACATATATAAATATTTTGTTATAGCTCGCAACAATTTGATTTTTCTTTCTAATAAATGCTAAAATTTATTTATTGTAGTTTTCGGAATATTGTTGCATTCTGGTAGTAAGAAAATTTAAGACAAATCGAATATTTCATTTTAAAGAAAATTAGGCTGTTCTCAAATTCCCTGCTACACAACATGAAATTTTCTGACGCCATTTTTAAACTCATTTTTAAACGTAACGGCCGAAAATTGGCAGGCCTGAGTACTGAAGTGATTTGAAATCGAATAGCATTTTCCATTTGCAGGTAAAAAAAAATTACGTTTGTAGTTATAAGTGATTCTGGTCACGTAACGACAAGTTTTGCCCCCCTTTTTCATTATGGCGCGTCGGAAATTCGGTTCAAAACGCCAAAATTGACAGCATTTTCTGAAAAATCATCTGCTTTTATCAAAAAACCGAAAACGCCATTCGAGTACATAGCTTCTGAAAAAGAACATCTGCAAATTTCATGGGTTTTCGAACAAAACTGAATTCAGAAATGTGTCAGAAAGTAGCTCCTTTGGATTTGAGAACAGCCATCAGAGTAAAACAAAATATTTTAAAAACATTTTTCGCTTCATATTTTTACAATTTGATAATCAATATTATAAAGCAAAAGCAGGTCCGTGAGTAACACTGGCGTCATAGCAACGGTGACAATAATCTAACGAATGTATTTCACTTTTCCGCAAATGGAATTACTTGTCATCATCTCATATATGCAATTTTTATAGATCAAATAGAAAACAATATGTACTGGGTGAACCAAAAGTTCGTTAAAACTTTAAGAAATCATAAAAAAGTAAGAAATTATGATAAAGAAGTGCAGTTTGCAAGAAAGGGCTCACAAGGTAGTCGGATTTGTTTAGCAGCAAAAAAAAATTAGTTAAAAATATCACTGGTAGAGGGCATTGTCGACCCGAAACACAATGAACAGGACAACAGTACACTCCATCCATTTATTCTTGCAATAACAATTGTTCAACATGACCTCCAGACTACATTCTTTGTCTTCAGTCCTTTCACCGTGCGAAATTTTCGCAACGCAACGGTTGCTGACTCTCCGTTCAAATAGAACAACTTCACCAACAACGATCGATCGGGCAATGATATTATTCTGAAAGCGAATGAGAAATCCTCTTGTATCCCAGTCTTTTATTGCAGGATTAATTTGCATAATTCTGCTGAATCTGTTGCATGTTAGCGCCAACTACAGGTGACTTTTTTAACTTTTTATTTTTTTTTCTGCTAAAAAAATCCAACTGCCTGGTGAGCCCTTTTTTGCAAACCGTTTATCATAATTTCTTCCTTTTTCATGAATTTTTAAAGTTTTAATGAACTTTTGGTTCATTCGGTACTATCAAAAGCAAATTGTTTGAAAACTACATTTCTTTAATTAATGTCTCAATTTACTGATTTTTTGTGGCTTCTTAAATAATTTTCAAGCATGACTTTTTAAAATTCTATGTCTATCGCATACAGCTCGATTACAGAAGATCAAGCCGTTTGCGCGAAATAGGCAATGTAAATAGTTTCACGTTTGTTTCCGTCTAATATTCCATAACGGAATTAATATTTCATCAATAAATAAATGCATAAATAACATAATATAAACAAACCACAAATTTAACAGATATGTAATAGAATTACGTGGTTAAACACTGATATAATAAGAATAAAAAAAGCTGCTTTGAGTAGCAAATTCTTCGGGGATTTTTGCGGCTATGCGAATGTGCCGCTTTTAATAAAATTCAAAACTTTATTTTAGTACATAATTTATATTTTTCATATAAAATTGTTTTTGCGTTGTTACAGAAAAATCTAATAATATATTTAAAAAAAACTATTAGAGTTTCTAATTTAACAAAATGATTTCATCTATGTTTTATATACAGTGCAGTATGTTCTGTAACACAGAAAACACGTTAATTGTTCCCAAACAGAACAAAATTATGCTAAACAAGCATAAAAAATAATTGTTGATAGTACAGAGTGTTTCATATAGGACTTCCTAAGTTTATAATTCAATAATTCATTAACTATCTCTCTCTAATTTTCCGAAAAACATCTATCTCTAAGTTCATGCAACTGTTTAAACGAAGCATAGTCAAAAATAACATTTACAAATATTTGTATGTCTGTCTCTCTGTCTGTCAGTTGTACCGGTATAGACTCATAAGCGGTTTCATAATAAAAACAAAACTTATCAAGGGCTGATAGAGAAGGTTTCTGGCTACAGTCTGCAGCTTGTCCCATTCCGATATCTGAAATAGGCTTTGAAAAAACAGGATAAACAGGGAGATAGTCATTCAACCAATCTTTCAATACTCAAAAACTCGAGAGTTAATTGATCAATTTTTAGGAATCGGGTGTCCATTAAAAGGTCTAATTAAGATTTATAAATGATAATAATTACATTTTTATTTAAGAACTGGAGAGATAAGTACAAGGAGCAGATGTTCCATAATATTTTCAAAAGCCAAGGTAAGCACCATTAATAAGGAAAGAAATGATTTCCCAGATACTATTCCGGGATGCAGCATCACATTTTAGCTACTAATGCAGTGCCAATAATTTTGCTATATATGATTGATTGGATTGTACAGATAACAAGGAACAAATTAAAAGAGAATTGATAAATCATGAATTAAGAAACAGATATAGTTTCGGTGATACAACAGGATTGCTTTTCCCCTGAAAGGGAAGAGAAACTGAAAACGCTTGAGTCATTTAAAGATGAAAAGATATAATACATATAAAGACTAAAATTATGTATATTGTGCATTTTAAACTTGCTACTTCAACTACTACAGTGTTTTTTATGATGGCTTTAAGAAGATTTGTATCTCGCAGAAGAAGATGTTTTATTATATATTGCGACAATGGTACCAAATTAAAAGAGGTGTAGCTAATTTTTTGAAAAGATTGAACTGTAGCCGCATACAGAAATATGAAGTAACAAATTCAATCGAAGAGAAATGGAAAAGGACAGGCGCATCAGGCTGATGAGAGATCTATTTAAAATAGTCTTAGGACAAGCCTGTTTGAACTATGAAGAGTTGATATCTGTATTGGCTGACTGTGAAAGCATTATAAATTCTCGACCACTAACTTACATGTCAGAGAAAGAATCTATCAAATAGATATCTCCGGACATGTTTCTGAAAGATATTCATGAATGCGGTTTACCAGACTTTGATGCAGTCGAGGAAAATTCTCTCTCTCGAAGACTTAAATATACGCAAGAACTGCAAAATGATCAAAGAAATAGATTTCGATCAGAATATTCGGGTATTCATACGTAACGACCCAATGGGAGACGATTCCCGAAATCAGACATGACGAAATTACATCATATTTAATTTGAATCATGTATTTTATCTCTTAAAATTTGAATTCTTTTGGATGAGTAAAAATTATGCCATTTCCATACCACCATTTTCGACTAACTTTATAACCTTAGAAAATAACATCATAGAAATAGCACACTAATCAATTATTATTTACAGTGTCATTATAAGGGAGACGTCATTTACGCACATGATACATACCCATATTGGAAGATATAATGGCAAGCTCCCCAAAGTTTTATACAAAATTTCCTCGCCCAATCAAATGTTATGTTTTGTTATTCCCCATTCATTTATAAAGGCACTCTATTATAATTCTATCAAAATCGCACAATTTTCAAAACGTAATTTTTGTAGTTTTTAGTTAAACTACATTTTAAAGATAATTTCTTATTTATAATAAAAATAGTAATAAAATCGTTATTATAAATATTTTTATAAATGCAAAAGAAAATAGAATGATGTCCTACAATGCAAATGCAATACAAGGGAATGCAATGCAGTTAATAATAAATATAAATAAGAAATAAGTGAAGTGCTTCTCATCAGGTACGCAAGTTTTGTGTACAGTAATTGTTGTTGTTGTTGTTGAGTCAGAGAAACTGCCAAGGCACTTCTCTGAAAGAAGGGGTGCCAGAGCCTCAAGAGATGTCGGAGTTTTAGAGCTGGTCTCCTAATTTTGAACCAATTCCAGATGAGAGACCTGCACCTGGATTGGCACCCCCCAGAAGTAACGCTTATACTAAACTTGGAGGACATTGGAGCCACGAACAGATTTTACATGCACCAGCTCTCATTAACGTACACGGTCCCACAGCAGCGGCAGTCGAGAGAGGCCTCCCAAACACTGACCTTTGTCGATGCTGTTTAGCTTTCAGTGATCTTACGGGAACAGAGCTTAACCGTCCGCGCCATTGCGGGACGTGTACAGTAATTAAAAAGATATTTAAACTTAACCCCATAGATCGGACCTACTGCATCCCCTCTTACTGTATTTCTTGGGACTGGCGATCGCTATCGCACCAGTCTGCAATCAAGCCATGCCATGTTTAGAGATGGACGAGTGCAATACTGACTTCTCTTACATACATGAACAAAATTAGGTTAAAAAAAAGAGTGGTATTATAAAACTATAGATATAAGATATATATAGCGCTGTGCTGCTTCAAACTGAAAAAAATGTTTAAAATAACATTAAAATAAATCATTTAAAATAAATAACTTTAAATAGTCTTTTTATTACGTTTCAATATTTAAAAGGAATACCAAGCAAACACACAGAGATATCTCTTATGCAGGTTTATACGTTAGTTACAGAAATTTGCAATTTCGAACATTACAGCGTCATTTTTTGACGAAGATTTTAACTACATTGTGCATTACTATACATAAACCTTATGAACTTCCCGATAAACGCTTCAGTTTTTTCATTTCTTTATTTATCATAGTTAATCATTTATTGAGTTTTAAATGTAGTAATCCTTTATAGAAAAACTTGTATATGCTCAATTGCAAAACGAAGTACAGCTAATACTGTACAAAAACAAAATACATTCTACACAAAATACATTAAATTTACCAAGCAGCGATATAATGAGAGTATTAAATAAAATAATTCACAGTTAATTTCTTTAACTTTCATGCGGGTAAAAACAACAAAGAACAGCTGTTCATGTCGATAATGCCTAGAAAACCAAAAAGTCTCTCTTTCTAATGCGATATCTGGATCAACGTGACCTGCAATTTAATTGGATGCAACATGTGTTCTATGTTACACATTTTTTTCCATGTATTGGTAGCAAAGTAAAGTAGATTACAAACATTTTTAACCGACTGTAAACGAAAGAAGTTATACGATTCATTTGTATTTTTTCTATGTATGTCCACGCATAACTTTTGAACGGTTGGCCCAATTTATATACATTTGGCTTTGTTGGAAAGGCATCTGTCTGCAGAAACCATTCCAATACCATTTCAATATCATTATGATCTAAAAGTGAAATGTTTGTCTGTCTGTCAGTTTTATTGCATTTTTTTTATATTATAGACTTTACTAAAAGCAAAGCACTAAACCAGCAGTTTAATCTTATCACAGTCCTTTGCTTACGCGCTGACACAAAAATGACAGCTGTCTTGGCAAATTTATTTTCATCATTTGTACGGTCTTTTGAATTTTTATATTAGTATTTTATAAATGTATTTTTTGCCTTATTTAATCTTAGAAAATTACTCTAGTATTCAGAAAGCGGTGGTCTGATGGCAAATACACGCGTACATTTTGGTCTATTTAGCTGTAAACAACCATAAATAAAAAGTTGAACATTCATTCTCCCAGAATTATTGAATTATATTGCTTGTATTATTCCATATTTTAAAAAATATATTTAGGAAAGAATGTTGACTGTTAAACATATAATTATATTATCTTACATATTCATATTCATCTATCATATTACCGTGGGTACTCAGTTCTTGCTTTATCATATCCGCCTCTTGTATTGTCTTATGTATTCGCTTAGCCCCTTACATGCACACCTATGGAACTTCCAGAATTAGTTTAAAATTTTTATTTAGACACCTGAAATTTTAAGACACTGACGTACCTCAACATCTTTCAGGAAAGGATTACGAACTCATAATTTCATGTAACTGTTTCAAGAGAGAATTTTCTAAACTTATACTGAATTCTAATCAGAATTGATTCATTAACAGCAGTGCAACTCTAATTTAAGAACAAGCACCGCCGGTGCAGTGCCCGTTAAATAACGATCATTTTGGTAAGATTTCGTTGACAATTTATTTTAAAAAGGAATTCACTGCTATATTAGGCAAAGTTTAAACGACAAACTCTTTAAGGATAAAATTATTCTGATCATTAACATAATCAAAATAAGAAAATGATTCACAGTCTTCACCATGGGATCTTTCAGATTGGAGTCATCTGCTCTATGGTAACGATAGTTCCTGAAACAAATGAACCAGAATTCAAAAATTTTTAAACTGTATGTGGAAATCTGGCAAGGCATTTCTGTTTTCGAAAGGTATAACTTATACGACATAGCGGAATAAATAACTATCTAATTAATCAATAACAAGGTTCCTAATTAAATAGCCTGGCATGCACGATAACGAAAGATGTGTGTGGTGTGACTACAAATAACTCAAATTCGTAATTAAAATATTACTTAAATACAAAAATATTAATTTATGTGTTTAAAAAGGTTATTTTATATCGATGCATACCTGAACTTCCGGTCAAAAATAAAATCAAGGATAAGATTAAACACTAAAAGCAGAATGTATTTGCAATCACATAAATATGTACAAAACACAAAATCAGAAAAAAACCTCCAGAAATTGGATTAAAAGAAAATTAAACATTTTAAATATTTCAGAAAATATTACAATTAAATTTCCGTTTCGGGATATGCAAACATTTTGCATTATTCTTATTTATATACTCAAATTCATTAATATATTCTAAATTTTCTCGCACACCTGACATAAACATTAAACATGATTAATTCAGGAATTTAAGTAATTAATTAAGAAAAGTCTTAAAGCTTTTAAAAAAAACTTTTTTAATCTATATAATATATTTTTTAATGTAATTTTGTAATTTTCTGAAAATGAGTGGCAGGACGATTTCATCAACATAATCTCAAATTCTTCCTTATTTTGAACACTTTTGAAATTTACATGGCCTATGTATCTCCAACAGAAAAATAATTAAAACACATTTCAATTCTTTTGAGCCACTCTATATATGTGGATCTTTGCTTTACTTTCCTAGTCTTATTTGAAAAAAACACCTCAATCACAGAATATTTGTTCCATTGAATCAAAGTACAGGTCACGTTGATACCGAAATTTCATTAGAAAAAGTCATTTTGATTTTATTAGTTATTCTCGACAGGAACAGGTGCTATTTAGTAGAATTAATCTCCAAGATTAAGTAAATTAAATGTAAATACAAATTTCGGAAGTCTCTTTCTACATTTTTTTTCGTAAATTTAGTATGCGATTACATAGATTTTTTTATATATATACGGCATAATAATAATAATAACATATTATTATTATTATTATTATATTTTACTTTTACGATGAAATTTAACAAAATATGTATATGAAGTCGATAGCATAATTGCTAAACTTTCCCACAATGTCCCCCATCCAAAAAACACCATTCTCTGAAAAACACTTTCAAATGATTCGGAAAATCCATTTGTAAGAACTATAGATAAATCAGGAACTCACGAATCAGAATCTGTGCCACAGAAGACTTTCCTTTTCAATGGTATTCTCCTAATTTCTCAAAAGTCTTTCCCCTTAAACAAAAGCATAGAAAAAAAATGTATAGATAGTCATTTGCAAAAAAACATGTAATGTCCTATAAAAGTAAAAAGAATTTTATGGAATCACATACTAAATTTACATAAGAAAAGAAGTATAAAAAGAATTCTGAATAAAAGAAATTTCTTTTATCTTGGAGATAATTCCGCTAAATAGCAGCTGTTCACGTCGAGAGTACCTAATAAAATCAAAAAGACTGTTTCTAATGAAATGTGAGCATTAACGTGACCTGCACTTTAATTCAGTGGAACACATATCGTACTATTAAGATTTTGTTTCTTGAAGTATGGGTAAAAAGGTATAACAGACACACACATATACAGGGGGTCAAAAAAAGATTGAAACGTGCTTTGATTTTTTTAGCAGTTTGACATACTTGGGCAATGTAAATTCCAAAAGTGTTCAAAATAAGTTAGGATTTGAGATAATGCTCATGAAATAGCTCTGACATTATTTTTATTAAAGTTACAATTAAAAAATAAATTATACGGTCCCAGTGTCCTATAAGTTATATTTAAAAAGTTGTTTTTCTATGCTCTAACAAGTAAAACAGTAACTATTCTATTACTATTTTAGCCATTGCAAAACAGCTGAATTAGATGAAATATTCCATTAATTCAGTTACCGCAGTACATTTTAGGTGCGTTCATAATTATAGAAATATGTAGCACCTATAGACGTTGTCTGGTCCGTCCGTCTTTCCGTATGTCCGTATATAGCAGCGCAAAAACTACCCAACCGAATAGCTTGAAATTTAATATATATATATATATATATATGTATATAATCGTTGCAGAATTTTGTCGAGTCATTTCAAATTTTATAAAAATCGAATCAAAACTTAAAAAGATATTAATAAAAGTTTTCTTCATTCTATTAAATCCTATCATACGTAATTAATTCAATGATATCCCATGGTAAGTGATGATTCTAGGTTGCCATGGTGATTATGTCCTATTTAGGATAGAGGCATATTATTTCCGTATTACTGGATTTAAAAACCAAATTTGTATACTACAATTTTTAATTATGTCAATTGTCGTGTCGTCCGCGGACAGGGCAAGTAAGGTATCCAAAATGCGAGGAATAAATATCGTTAAAAAATATGTTGAATAGAGTGGGGCTAAGTACGGAGCCTTGCAGAATGCCTGCGAGTATATGGTAGAGTGTATAGAGTATATTGTTGATGCGGATGCAAAAAAAAAGCGGTTGCAAAGTTATGAATGTATGAAGTGAATGAGTCCGCCATAAATACCAAGCTTAATTAATTTGAAAGTAAGGCCCTCATGCCAGACTTTATCGAAAGCCTTAGTGACATCAAGGGAAATAGCATCAGATGGAATGCTCATGTTGAGGTTTTCACTATGGAATTCTACAACACGAAGGAGTTGATGTTGAATAAAATGTTTAGGCCTAAAGCCAAATTGTTTGAGTATGAGAATATTCTTTTTGTCTAACATGTCAGCTGGGACCTGATGACGCGCTCAACAACTTTACTGATAGAGGATAGAAGTGAAAAGGGGTGGAAGTTAACAGGATATTGTAAATTACAATTAGGTTTAGGAATGGGGGAAATAACAGAGGTTTTCAAGGGTTTAGGGAAATAAGAATATTCCAAAATGGCATTAGTGTGGTTGGTAAAATATAAAATACAATTTAATAGTATGTTTTTTTAAGGCAATGTTATTGAAATTATCACATCCGGGAGCTTTACGAATTTTGAGATTTTTAATAATATTAAAAATAAGAGGTTGAATTTTTCAGGTAGGGATTCATTTGGAGAGTAGGAGGGGTAGATAAGAAGTTATTACCAGTTTCAAGAACATTAAAATAATGTTCAGGAATAGCCAGATAGGGATTAGGAGAGAACTGCTTGGCATATGTTATAGTAAGAATGTCAGCTTTATCTTTATCAGTGTATGCCGTTATATTAAAAGCTGTAAGGAGAGGAATAGGGGTATAATTATTATTGAGGTTTTCTTAATATTCCATAGAACATTATCTGCAGGAGAGAGAGAGCTAAGGAAATTACTCCAACTTTTTTGCTTTTCTTTAGCATTACAATTTTTCATCTTATTGTTAAGACGATTAATAATAGTTTTAAGGGTAAGATCCCTGGAAGCTTGATAAAGTTGCCGGGTGTTATTTCTTTGTGCACAAATATTGTGAATATAATTCGGAAGAGTGAAAGAGTTATTATTTTTGAAGTGATGATAAGTAGTTTATTTTTGAGCAGTGATAATATGGTTTTGAAAAGAAGTTACAGCATTATCTATAGAATTGGTGTTATTGATGGTACGAAAAGTTAAGTCAAAGTTACGAAGAATATTTTTACATTTGGTACAATCCACAGTGACTGAAGAGAAGAGGGGGTTAACAAAATCAGTTTTGAAACATACAGGAAAATGATCCGAACTGTGGTCATTAATAACAGTTGTAGAAATTGGAAAAGAAAGATTTTTTAGAAATGGCTAAGTCGATAAAGGATGGCCGAGAATTGCCATACCTTAAGTATGTAGGTATGTTAGGTGCATGGAGACTAAAATCTAAGTATCTGATGAGGTTGTGTAATGATCTGCCACTATGAGATGTTGAATAACAGTTCCATCGTCGATTTTGAACATTGTAGTCACCGGCGATGAAGCAGTGCGTAGTTTGTGCGAAGAGTTGTGTAAGGTCATTGATAGGGAAATGTGAGTGTCGAACGTATACTGAAACAAAGTTAATATTAATACAATATTAACTTTGTGGCAATTGTACAAGTCTCGTATTATCAAGGCGGGTGAAAGTAGTGTTTTGAATAGTGTAATGAGGAATGTGTTGTTTAATGTAAATGGCAGTGCCGTCTTGATTTGTACCGGCTCTTGGGGTATGGTAAAGTTTAAAACCAGAAATGTTCATGCTACATGCAGTGATAAAGACTTCTTGAAGGAGAATGATATTAATATTAAGATTCCAAGAAATAAAATTACAGAGTTTATTAATTTTATTTTGGAGGGAACAGCAGTTCCATGTTAAGACAATAAGGGAGTTAAGATAAGAATGATTCATGATTGAGCAGGTTGCTCTCATCGGCAAGGATGTCGAACTCTTGAATAATTATAGTAATTTTTCCATTGGATTAGTATATTTTTAGATTTAGAAGCAATATTTTTTATATTTTTTTAAGAATTTTGTTTTTTGGAGGTTTTCTTTAATTTTGGAAAAGTTTGAAAGACTTCCTGTATTTCATTAGTGTAGCTAATGATCTACCAAGATGCGATAGCTAGAGAGCTAGATAGTTAGATGCGATTGGAGCTGAGATTGAGTAAGAGATCGAAGTTGGGTTGGAACTGGAGTTTAGGGTGTTAGTAAGAGATCCTGTAGTAGAGCAGGAATGATTGTCCGCTGCTGGGGCAATAGCATTTTCAAATTTAAAATTTTGGGGTGTGGCAGGATTTTTATTAATTGATTTCTTAGCATAATTAAAGTCCTGTAGGATTTCTGCAAACATTTGGGAGTTTTTATTAGGTTGATAATTCTTATTGTTAGACAATTTAGTATAATTTCCTGTTTTCTAAGCGATAGGGTTTTTTTATACAACCACTATAAGAAGCCGTGTGATCAAATACAGAATTAGCGCATTTGGGAGTGATACGTTCATTATAGGGGCAATCAGGCTAATATGAAGTACTGCACACTTCACGAACTTAGGCGTGAAGTTACACAAATCACTGAGATGACCAAAATCTTGACATCTGTAGCATTGTTTGACATTTTGGTTAATCGTAAACGGTTCAAAAGTAGCTTAGATGTAGTGAATTTATTTGATGGTATAAATTTCATAAAAATTTGGACGTGGCAGTGCATTAACCATATAAATAGGCATAGAATTTCCAGATTTACGTTTTACCGTAAAACCGTATTCTTTTAAGCTTTCAGTGATAAAATCAATTTTTGTGTAACAAGGATGGCCTCGTCTACAAACTTGTTTTAGCCGTTGTACTTTAGGGTGCAAAGTAGTACATTTCTTAGCATTATTGTCTAAAAAGTTTTGCGTTTCGCGGAAGTCATTATCATTCTTGCATAAAAACATAAAGCGTTCGCCTTTAAGAGTTATGAGATGTTTTTCAGTATTAACATCACAAATATTTTTGTCGAGATCAGTTCATTTCTCAGTAAATTCAATATAGAATGGATTAATTCTGGATTTAAAATTGCAAGTATTTGGGTCCGGAATGACATTTCCGGGTCTACATTGATACATTTTTTTAGCATCAGCGAAAGCGTTATTAGCTAAGACAAGGTTTTTAAATTTGTTACTGAGGGTGAGATTTGAGTTTTCCCCATTATTTTTGCGTTTAATACCTTTAGTAGCAGTTATAAAGTCATCAGATATTTTAGTATTAGCTAAAACAGTATTGGTAGTTTGTTTAAATTTAGAAAAACGAAATAAAGAAAAATAGGTTGATTGAATAAAATTATCATAATTAGTTGGCTCCCTAAGCAAAGTAAAGGCCTGTTGGCAAATTCTGCCAGATGCAGAATTCAGGTATCCTTCTTTAGTACGAAGAGACAGTATATATTCATCACAATACTGGAAGAATTCGGCGAATAGTTGTTTAGTTGGATCGTCATAATTTGGGAAATTAGCAAGAAATTGCTGATAAAAATCCGGTTCAATAGTTCCATTTATAATATTTTGAAGTTTATCCGCCATAACTTGACAGTCTCCCATCAGCAACATGCCAAAAATACTTTTCACTATTCGAAAAACATTGCATAATACTCTATTCAATACGAACTGAAGTTACGCATCATTTTCCAAAAAACAAAGTAAAAATTCACGAGCTACATAAAACTGCATCTTAACCGCTCAAGAATTCTCCGTCGACTGATGATCATGAAAACTGAATTTTCATATTTAACATACAACTATTACTATTACTAATTCAAGTAATTGTATAAAATTTCTGATTGAAAAATTAAATATTTTATATAAAAATATAAATAAATGAACAAATGTGTATATATAATATTAATTAAGAAGAAAATGAGAACTTTGTAGTCCTGCAGCGCCTATATACAACATATCTTTAATCCTCAAACCTAGGCTTGTATACATTTCTTATTTATGCTATTTAATTGCAATATGGATGGCCCGAAGAAGTCTAAGAATTTATTGATGTGGCACTCGAGCGTTGACATGTTGAAAACCCCTACCTTAAGACATGTAATTGAGTGATGAAAGTTTGGAGTAGGATTAAGGCATTTAGGTAATCTCTTCGCGATGAGCGGCGCGCATACGAATCCTTGAATTTTAACATTAATATTTTAGTACAGAAGCTTTCGCTTTATTTAATTACAACATTTCAGCAATTAAATAAGACAAAAAATACGGTGCGAAATTTTTTTGCACTACAATTAAAAGAAGCGTACTTGAGGCTCTTTACGCAAGGGTTAAATGCTAGATAACGCCAAAAATAGACTTTAAATGTTAATGATCAACGTCGTGTTCAGTTTGCATCTTTGCATCCAAAATACAGCTTGAAAATTATTACAAAGTTTCGAAATGCAAACATAAAGCTTTGTCTTTCGATGAACTACTTATAGAATTTTGAAAGATACTGATTATTTTCCTTGGATCCCGCCAAAATATTCAAATAGAAAAATTTCTTAGGGATCGTAGAACTCAACAATCATTAAATCGACTCTATACTTCACAGATATCAATCGAATAAAATTTATCAAGTTATTAGTAAAACAGGATCTATCTAAAGAGGCTTCAAAGCGTATTGCGGGAAAGAAACGCTTTGTTTAGGATTTTTGGGACAATATGTCAATATCTTTTAACTGTTTTTGTTATTGCTGTGAAAAGAAAAATACAAGATTGTATTTCGAGAAACAGTCAAATAATAAAAGATCTTGTATTTTGCATTAGAATTTCCGAAACAAAGTAATGTAAGCATTGTAACAATAAATTATATCCTAACAAAGTTATGTTTCTTTATATGTTTGTCATTTTTTTTGCTCTCTAATGTACTTAATAATTTCAACTATCGTTCATTTATAGGAAAAATCAATTTGAATAAAACTTTTTAAATTTTTCGATATACATAAGTTTAATTTTGTTTAATTTTCATAGCATAATAAAATGTGAAAGTTTCAGATTCATCTTATTCGTATAATATTTCATAAAAGAAGTGTATAAAAAAGTTTTTAATAAAAAAAATAAAACTATGCATATATTTGGACAACATTTAAGTATCAGATTCTGTAGTAATAACACTGGTGTAAAAAAACCTCTGTATCTTTCAAAATATATTAACTTGGGACTAATTGTAAGAAGCTAAACTACAAACTACAATTAACATTAAAAGAAAATGGCAATGTATTCATTTTTCATTGAAACACTTTACGTTCTTTGGAAGATTGCCAAATTTATTAAATAAAAAAAATGTGAATCAGTATAAAAGCTACATTTTAATGCATATAACATACTCTCTGTATTTTGTTAAACATTAAGTAAACTGTATTTTATAATTTTCTTTCAGAAGACAATACTCATGTACCACTGCTTGTCTGCCACACCCGTCATAGGGTGTCTAAAAAAGTAAATGTATAGCAAGCTGAAAATGGAATTACTGCATTATTGGAGAACGAATACATTGAAACATTCATAAAATGCGTTAAATAGTTACAACGCAGAAAGGCTGTTTAACAAATTACGAAAACTGTGGCATGATGGAAATAAAATTATCTTTGCTCTAATAATTTTCTTTATAGGAGCTTTTATAAAGTTATTTGTAAATGTTAGTTTTGCATCCACTTAATCATAATTATCTGATGCTAAATTGAAATATTTTTAAAAAGAAATTTTTATCACTACATCTGATTATTTCCTGATCACTACATCTATTCACTACCCTATCACTACATCTATTATATTCTGATTAACTCCGCTTATCATATTTCATAATTAACAAAATAAAACAAGAACGAAAAATCATGCGTCAAACATAGATTAGGAAACACTTTCCAACACATCCAGAAAACTGTAACGAAACTTCAAGGTTAAATAAGGTAAAATAAGATATGTAAGTAACGAGTTTAGAAAACATAAAACACATTCAAAAATACAGTTTTTTAAATTACCTTCCATTGTAAAAAAGTAGTCGAATTATTTTGTGCAACCCTGTATATGATCTGTAGATTCGGATATATAATACATAACATGATAAAATTTAGTTCAGATAAAAAATTCATATTTAACAATTTTCGCCAATCGATGGAAATGCATCGAAATCTTTTGCACAGCCCTTTATATTATCGAAACACTTTTGTACACACTGTCATAACCCAGTGTTCCGAGCGGGATCTGTCTATTTCGGTAGCATAAACACGGGGTACAGTTTGAATTATCAAACTGTTGGATTTATTCACTGTTAAAAATACAAGGTATCATTAAATACTAAAAGTTTAGTACCCTTAATGTCATTCGTTATAGTTTTTGTCAGAGTCCGTCGACGGAACAGAGTTCATGTGATTCAGTTTTATATTCCTTTAAATCATGGGGCACTAGATGTTCCTGTTACTTCGTGGCACTTAGCCCCTCTCTTCTCATTATCTCGCAGCAACAGGGAGAACGGAGTTCCCTCGCTATTTCTCGCTCCAAAACAGGATTGTCTCCCGTCAGAGGCAGGGAGAAAAGATTTCCCTCCTCTTCGGATTCTCAAACCAGAATGAATCTCTTCTTCGGCCAATTTCTCTCTAAAGTCCCCAAAGGGGGGGTGGGGGGGGACATGGGCGGTGATCACCGTAACATTTAGTTCTATCATAACCGGTTACCGCCCCATTGGGTCACGGCGATTTCATCATGACGACTGCCACTGGGAGCCGAAAGTTTCAACCGTGAGAACTGGGGTGTTAATGTCATTCATTTCAGTAACACAGGTCGCCAATAATTCTAGCATATTTCACACTAGCAGTACAAACTGTCACCGGAAAAAGATTGAGGAGTGCTTTTGATGTTTCGATCTGCATAGGTGGTCTTTTCTGAGCCATGGGAACTGATCTTAGGCGAGAAACTGTATTAATTAGCTGGGAAAGCTTCAAGATCTCACAACAGCATATATTAAGCTAAAATTTAATTCAGGTAAAAAACACATAAGACAACTTAAAAATTACTTCCAGAAATTACCAACCGTAAACGACATAGTGTTTGGTTCTTTGCGTAGCCCTGTATATGAATTTATTGATATTCCAGAAACTTATATTAGTCTACCAAATATAGTTGAGCAGGAAAATGCGTAACACAATTAAAAACTACCTTTAAACAATTCACTCCCCTAGTCTGTAATATTTACCACATTCCTTAGTGTAGCCCTGTATATGAGCATCCGAATTTATACACACCACATAATTTGAAAAAATTTGTTAAACTGAATTACGCAAACCAAACTTGTAAACGCACTTATCAAACATAGACTGTAATTAACTCACGTATAGTGTAACCGATATCTTTTGTCTGTCCCTGTAAATGAACGATAAACGCAATGCACACCATAATTTTAAGTGAGACATTTATAGTGCCCCTGAGTAATGCATATAATTTTCATTATCTTTGAAATAGTGAAACATCATTAAACTACACTGCAAACGATTTTTCCCCGTAGAAAATTATGTAAGAGACTTCTTTTATTTGACTCTGTAAATAAATAATAAATTCTTTGCACCCAATATTCTACAAAAAGATATGATTTAATGCGCTTCATAATTATATATCAATTTCATCATGTTTTAAATGGCGTAGTTTCATCAAAATGCACTTGAAACGATTATTTCGCATTGATTGTAATGGAATGGACTACCTTTGACTGCCCCAGTAAAAAAAACTATAAGTGCTACACATTCATTTGCAATAGGGAACATGCTGTAATAAACGACAATAACTTTCACAAATTTCAGGGCAATCCGAGTATATTTACGCGAGTTAGAGCACGGACAGACGACCAGATAAACCGAAGTCATAAACACTTTTCAACTAGGTTGGAAACTGTTAAAAACAAATTTGAACTTTATTATAAAGTAAGGCATTTCTTAATTCATAAATCCCCTCATGTCACCTGTTGTCTTTCAGTATATTTCCAAAATTCTTAAATAAAAGTCTTTAAAATAGCCAATGTTGCCGCTTTTTTTTTACTAATATATTTTTAATAAATTAATTTAAATAATCTTAATTTATTAAAACATAACATATACTTTATAGCATGGTCAAATTTTATTATTAATAATGTATAATTTTTATAAGTCTTATAAATATGCAATTAATTAGATTTTAATTATATTCTAGGTAATCATTAAAAATAGCGCGATTGATTTTTTTAATAACGTAAAACAATTTTCTTGATAAAAATCCATTACATAAGAAAACAAAATCATAATTACACAATAGAAAAACCTAAGAAGGTTTCCAAACATAAACAGATTAACATAATTTCACAATAAGAAAGTATGGACTAAAAGAAAGGTGCAGGGATTTTCAAAAAGAATGGTTAAACTTTTTATATGCAATACCTAATACATAATCTTTTTTTTAATGTGAGCAAACATTTTTTTAAGGTCATTAAAAATATTTTAGATGATGAATTTGGAAATAAATTTTAATTGACAAAAAGAGGAAAAAAACGGCATTTTTTTATTGAAAAATCTGCTTATTAGAAGGAATGAGATTAACTTGTTTGCTGCACTTTTTTTTATAATTTTTCTTTTGAAATGTTTATAATTAAATTGTTTTAAAAAAGTGTTTTTTTATTTAAAAAGCATGAATGAGTTGCATTGTATCTATTTTTAAATGGTTATGCGGATTTTAGGATAAAGTAATTTTACTTAATACAAAACCTATTATAGCACGAATTAAATAAAATGACTATAAAAACTGAGTATGTAGTGTTCGCTGTTTCAATATGAAGTAAAGACGAACTTTTACTTTAAAATATATATAAGTACATGAAATTATATATACAGATATGCTATTCACAGTTCAATACATTGTTCGAAATTCAGTGGATGCAGCGAAGGCACCATGGGTCCGCTTAGATAGTCGATACTGACTCAACTGTCTGATTGCTAACTAACTTAAAACGAACCGTAAGTTTTTATGCACTTACATAAGGTTAAATTCAGAAGTCCTGACACCATAGTCTGTTGCTACAGTAAAACTGAACAATCGTGGAAAAAAATCTAAAAAAAAACATATTCTATGAAACGTATTTAGAAAAACATATTGTATAAAACGTATTTAAAAAAATATATCTTATATTATTCTGGACATTAGTAAAAATATTATTAATCATTATTAATAAAAGGCAATGACCCCATGGTCATATCGGCTAATGTAAATGCAGACTATTCCACGCTAAATTCTAAATGCGATTGCAACAATAAAGCGAACGGTATTGTCAGTTGTCAAACGATAAACCAGAATAATACAAAATGCGCAAAGGCTTATAATTAAAATATTTCACCCAAACCAATGTCAAGGAAAACAGTAACACTGATTTTTTTTAATTATGTTTCTACTAATTATATAGTAACCGCGTAGGAGCTCTATTATGTTTCAAAAAATTAGGAGGCTTTATTTATTTAAAAGAGAGTATGTCATATTAAAAAAGACATTACAATATAAGAACACATATTTTATCAGACAATTAAATGCATTAAACCAACATGAGGGAAAAATTGACCTGTTCCAGTACTCGAACCTGAGTCCTTCAGCGTACCGTGCTCTGAGCCAGAGCATCAGCACCAGAGCATTGTGCAGATACCAGAGCATCAGCACGGTACGCTGAAGGTCCCATATTCGAGTCCTGGTCAAGGTCAATTTTTCACTCATGTTGGTTTAGTGTAGTTACTTGTCTGATAAAATGTATGGTCTTTTAGTTTAAAATAAAGTAATAAGACGTAGTGTTTATGCTTTAATATATAAAAAATGCATTAATTGTTATAATACTTATGTGCAATCATTCGTTATAAGATGTTGATTCTCATATATATAGAATTATGAAATTTTGAATTTGTTTGACACTTGTTAAAAGAATAATGCTGTTCTTTTTTATAGAAAATGTTTTGCTCATATTATACATTGACTTGGAGATATCATACCTTTCAATACAGCAAAATATTAATAATATTTTTTATTGTCAAATTTTAGTATTTAATATGAGAAACAATTTTCGATGACGAGCTATTCACAATTTTTAAAACAAAACTTTTATCGCTATCAATACACGTAAATAATCATCTAAATTTGCTGATTCATTATTCATTTATTCAATTGTTTTTTTTTTAAGTTTTTTTTTTTTTTGGAGATTTTTTATGATTTTACCTGAATATGTAAGAGAAAAATACTATATGCATAAATATTTTCTGTGTTCCTAAGCAATATTGCAAGTTTAAATTGTCTAATTACATAGACATTTGTTAACTAATTAAAGCACTGGTAGCTAATTATTGTACTCAAGGACACAATTAACAAAAGTTACTAATCGCACGCTTTTTACGATAATATTTCAAAAATTACATTATATTTACTTAACTTATTTTTCATTTTACACCCATACCCAAATTTGTTAAACGCAATTATACATTATTAAAGCTCAAATTATCTTCATTTAATTGTATGATTGCTTTCAAAACCGACCATAATAACCTCAGAGTAAGTATACTATATGGTTAGTCTGTGATAATAACATACTTCAACCTATATTAAAATTTGTTTAGAATCATGAAATATAAGTGCTGTTTGGAAAATATTTTTGAATGTATTTTTATTATTATCAATAACGCATTTCGGTTTTTCAAATTACACACGATTCTAAAAAAATACAGGCATTTCTCATAAAAATATACATCAGTTAAATGAAATATTAGTAAAAAAAAATAATAACACAAAATTCTATAATTTTGAATAAAAATCTATTTAAAAAAAAAGTTGTAACCAGATAATGTATAGCACTTTGTATTTTATTATGTAACGCGTCCTAATCGCGTCTTATGTTACGGTCTTCTTCCATAATGCAATGAACTCTTCTAAGGTCGAATTAATCTTTCTTAGCGAAAAGCTGTATCGCACCATTAAAAAAATAGCAAATTACTTTTTGCGACAGATTTGCTTATTTCTTTTAAATGCCGAAAATACGTAGCATCATATTTAATATTATATCAGAAAAAGGATCTATTGTTGTATCATTTTAAATATTTATTGCGAAGAAAAATCTATTACGAAATCATTTTCTTTTCGCTATTTTTAACAATTAAAAATTATACACTACCAACTGTTGTATCAACCTAATAGTTGAGTTTTAATTGAAACATGATTATGGAAGTTTCCTTATTAGTCTCTATTACTTTCATTTCTTGGAAAATGGTTGCAATATCGATTGTATATAAGTACGTCAGCAATTACAGAAAGGAAAGATGTATGTAAGTATGAAAATAATGTATTAATTTTGAAATTATGTATTAGGTATAGAGTTTTCAGCTAAAAAATGTTTGAAACCTTCAAAAATAATTTTTGGCTTCAAATACTTTAAAAAATTATACACTTCTGAATGGAATACAACAAACTGCATGAAAATATTCAAATTAGAAAAAGGTATACATTTGAATTCGTAAAGTCGTAATTTAACACACTCCAATTTATGTTAAATTTTGCATGCTCTTTTCAGAAAACTGTGTTTTTACTTCATGTGTGTGCACAGTAAAAAAAAAAAAAAAAAAAAAAAAAAGAACTTTCAGCAGAAAGATAATTTTTTTTGTACAAGTATGTATAAAATAATCATATAAAAACAGGTTTTATTTATACAGGTATGTGTAAAATGTTCATAAAATGTATGTGTAAAATTCACCCTTACGAAATGTCTAATAAAGCGGCCGGCGGCTGCACAAGCCATCCCTCATCGAGTTCATGGATGAAATTCCAGGATTATATAGAACTCGATTAGCATATTAATATTGAGCTGGTCAGCCAAGTCATATCTTAGTGGAAACAACCTGCATATCCAATTGATTAGTAGTTCCCCATTGAGTTTTCTAATGAAATTCCTGCATCAGGTGGCAAACTGCTCCCGTACACAAGGAGGAATTTCAATATAAAACTCAATGGGAAACTACCAATCAACCAATAAAATTGGTTCTGGGGGTGGTTTGCAGCAAGATATGACTTGGCAGACCAATGCCATATAAATATGCTAATCGAGTTCTCGTAATATAATCTTGCAATTTCATCCGTGAACTCGATGAAGTGATGGTCTGTGCTGCCGCTGCCCGCACTGTAGGATTTTTTACAATAAAAGGACACAAATTGCATTAAGAGTCTGATTTTAAGACTTACACGTAACAACAACAAAAAATCTAATTGCAACAAAAACAATTTCCAGCGTTTAATTAATAAAACCGTAGTCTAATACCCTGTTCACATCGGACATTTAAGATATCTTAGACCGCCATTTTTGAGGTGGTACCCTCACGGAAATGAATACCTGTCCATACCGCAAAACTCATCTAAGATAACTCATTAAACATCACCGTGTCCGAAATCTGAACAAACATAGAATGTTCGCACTCGCATATGTTAAAGGCAACCTCAACAGCCAATCGGCCTCCCGAGCCAATCAGAGTGAGTAGTACTGGCTGTATCTAGCAATAGAAAGTTCGAACTCACTAAGTGAGTTTCTGTAACTCCCTCAGTGAGTTAGGCGGTCTAATATATCTTAACTATCCGATCTGAACGTAGTACACGGTTGTAGATATGATATGCATTAAAAGTAGATATATATACATTTTCAACTTCAAATTCATCCGGTTTTAATATGAATAATTTCATGCGGTTTGTCTTGTTCGATTCAGAGTCGCATATACATTTTTAGTTAAACAGCAAAAAAAAATCGATTTTTTTTAAAGTTTAAAACTAATGAGTCTCCTTTAAATTTATTTTTTGCATCAACAGATTTTTTTTCAATTTTGAAGATATGTCAGACAAGACAAAATAAAGATAGTGTTCCTATAAGTTCCATGTTTTTAACTTCACAATCATTCATTTTACATGAATTTTCTATTTCTTCATTTAGTTTTTTTTCAACTCTGTATATATAAAACGTGTTTTAAAACGTATTATTCAATTAAACGTATTATTAAGTTAAGTGCATTTGGGTCTTTCTCAGATAATGGTAAATTTTGGCTTTTAGAAAAAGATAAAGTTTTATTTTTTTATTTGCTTATAGAAGGTTTGCTAATACCGAAACATGCATTTCAAATATTATTTTCAATTATATTATGTGTTTTTTAGCTTAAATTACAATGTATTTTAAAATATGGAAATTTTTTACTAAAAGGAAGGTCTAAAATTGTCGGTATAGTACATCCATGAAACAATAAATCAAAAACGACTTGATAGTAATGACAACGGCAATGACAGTTTTAACGTTAAGATCTTACACGTGAAAACACTCGCACGCTTATGTTAAGCCTATGGGATCGTTCTTTTCTGCTGCTTTTTTAATGAGGTTATTTTCACTTTCTAAACCGGTTTCGAAAGTGAAAGTAACTTTCTATAACTAAAATTAAAAAAATGAAAACGAGATTGGTTAGAGATCAACCTCAATCCTAAGCAAAAAATGAATAATAATAATAATAATAATTTAGAATTATTAAAATCCTAGCGAGAAATTTTAGAAGGATACTACCATGGATTTAACATTATTTTGCAATTTTCTTTGCATTTCTAGTGCAGCCTCTTAAGCCTCGTTTTAGCTCTAAAGTATAACAATTGAAATCTTATGGGAGTAATTATTCTGCAAGCAGTCAGAAACCTTTTTTATACTTTATTTAGCAAAGTTAAATTATTAAATATATATTTCAGCAATAATGAACGGTGTAATGACACATAATCTAACTATAATTTTAGAACAAAAGGAACAAAATTAAGTAGTACTTACATAGTTAATCAAAAACAGACATTATTGCTCGTAAAAACAAGTGAGACTGTACAGTCTCAAAATGTCGCCATATCAAATCGCAATCTAGTAGAGAGCTGAATGAAAAATTAGTGTTTACCATGATATCGACTTTTACAGTTCTTGAAGCATATAGGGCATATTTTATTGTTCCTACCAGCATTCCCAATAACTAATCTTTGAAATAAATTTCTTAACATATCTGCAATAGAAATATATCATGAAAGTAATTCTTTCGAAATAGTGGAAGGAACAATAAAATATTTCCTATGCACTGCTAACCATCATTTACTATGACTAACTCTATGGGCAAATTTGAACAAGGATAATTAAAAATAGTGTTTTATATATTCTCTTTAGCATCAAATATATAAAAATATATAAATAAATGAAATACACCTAGGTAATCGTTGCATTTCTTCTAAAGCTTTCCAATTCATAAAAAATAATTAATACATTACAGTTTGGAACAAGCCATGGTAATGATATCAACAAATTTGCAATTTGTTTAAACATTGAAATTATTATTTTTTATATTTAAACTAGTACAAAATGTAGCTCTTAAGAGAATTATGGACAAAAAATTTAAACACCCATGGTTGACTCGATTAATTCACATTTTTTACCAAATACAAAAAATTTACCATAATCTACGAATGACCCATTTGTCAAATATTCTTCCTGTAATTAAACGCATCATAAGACACTTTAGGGCTATTAAATAATCTGATACTCTAACTTATTTGATCTCGGTAGTAATGACGTATATAAAGTTACTATAATTCGTCGTTAAAAGATTTTCAAATTTGATTATTAATCGTATTTCAAGATACTGAAAAAATAAGTGTTTCTTAAATTGGTAAACTGCAACAAGGGGTAATTATAAACTGACGTTATTACACATTTTCCCAAACTTTTATTAGATACATTTTTAACACCATTTAATATACAATGTAATATTTTAAAACTTATTTATATGTATTTTTACACTAAATTAAAATTGTTTGCAGCTTAATGGACATATACGTAATTATTGCAGCTTTTTTGAAAGAGGAAAATACCTCAATACTATAGACAATTTGATCAACTTAATATTTCGCAGTTGAGCAAAAAGCAGGTTAATACAATCCATAACTAAAAAAAAGTTAAAAGTAAATTACTATCAGACATTTAACTTAAAGGAATATTTTTGAAGTTTTTTTTATTATTTCATGAACAATATAACTATTAGCATTTATTTCTTCTTTAGTCAAAACAAGGAGAAAATAATGAAGACTTTTATTATGTAAATTGTTCTTCCTTTAAAGTGGTTTTCTTTTATTAGTACTTTAAGTCTTGCGTTTAAATGGCTAAAAATAAAACTTATCCAAGACACTATAATTAGTTCTTGCACGCTTTATCAAATTCGATCATTAATCATATTCACAGGTAATGGATAAAAAAATGTTTCTTAACATTGTGAACTACAAAGGTTTTATTTCCAAATGCACGTAATTATACATGCTCCTAAACTTATTTTAGGCAGTTTTTTGTTAACATTTAAAATACAATGTAACATTTTAAAACATAACTTACATGATAAAAATGTACCCTCGCCCACTCTTCGTTTCGGATGCACTGAAAAAAAGTTATTTGTGGCTTAATGTGCATGTATTAAGTTATTATAGCTCTTTTGAAAAGTAAATTGCTCCTTTCAATGCTATTAATACTTTGATTAACTTAGGATTTTGAATTTTAGTAAAAAACAGATGAAATCATTAAATACAATGAAATAGTTTGGAAGCAAAACAATATCATGGCTTTTATTTTTTTTAAGATTAACTTTTTAAAATTCTGATATATTAACATTTTCTTTCCCTGTGGTTCTTCTAATATCTGTGTATTATAAATTTATTTCCCAGAAAGGAATTATACATTTACGAACATTTTAAAGAATTATACGTTAATCACGTATGTGTACATTTTTCCAAACTTATATTAAACAAGTTTTTAATAATATTAAAGATACAACGTAATATTTTTAAACGTACTTACATTATAATAAATGGACTCTTTCCTCTGCCTTTCTGATATACTAAAAGAGTTGTTTGCAGATTAATGAACATATATGGAGTTATCATAGTTCTTTTTCAAAGAGAAAAAAGCCCCTTAAAATGTTAAGTCTTTCATTATCTTCTATTTTTGCATTTTAGTAGATTTTAACAGATTCATTTTAACAGATTACATTTATGCAATCATTAAAAAGGGGGAGACGTTTTAAATAAATTATTACCAGACATTTTACTAAAAATCTACTTTCTTTTTCCGAACATTTCGTCAAAAAAATAAATCTCGGCATTATTAGTTCTTATTTCTCCTTGAAAGAAATTTATTCAAGCCTTTTATTACTTAATTTTTTCTGCTATTAAGAACGATTTTATTTTTTCTGTAACTGAAGTCAAGCGTCGATTTATTCTAAAAAATAAAATAAACATAAGGCTTTATAATTAGTAATTGTACTCTTTTCCAAATTCCGATTGAAAAGGCACTGACTAAAAAGGTGCTTCTTAAATTGGTAAACTGCAAAAATATTATATGAAAATGCGCATTATAATGCATTTCCTTTCAAAAATTTTAATAGCATTTAAGATACAATGTGATAATTTAACCCCTTCGGGACCAGCCTCTCCTACAAGACTTTTATTAGATTGACACCCCATTTGTTTTATAAAATTTACTTCACTTATTTAATAATGTCATTTTTAAGGCAAATATTTATTTTCTTCATTACTAATAAGAAAAACAATTGCTAGATGCATGGTCCCGTAGAGATTAATCATATACTAATAAATGCACTTCATTCCGTTCTCATATACAAAGCTGTTTTCAGCGTATTGAGAATATATGCAATTATAACGGATCTTTTTGAAAGAGAAAAAAAATCCTTTCAAGGTAATTATTTGATTAACTTGTATTTTTCAATTTTAACAAGATGCAGATAATTTCGCGTGAGAAAGAAATGTTTGATGTAAATTACTGATAGAGGCTTTATTTAAAAAAAAAATAATAATTTTGAAATTCTATTCTAAAAACATTATTTTTCAATTGTTTCTTCTAATATATGAATAATTTCCATTTTTATTTCACCATTCATATAAAAAAGTCAAGCGTTTTATTACTTAAATGGTCCTTTCCTTAAAAAAAGGATTTTCCATTAATAGTTAACTCGCAGGTCACTTGGTAATAAAGATAGAAAAAAATATTCTGTATAGTTAAAAAAAACTATATTATAAATTTTACAAATGTCATCCATGAAGAATATAAAGTTTGCAGCATTACTTGTGAGCCCTTTTTTATTTACCCATAGTACTGAAAGTCTAGAAAAACAATCTTTAATACTGACCATTATTATTATAAATTTCTTTTAAGTTACA
Source organism: Maratus michaelseni (assembly GCA_963931845.1). Lineage (NCBI taxonomy): Eukaryota > Metazoa > Arthropoda > Arachnida > Araneae > Salticidae > Maratus > Maratus michaelseni. The sequence continues at coordinate 121,643,085 of OZ007589.1, forward strand.
CAATTTTAATATTTTTCCAAACGAAAAAAACAAGAGTTAATAAAACCTGTTTTTGGTTGATTTTTCTCGATAAAGAAAGCTTTTGGTATCAAATGGAGATATTTGAAAAATTAAATGCATTTTTATATATATCTTTTAATAATTATTTTTTAATTGCTATAAAACAATGTATTTTGTTAAATAAAGATTTAATTCGGGAATAAAAATTAATTACTACTGTCAATGATTATTAAAAAGCACGAATAATGGTGGTATCACACGTACTCTCATATCATAGTCAATATCGGAGTTCGCTAATTACCACTCCCGATAAGAACTTCATTTACTAATTTAAAGTTATTTATTGCGATTATTTTATTTCAATTCCTTAGATTATTGGCTATATGTTATAATTGTACTGTTGTAGTCACTTATTTACTTCTCAAACTGTACTAGTTTAACTACTTTCTGCTTTGTATTTGGCGTTATTTCGTACTTGTTGCTAAATTATGTCGCCAAAGATAAAAATGCAAGCAAACACGCATCAAGCTATTTTATTTCAAAAGGATGCAGCGTTCAGAATCTAAATTTTGTAATGGAGGGGGGGGGGGGGGGGGGAGGAGGGAGCAGGAAATTTTCTTATACTTTAAGAAAAATAAAATTTAATAAATGAAAATTTAATCTAGCAGCTATTTATAGTTAATTATATTTTACCTTTTAATAATTTTCTTTTAAAACAATCTTGATAATCTTTTTTAAAGATAAACAATTATTATATAGACATACATATTTATTCGTAAATCGGTGGAATAGTAAAAATATATTCACCGTTGTCCGTTCATCCAAGGCTGTCTGTTAGATGGTTGGCGACTTTCTCTCCAACATGGTTTATTATTTAGAAATTGCGTTTCAGAATCAGCCGGAGTGGCTGAGTGGTTAGAGCGATAGCCCAGAACGCTGTGGACCCAGGTTCGATTCCTGGCTCTCGCTAATTTTTCACTTCATGTTAGGATTATTATATTTAATGTATGTGGGTGAGAATGTCATTTTCAGTCTATTTTTTCCTTTTTAATTATTGAATTTCAACCACCCTAAAATTTTGTCTACCCCCTCCTAGCGGTGTATAAATTTAAACCTTTATATGTTTTTCCATTTGTTAAGCAAATTGTGCCCTTTTTTTACTTATTAATAATAAATAACGCATATACCCCTCCCCCCCCCCCCTCCAGTTAAAATATTTTGTAACCCTTCAAAAAAAATTAAAATTAAAATGTATATATTTTCGAAAACAAAAATAAATTGTAACGTAAAACTTTCCTAATAGAAATAGATTTCTAGAATTTTCAAATATTCGAACTCAAAATTAAAGCTCATTCCGCCAAACAGTTTTTAAGTTATGCTTAAAAAAACACTTGTCTTGTAATCTGTTTTGCAACGATCGAACATTTATATTTTATTAGGAGGTGCAAACATAAAACCTGTGTAATTTCTAAATTACTTTAACGAGTGACTTTCAGTTTGACACACGAAGGTGAAATTTACCGAAAAATATGATGTCGAAATTAGGGTTTATTACTAAAAGTTTTAGAATATGTTACAATTGTTATAAGTAACTTCCTCCTTCCCCTCTGCAAAATTTATGTACAGAATTATTATTAGATGTTATTACTAATCTATTGTTACTTGTGACATTTTTATACAGTGATTTGCGGCAAACTTAGTAGAGCGTATAACTCCCCCCTCCCCTCCAGGACTGCACACAAAATGTATAAAAATAAGGATTGTGTTTTTGAAACGAAAAATATCAAAAACTCATTTAAACTTTCGAAAAATGATTAAAATCATCAAAACCAAGGAAGAAAACACTGTAAAAGATTGGGTAGTATATCTAAATTCTATTACGTATTTCAATTTTACATTACATTCAATATGTAACATGAATTACATTTAAAATATATAAAATATATTAACTAAAAATGTCATAATAGTGATTTTGGCAAAATAACTAAAACTTAATTTAAAATCTTTCTTTGCGTTACAGATTTCGGCTTAGCGATAAAGTGCTGTTCCAATAAATGTGACAAAAAACTAGTTTTAATATACTATTTTTTTTCTAAATCACTTAATACTAATAGTTGAGAATTCTTAATATTTACAGGTAATGAAAAACATAAAGTGAAGATATGGACTCTATAATTTAGAATTTTTATGTTATATGAGCGAGAGTATTGTTTTTATAATCTTGGAATTTTAACTAAAATGATCACAATAATATATATATAAAACAGACACGAAAAGAAACTGCAATGTATAAAATGTTAGTACACGATAATGCTTCCTGTTTATCAATCGATCTCTACACTAAATATTAAAACACCTGCTGCAATTACTCGCCAAATGTTACAGCCTCTCCTTACATTAGCAGATAACTTTCAGTAGGGAAAATAACCCATACAAGTTGCAGCGTGAAAGTGTAGCTCCAAGAAATCGAGAGGCAATAGCATATACTTCATATCGTATGGTATTCCGTGTGATAACAACTTAAGTAACTTTTCTTTTTCAGTCCGAATAAATATAGAAAATGCTTTTTAAATAGGATAATATCGTAAAATACCTATTTCATTTCATCCTCACATCTTTTTCGTGACTTCTACAATACTTCTGCATTATGCTGAAGTGCAATCGTACATGCCTAAATGCACTTTCCTTCAGAAATGCCAAATACACTTACTTTTGTTTCCTTCAAAATCACGCCCAATGGCACGAAATTTCAAATCTAAACGCTTTCACAAAACTAAAAAAAGTCTTCCGGCCTGTACCGGTAGGAAACGTTAGTTTCCACATCCCTTGTTTTTAGATTTGTAATTCTACTGTACATCTTTCTGTATTTGAAAAATTAAAGTGGCGGCTATTTTAAAACAAGATGACAGATAAAGATGGCCAACGTTGTCGGTCGATAACTTGATAAGTCCTGTACACATGCTCAGTCACATCCAGATTGGTTAATAAATACGAGTGCAATCCCATGACATAACCCGGATTGTTTCAATAGGTCAGGGACCCTAGAATTTCAAACTGGTATATACCAGCCAATTTTTAATATAAAAGCGAAACAAAAGATGTTCCGGAAACCTTTTATGAAACTCAAACACTTAAAGAAAAATAATTTTTTAATCTCTACTTTTTTTTCTTTGTACATCTTTTTAAGTTTCAAAAATTCAAACCTCTTTAAGTGGCCCCCATTTGAAACATGATGATGGATGAAGTAGCCAATGAACTCGTTCGAGACCTTGGCATGTCCTATACATGCTCAGTCACATTCAAATCGGTTCACAAATACGAGACTTACAACATAACAAAAATAAGATTGTTTCAAAATGTCAGCCAACTTAGAATTATCTCAGCCATTTTTCAAGATAAAGCCAAAACAAAAATTCTCCGGAATCCTTGGATTAAGATCTAACACTTAAAGGAAGCATTTTATTTTCTTTCAATTTGTAGTTTTTCTGTATATCTTTTGAAATTTATTTTTTTTTATTATTTGTTTAAATATGTATATAAAAGGATATATGGATATATAGATATATAGATATATATATAGGAGAAAGAAGGGTAAAACCGGGTATTTAACGATTTTTCTTTGTTGACAAAAGTCTAGATGTGCGGACAAAACGGAACACCCCACAAAAGTGTTTGGGGACATCTGCTATTGAAAAACCACGCCTGTTGATACAAGAAAATTCTTTTTTACTTAGAAAAAAAGGCGTTTACTAAGATCATATGAAACAGCTCCGAATTTTGGTGGTATGATAAAACCGGGTACTAATCAGAAATTAAGTTTTTAGACTTCTATTAACAAACAGCTTTATTGTAATAAATTTTGAATAAAACATATATAAACTTTTTAAGGGCAGTAACTTTTATTTCAAGTTTTCAAGCAATTTTTATTGTTGTCATGTAATGGCTTTCTCAGCTTTTACTTCTTGTGTGCGCTACACTCCGCACCGCATGTGCCCACTATTTTCAGACCGAACATGGCATCCATCCTTCACCACCTTCAACAGGTGGTGAAGGATGGATACAATTCATTGCAAAATTCAATGTAAAATCATGGGTGGTTTTTTCCAACAGACGACCAAAAAATAACATGGTCGTTCTCTTGGATATCTGAAAGTACACACTTCTACTTGGCGTCAAAATATCGTGTGAAAGCTATAGAATACAGTGGTTTATTTACCTAAATCGATCCATCAGGCTAGATTTATTTGAAAAGTAGATAAGACAGAGAAAAAATAAAACTTTTGAGGTGAATTTATATTAAATAGCACTGCACGCACACTGAGATTAACTCACTTCAAAAGCCAATGGCACACTGCTAGGGGACGCTAAGGAATGTAGTCAAGACGGGTGCTGTCCACAAAGCAGCACCCATAATTAAAAAAACAGTGTAGCCGGTTTTACCCTACTCTCCCCGACATATATATATAAATCAACATTTGAACGGGGGATGTTTTTGGGGTCATGATCCGTGAAAATATACCAAAATTTTTCGGAATTGCTTTCTTCCAGACAGCTGAAATAGGTAGTTTTTCACTTTTTGTATTGGAAGCTACCTAATACTTTTCACGCAATTTTATACCAGTTGAAAATCATTTATTAATCGTCTGAAGATGTACTTCGGACATTTTTTCATTTGATATGTATTTACTGTAGCTTACTTATCAGTAATACTTATTTGATTTTTACAAGATATAAAAATCTATATATATTTTTAAAAAATGTTCAATTTGTATTCACAAAGTTAGAAAGTTGTAATTTTTTTAATCAAATCATGGATATAATCATGACCGATACGATGACATATGACAGCATTACTTTGCTAAAAAAAAAAAAATAATAATAAATGTACAGTTATACTTTATAATACAAAGTCAAAGGCCTATAACTTTAAATTTAAACTAGCATTTTACTCTAAAATAAGAAACATTTTTGTTTGATATATTCAGAGATAGAATCTAATATGTTTAGGTAATCATAGTAAATTTAGTGATGATATTATTTCCTTCGGAAAAACAGGAAAAAAATGCAATATGTTGAGAATGATGATTGTGTGATCAATTGTTGTGTAGAATAATTAATAAAATGCTGCTTCGAGATCTGAACGTGATCGCGTACTTGCGAATGCTGCCTTTTGGTCGCCAGCCTCAAATATATGTTCGCCCATAGCGACAAGAGAATTCGCGCCGAAGTTGAAATTGTAGCTGTCAACAGTTCTGAGAAAGGATAGCCAGCGTCCACCTCAATATGCATTGTAAACTCTCCTATTTGGCTCCTATACTCTAAAATAAGCAATTATGATTGAATTATTAGGCAAAAAAATTCCGTGAAACACTATTTCTTACGACTCGCACTGAATTAGCTATTCGGGTACTTGTTTGTTAAATTAGCCTTAGTGAGATAAGGCAAAGCTAGGATAGTCTGCCCACAATTCAAAAGAATAACAATAAAAATCTAATTATTAATTTTTAGTTAAACTATCTATGAATAATTTTGACTTCATTTGTTTTTTATGCATTTCCAGTGCTATTTTGTTGTTATGTTGTAATTTAATAGAACAATTGTAATAAAACCAAGAAAGTTATTTTGCGCAATCTGTCCTTACAGGGTTAGTGTGATTGCGCACATGGGTAGGAGAGATTGTTACTAATAATAACTACAATTAAATTGTTGACAATAATAATTACACTTAAATGACATCATTGTAAGGTTTTTGTGAACAAATATTATTGTATTAGGAGTGAATATTTCAACCTAATGATTAAAGAATCAGAAAAAGGAAATAATTTTAAAAACGATTAAAAAATTTTACTTAAAGGCAAAAAAAAATAAAGAATCAGAAAAAGCAAGTCCAGATAAGATTACAAAATAGCATTAAGTTACTTCATAACACGTTTAACTTAAAATGAGTCCATTTTCATTTTTCATTTTTTAGACAAATTTACCAATAAGCTGCGTATTCTGTCCTAGCTCGGAAACTAATGGAAACAATGTGCCATCTCTCCTAAGTAGCAGATACGCAAACTCTCCAATTTTGGTAGGAGAGATTGCGCGGCCCTTTATATAAACATGGCCGCTAGTAAAACGAACCGTTGATGTTCACATTGTTAGTCTGGATTAATAGCTTATAAGAAATCGTTTAAGTTTAAAATATTTTGTACTACTGACATTGTATAGAAATTCTGATGAATAGCTATGAAAATTCAAACACTTACTACTTTGGGAAAACAAAACTAAATAGCAATGCTTTAACTTAGACACTCAAAACAATCAACGTGCACTTTCAAGTAGACACTCCACTACTGCTGTTGTACAACTACCTGGAGTCGCTGCGCGATCACTCTACTCCTTCCCCACGATGCGCAATCTCTCCGACCGCGTCATCTTTCCTGCTTTAACTTATAGACAATGACCTTGGCAAGATAAGAGTATATTTCATATATATTTTCTTGCAATCTATTCCCTGTTTCATACACACAAACACGTTTAATATAAATAAGCAACTTATTTATATTTATTTATAAACAGAAGTAATTTATCTAATACATGTAATTAGTGTAATTTATTAATGCATATATACACAAGAATAAATGTTCATCAGGCTTGTTTTCATAGCTGTTTCTATCGTTTGGCAACAAATCTCCCTTTCTGGAGGCCAAATTTAGCCAAGCTTTAAAAAACGCTTAGTACCGTATAAGAAAAAAGTACCACTATTCACATTATCTAATACTAGCAAAACCCGCGGCTTTGTTCGCGTAATTCTTGAAAAAAATCCAAGTGGAATTCGTTGGCCTATTTTCATTAGAGGAAATTGTACTGTCACAGATAATTCAGAAATTACTAACTAAGCCACGCTAATGTAAAAAAAAAAATCGAAAATTTAGAACGCTTTTCGCTCTTTCACCCCCCCCCCTCTGTGGTTCTCTCAGCGATATAAAATATAGCCTATGTTACAGCAGGGACTGTTACCATCACTTTTGAAAATGGTTCTGTAGTTCCAGAGATTCCATAGAAATTGTTATTTAGAATGTTTTTAGACCGCTTTTCGCTCATCTCACAGTTTTAAATTTCGAATTTTTTTTTTAGAATTTGTTCTTAGAGAGCATTTACATCTTATAAGTAACTACCATGCCAAATTTCATGTTTCTAACACCTTCATTATAAAAAAATCGAACTTTTAGAGTGTTTTTCGCTCCTGCACTCTCCTGGGGGTAGTCGAACCGACATGAAATATAGCCTATATTACAGCAGGAACTGTCACCATCAATTTGCCACCATCACTTTTGTAAACATTTCTGTAGTTCCAGAGATTCCATAGAAATTGTAATTTAGAATGTTTTTAGAACGCTTTTTGCTCATCTCACCCTTTTAAATTTCGAATTTATTTAGAATTTGTTCTTAGAGAGCATTTACATCTTATAAGTAACTACCATGCCAAATTTCATGTTTCTAGCTCCTTCAGTACAAACAAAATCGAAATTTTAGAGCGTTTTTCGCTCTTGCACCCCCCCTGGGAGTAGTGGCATCGATATAAAATACAGCCTATGTTGGAGCAGGGACTCTCACCATCAATTTGCCACCATTACTTTTGAAAACGGTTCTGTAGTTTTTGAGATTCCATAGAAATTGTAATTTAGAATGTTTTTAGAACGCTTTTCGCTCACCTCACCCTTTTAAATTTCAATTTTTTTTTTTAAACTGTTCTTAGAGAGCATTTACGTATAAGTATACATTTCTTATAAGTAATTACCATGCCAAATTTCATGTTTCTAGCTCCTTCAGTATGCAAAAAATCGAAATTGTAGAACGTTTTTCGCTCCTGCACCCCCCTGCGGGTATTGGCACCGACATAAAATATAGCCTATGTTGGAGCAGGGATTGCTACCATCAATTTGCCAACATCACTTTTGAAATCGCTTCAGTAGTTCCAGAGATTACCCCCTACAAACAAACAAACAAAAAAAAACAAAAAAACAATCTTTACTACTTTATAATATTAGTATAGGTATAGATGAACGAAGTCTTCAGAACCCTGAAATTAGCAAGCAATATGCATAATAGGATTATTTTGACGCGTAAATAAACCTTAACGCATTATTTAGGCCATACATTATGCATATTTAATGTATAACTAACATAAAACTTAAAATTAGGTAACATGTTAATGTAATTTTAATTTTAGCTATGTTAAAATTATGTGACAATCGATTTTTTTTTTATTATTCTGTAATTCAAATTTAGGCATTACAATACTTTTTAATTCAGAAAACGAACATAAAAAATTATCATGGTATACTTTTTTCAACATTTTTGAGAATATATCGAGAACAATTTTGAGATGATTTTTAGAGGCATACAGGGTGTTCCAAAATTCGACCGAAAATTAACAGGGATGTTAGAAGACATCAAGGCAATGAAAATTTACTATAGAACATGAGGTCGCAAATCACGTTTAGTGGAAGAAAATCGCAAAAAGTTGTTAGAAGGGTGTTTAGTCGAGTGGAACAAAAAAGGCCAATAATAAGTAGAAAAAAGATTTATATGACGTCAAGCATGATTACAATGCATTGCAGTTAAACGTCAGAAAGCAGACGACGACACATTTTTATAGAAATTGTTCGACGTTGCGGCCATGAAGGTCATTGCACAGCCGACATCTATATACGAAGGATTGCCGGACGCGTTAAAACATATTTTTATAAAAATATCTCGTCGTCTTCTTACTGACGTTGAACTGTAATGCATTGTAATCACGCTTTACGTCAAATAAATGTTTTTTTTAAATTTGTTATTGGCCCTATTTGTTCCACTCGACGTCACACCCTTCATAAATATTTTTGCGATTTTCTGGCACTAAGCGTGGATTGAGAATCCATGTTCTATGTAAATTTTCATCCTCCTGATGTCTTCTATCACTCCTTTTATTTAGTCGGTCGAATTTTGGAACACCCTTCATAAGGCATACTTAACCATATAAGCTTTTAACAACTTCATTTGTCTTATTAAAAATCTTCTTGTACTTGAAACAAGGTATCCTTATTTTTTTAAAAAACTTATTTAAAGGAAAAATTGATGTTCTTTTCTGACGTTTTTTAACATTTGCAAGAAGTTTTAATGTAAGAAAAATAATGTGTTCTAAAAGTCATGTGGCATTAAAACTTTCTACACTCAAAGATTTAACTTAGTGTTCTTTTCATTAGGTAAAAGAAATAAATCTTAAAGCAAATATTTTCTTGTTGGAGTGTTTTAAAGAAAAATTGGAAGGAGTAAATTTTTAAACAAACTATTGGTTATGCTACAAACTTTGTAAAAGAACAATTTTTCACTTTAAGTGCTGTTTTAAAACTCACAGAATTATTTTCCTGACACTAAAAAATCTATTGCAGGTATTTTTAAAACAAGTCTATTTGTAATACATTTTATATATATTTTTTAAACAAAGTAAAAAAGTTCCGCATTTTAAATGATTTTATGTAACATGAAATATTGTATTATTTTAGAAAATAAAAGCTCAGCACCATACTTTATTTTAGCTCTCTCTTATTGTAAAAACATTATCTTTATTGTTTTTTGTTGCTGTTGTTGCTGTTGCTAACAGCAATATATACAGAAGCAACATTAAAAAAAACAAGTGATTTTAAAACTAAATGTTTTAAAATCATTTCATAAAATAATCGTTTTGAAAATGTTCTTTTTATTCTATCCCAATTTACATTTATTTTTCTTATTCTGTAATTAATTAATTTCTCTCGTAGCAAAAGTTTTATTTATAGCTAAATTACAGTTATTGATATTATTTTATTTATACTATTACACATATGCCTGACGTAGCTTTACAACAGATATCTCATGCAATCGTTGCAATTTTTAGTCGTTATATTTGATATTTCATATTTAAATGTATTGTAAACGTGTACATCCAGTAAAGTAAAATGTATTTTGAAACAAAAAACAGATTAATGTGGACACCTGAATAACCGGTTATTGTTTTCCTAAATTCTCTACATGTATTTCAAAATACTTAACACACACTAACCCCCTCCCCCCCTTTTTTACAAAAAATTGTTAACAAAACGTTTTTTTTTTTTTTTTTTTTTTTTTTTTTTTATGTCAATTAGTTATTGGCACACTCTTCTTGAAATGCTCTGACATTATTCCTTTAAAAACGTCATAGTCTTGAAAAAATTATTCTCATATTTTTAATATAAAATAAAAAGTATTTTAGATCTAAAAATGGTATCATTTTGTAAAACATTCAGTAATTTAAACATTTGTCGTTAGGGTACAAGATTACTTACTGCTTTCCATCGTAGTATTTCCATTTTTGAAAAACAAACTCCTTTCACAGGAAGGAATCATCATCGTGCCTTTGTTGTGTTGTGGAAGGGAATGTATCATAGATTCATTTAATTAGATTATATACTACAAACTTTTGAATCAACCAAATAGATTTATTTTACACTAGATGTTATTACATTCATTCGTTAAAAAGAAGGTTTGTTGTAATTATTTCATGAACTAGAAGCCGTTGTTTAAGTACGTATGTAAGTTATATGATAGACGTAAGTATATAAGATAGATGCAAGAATGTAACGTGGATATAAGTATGAAACACATGTATGTGTAAGTAAAGAAAGAATGAATGTATATATGGAAATGATGTATTAAGCATGTAGTTATACATCAAGCCACGTAAATTATCTCCATTCAGCATGGTGATAATTTCAAAATTAAAAATAATATTTGCAGATTTAGAAGGAAAAAAACGATAATAGGCCGTTTTCTTTTGAATTTGAGAGGAAAATGGCATATGTAAGCCTACACAGCTTATATAGCTGTTGTACAACTTTCGGCATCTTTCGGTCGAGGCACAAATGAAGGCATTAGCTTCAAAAACACAGTTAAATGTAGGAATAAAGACGAAAGAGCGATAAATGTTGAGACTCATAAAAAAAGAATATTTATTTAATTACGTGTGTCTATCAAATAATTTTCACCTGGCCCTTCATTTAAGTAAATTAACCTTCTTGGCACAGATATAAAATTTGTCAAGAAGGCATAATATAATAATAATTATTATTATTGAATTATTTGTTACAATTAAGTAAAACAAAAGAAATATTACTCTCAACTACCTTTTTAAAAACAACAAAATTTACATTATTAATACGTTAAAACACTCAATTTACATTTTCTTATAAAAAAAAATACAGTTTAGGAAAGAAATAAAAAAGTAAAATGTCCTATTAAACATGACTCAAAATCAGCAATTCAACGCTTGAATAAACTGAATTAATTGTATTAAAAAAAAACAGATAAAAAAGTGTTAATGTTTTGTGCTTTAAAAAACTTTATTTCGATAAAAATCTGTTTTCTTACATGGTTGGACACGTTAGCAATGTTTATTCGAAAAAATATCCCTGGTGTAAAAGTTTTGTATTTTTTTATACTATGCAAAATGTTGTTTTAAGGCACAATTTTTTCAGTTCTTTTTTTAACTTCTTAAGAATGGTATGTAAAAAGATAAATTACAAAACTGTTGATATATATATTTTTTAAATATAAAAAATTTCTTTACTACTTCAAACGAATTTATTAATGCGCGAAAATGTGTCATCGTAAAATTCAAATATATTTCCAGGATTTCAATTATCATTAAGTGATCATCATTAAATTATCATCATCTATCTCCCAAAAATCGTTATTTTTTTTTCTTTGGCATTTTGATTTCTTAAAATGTCTAGAATATGCCCTCAAAAACCGTCTTTGTTTCACCCAATATTTAAGCTAACGGATTAGTTATTTTTATAATTGACCACTGCCACAACGGACAAAACGGCTGATCAAAAATTTTAAACGCATTTTTCTTGAAACAAGTTTTTTAATCCATATAGATTATCAAGTTTAAACCGTTCCATCAATCGACAGGTTTTCTTTTTTTTTTTTCAAATTAAACTAGACTTTGTTTTTAATTGGAGACAAAACTTTAAAAAATTGTAATTTCAAATTTTTAAAGTGTATAGAAAATGAACAATTAGTGCCAAAAGTTGACCTCTAACTTCAAATTATGTGATATTTTGATCTATTTAAGCTATCGGATCAGTTATTATTATAACGGATCAGTGTCACAACTCACGAAAGAACTAAACAAAAACTTTAAACGCGTTTTTCTTGAAATAAGTTTTTTTCACCCGTTCAAGCTACCAACGGTTTTTACTATTTATGTACTTATTTTTCAAATTAAACTCCATATTTTTTAACAGGATGACAAAATATTAAAAAATAATAATTTTAAAATTTTAAAGTGTTTCGAAAGAGAAAAATTAGTGCAAAAATATTGACCTTAAACTACATATTATGTAAAATTTTGATCCATTTTATAAGTATTACTTTTGATATATAACTAATTTAATACATTAATTTATTTTAAGATACTAGGGGGCTCTGCCCCCTGCTCGCTACGCTCACCAACCCCCGTTCTGATTTCACAGCCTCTTAAAACCTGGTAATGTATCCTGTTTTAAAAAGATGATGATATCACGAACGGCGACATTCTTCTGTAATCAGGTTATAATGATTTTCATTTAACTGGTTATAATGCTTTTTCATTTAATTCATCTTTTTTATTTTTAATATTCATGTGTAAATACAATTTTTATGAAGTAACTTTCTTTATTTCCTGCTTTCAACACGTGATCATTTAATTATTATTTTAAACTTTCATTATTGTTTTTAATAGTCTCGCGCAAATACATTTTTTATTAGAGATAAAACATAATCCTTTGCGCTTATTTAGAAATTGGCAACAATATAAAAAAATGACTTTTTCAATAAAAGATTTTTTACTCGTTTTTTAAGAATTTTTTGAGTTTTTAATGTCCGACCGTGATAATTTTTTTAATTTCTGAAGGCTTGTTTTATTTCGCGTCTGGTGGTATGATTTTCGAATCCGTAGGATGGCTAGAAAAAAGTAATAGCTCCTCAAAAAAGTCCCTAGGAAAAAAGCGATGAGAATAACCCGGAATATCTACGCAGAATTTGATTGGTCCATTTCTAAATCGTTTTTGGCTCAGTTCCAGATTACTTTTTTTTTTTAATATAGTTAGACTTGTGACTTTTTAGTTTAAGATAACTATTAACAGCGCAATCACATACGCTATTTATTGCACATGTCGTCCATAGTATACTTTGTTGTAGGTTCGATTGAAAGTTTAAAGGTTTGTTGAAGATCCTTTTTTTTATATAAAATGAAGATTTTAGATCAATTATGATATCAGTAATTTTATACGAAGATATTCACAGGTACAATAAATTCAATGCCAAATATTTTTTTTCCTGTATGCATTTTTTAAACAGAAAACAAAATTCCCACAAATGCAATATAAATTTAGTTTACTTTTTATAAAATAAGAAACTGCAACAACCTCAGACCATATAATAGCTAATGAATATACTCTGATGCTTGATTTTAACATTAAAATTATTCTAAATTATTAGTGTAGTAATGTAAGCCATTTAGATAAGATGAAAAAAGAACGTTTTAAATTTTTGAAACATAATTATTACTTGTTTAAGAGAAATATATTTGATAAGAGCACTTTCATATAACATATTTTTATTCAATAAAATTAAAAATTCAAATTCATTGACATTTTTCAAGCATATTAAGTAATTATTAAAATTTCCAAGATTAAAGCTTTTGTTTCGGAAAAATGCAGTAAACAAACACTGTAAAAGTAGAATCTACAGAAGTCACAAGCATAGCCAAAGTAGATTTATACATTCTTAGTTCTGCAATTCTATATTTTCTTTCGTTAATACCGATAATTAACTTAAAATAAAACGTACAAATGTATTTTTTTAAATAAAATGAAGGTTCGCAAAAATTTCAAAACATACATTTTTCCAAATTATCGTATCCTCTTGCTCAATTTTAACACCAAATTTATTTTAACCAATTAAGTTTGTATTGCAAACTATTTGAAAAGGCAGTAGTTTTTGTTAAAAGTTTACGTATTTGTAAAACATAATTACTGCATAGTTCAAAAGTCTTATTTGTGTTAAATAGTTTAAATATAGTAAAATGAAGTATTTTATTAAATATTTGGACTATTTTTTTAAGTATTTCAATAACGATAAAACCTTCAAAATTAAAAGTTGTAAATTTCAAAAATACAGCATACAGACATTGACATTTATTAAGATAAAGTCTAAAGAGCACAGGAAAATTTAGTTCAAATCAGCCACTTAATTTCCACTTATTCTGCTTGATTTCTGTCTAAGAAGATAGGAATTCTTTCATATATTTAATGGGGTTTCATTAATGTCACATATCTCCATTCCGAATGAATTGCTTCTCATTCAAAAGTATGTCTGAATCAAAATAATAAACTAAATTAAATTTACACAAAACATCCACAATATTACATACTAATTACTAAACAATCGAAACTTACTAAATTAATTAAACAACTTTTTGAGCAACTTTTACGGATAGATCAGAGATGCATTAAAATAAGTATTTGTGGAAAAGTAGTTGTCCTATTGTTCCTGTGTATTAAAAACTGTTGTATATAAATATGCATGAGATATGATTCATGTAAGTATGAAAGACGTATGTTTGTAAGTACATAATTAAGATAAAAATATGTGTAAGTATTGAGTATCAAGTATTCAGCATAAAGATTTTTTTTAATTAAAAGTCTTCATTATTGTAACCAATCTAAAACGCACAGTCGATGTTTAACAAAAAAAAATGCCAAATTGTCGCAGACAAAAACAAAATACAGGGTGTTTCTAAATGAATATCGGGGTTTTAAAGCTTTGTAGTATCTATTATAAAAAAACTTAAAATTATACATAATACATAAAATGAAAGAGCAACTCAAACAGTTTTACCTACAAGCTTGCAAGTGTTCAATGTGAACACCTTTCGTCACACGCACACATCAAGTCCATAGCTCAGTTCTTCCCAAACGCCACTCTACGCTCACCGATCTGACGGCCACAGAATCACATGATCTGACGCCATGTGATTTCTACCTGTTGGGGATCATAAATTATCGAGTGTATGTGCCTCCGTTACCAGCTGACCAACCCAACCTAAGAAACAGGATTTAGGCAGCTTTTGCAACCTAGACCAACATACGATCCTAAAGACCTGACCATTCGCCAACTTTCCATTCATAAAAACGTGCCCGTTTCTCCGTCGTCTGCTAGCAGAATAATAGAACAACATTCCGAGTTTTTCCCTTTAAATACGTTAGTAAGGTTTTCTCTGTTTATTAATATTTTTAGCATATATTTCTATTCAGGATGGATGAAACTGGTGAAAAGAACATATTTAAAGTCGAGAATTAAAGTCTCATCGCAAAAAAGTGTTTATTTATTAATAAAATTTTCATATTGTGTAAAAAGAATATCTGATTAGTAAACTACTAGATGCGATGTAAGAGCTCGATTAAGATATTCGATTAATTTAAATACTCGATTAATTTAAAACGTCATCGCAATAAAAGTTTTTAATTTTTTCCTCTTTTGAAAAATAATGCATCGAAATTTTATTATCATCAGGGTCAAAATTGGTCTGCCCGACTGTCAATACTACAGAAAGAGACACAACACCTCATATTTGTAAGGATATAGCAACCAGAATGAAAAAAAAATCACATCAGTTTGTTGTTCTAGGCTGACCACGAGACGCCAAACGCCGCATTCCGAAACTAGCACGCAGAAAATCGGCGAATGGTCAGGTCTTTTAAGATCATATGTTGGTCTAGGTTGCAACAATTACCCCACAAACACTAATTAACGTTTGGGAAGAACTGAGCTATCGACTTCATGTGTGCTGTGTGACGAAAGGTGTTCACATTAACCACTTGCAAGCTTGTAGGTAAAACTGTTTGAGTTGCTCTTTCATTTTATGTATTAATTATAATTTTAAGTTGTATGTAATAAATACTACAAAGCGTTAAAACCCCGATATTCATTTAGAAACTACCTGTATATGTTAGTCTGGAAATTATGCTTTCTTTCAATTTATGTTGAATAAGTTTAGAGGTTCATCTGCACATTGAAATTGTAACAAAGATTAAAATTTTTAATACGAACACCTAATTTTAACATAATATTTGGATTTTTCGATAAATTTTACCTTTACACACTAAAGGAAAAGACCTTCCTTAAAATATTTGAGGAATTGTACAGAGGTAAATATTGGAACTCCTGATGTTAAATTTATTTTAAATAGTTGCAAAAATAACTGCAATGCGGGTAGATTTTTAAGCATAACTCTAAAGCTACTTGGCGAAATGACTTGTAATTTTGGATTCGCATATTGAAAATTTCTAGCAAGCGATGTTTTCTACAAGTTATTAAAATGTGAATCCAAAATATCAGCTCATTCTGCTAAGTAATTTTTGAGTTATGCCTAAGAAATAACTACCTGCGTCGCAGGTTGTTTTGTAACTAAAACAAAGAAATTTAAGATTAGGCGTTTCTTACTTTATATGGGCGTAATACCTTAAAATACGTCACCGAATGACATTTCGTTTTAGCATCCGAAGTAAAAATTTACTGAAGATTTTAAATATAGTTTAAAATATAGTCAAATATAGTTTAAAAAATATAATAAAAATATAATAAATTATAACATCTCGTAATAATATATTTCTTTTAAATGCTAAAAGGACAAAACTAGAAACATAATATACAGCCAATTTATTTATTAAAATATTTACGAACTTTGAAAATTAAATGATAGCATTTAACATAACTTCAAAGACCGTGAATTATAGAACATTCTCATTTGTTTTTGATAATGGCTCAGAGTGAGCCGAAACATATTAACCAATCTAATAAAAGTTATTTTACTGTATATCATGATTTAATTTACACATTTCAGCATTTAACAGAAATATAAATTTCAAAGTTAGTTGAAATTTCTATATGAAAATATCCCTTATACTTACTTTTCTCACATCAGTTTAAAAAAGAAAACATAATTCCTAATCCAAAGGCTATTTTTGTTTTTCTCCGAGAAAATTTGGCGATTAGAATGTACGCGTTGTTATTTTTTTCTCTTTTGGCGCCGTTTCTACATAAAATCTTCAGTAAAATAGTTTGTTATAGTTCTCTTATTTTCGATTCAGTTTCATACAAACTGTCAAAATATTACTTTCAAATGTATTTTTAAACTAAACTAAAAATTGTATATAATTAATACTTTCAAATACTCTATATTTTTAGATTTGTAAAAAGGCACACAATACGAAAAAAAATAATGTTTCTATTTTATGTATAATTCAAAATCAACAATTCAACGCTTGAATAAACTGAATTTATTCCACAAAAAACCGGCAAAAAAAGTGTAAATGCAGTGTGCCATAAAAAAATTTATACCGATGAAAATCTGCTATCTTACATGGTTGGACACGTTGGAAGTGTTTATTCAAGGAGTACTTCCCATGTAATTATTTCGCTTTTTTGTTTCGTTTTTGTGCTATGCAAATTACATTTTAAGTCGCTAGTTTTTTCTCTGTTTTCTTTAACTTCTTAAATAGTGTACGAAATATATATATATATATATATATATATATATATTATAATTTTTTTTTTACATTGCAAACATAAAAATATTTGGATGTTTAAAACCATCGTAGTTATTTTTTTTTAATGTACACACATTACGTCTGTTTAATATATATTTAAAATCAAGTTTAATTTTAATACAGACACTTTTTTTTCAATTCAAATAAACATATAATTAATAAAACATTAAAAATAAATGTAGACGTTTCGGGTGAAAACTCCGACCCTCTTCAACACAGTTTAAATGCAATCACTAAAGATGATTTTGAACTTTTGAAGAAGTGTTGCTTTGAGACCTATAGCTACACAGGCTGTTGTTTTGAATGCTCCATATATTTTTATTCACAGAAACTCATACAAGACTTCGACAATTACATAAATCTTCTTGATGAGAATAGACATAAGGAAATTACATCACCAAAGAATTACAGCCCGGACCTCCACAATGAGTGTGCAATAGAGGTGACGAGAGTTCAACCCGTCTCCCTGGCTCCTACGCTCTCAAGTGATTAGTAGAGCGGTTCCTTAACCACTCGGCCACTGAGGGTCCACTACACTAAATATGATAAAAAAACAACTTACTCGTGTTAAACCTGCACCAAAACACCCATTGCAGATAAATTTAAAGTTAACATTTTAAAAGAACAAAATATTCAGCTAGAATATTTCCAGCTACATTAATTGGATTAGTTTCTGAATTCTTGTGCCAGGATTCAAGAAAAATTCGTCTTCTGTAGGCACCACAATTCTGTTTAACAATCGTAGTTTTCGCAGAGTCAGGTAAATGATCCATCTCTATTGCATGTGAAATGAATTTTGAGTTTGGGTCCTTAGATTTGAATGAATGTTTATGCTCTGAGTCGATTTTGTAGGGTACGGCGCGACCTACGTTATACACGGCCGGTGCATGACGTTCAAAACGTCACATGAAGTGGATCATTTGTACACCGCGATTAGTTCAAAGCGACGCGCCCACCGTTTCGCACCAATCGTGGTGTAAAAATGATCCACTCCATGTGACGTTTTAAACGTCATGCATCGGCCGTGTATAACGTAGGTCGCGGGTACGGCCGGTACATGATGTTTAAAACGTCACATGAAGTGGATCATTTTTACACGATGATTTGTGCAAAGCGGCGCTCCCACCGTTTTGCACCAATCGCTGTGTAAAAATAATCCACTCCATGTGACGTTTTAAACGTCATGCCCCGGCCGTGTATAACCGCGACCTACGTTATATACGGCCGGTGCATGACGTTTAAAACGTCACATGGAGTGGATCAATTTTACACAGCGATTGGTGCAAAATGGTGGGTGCGTCAGTTTGAACCAATCACCGGATAAAAATGATCCACTCCATGTGACGTTTTAAACTTCATGCACCGGCCGTGTATAACGTAGGTCACGGTATAACGTAGGTAGCGCATGGACTGGATCATTTTTACACGGCGATTGGTGCAAAACGAAGGGGGGCGCCGCTTTGCACCAATCACAGTATAAAAATGATCCACTCTATGTGACGTTTTAAACGTCATATGCACCGGTCGTGTATAACGCAGGTTCGCGTTGCGACTAGTTTCACCAATATATACTGCGTCACAGTTTTTACATGGTTTTTACTGTAAACTTTGTCTTTCTGTTGTTCAAACGGATAGTTCTACTTGAATTTACATAGACGATTACGCAACTGTCTCTGTTGGACAAAAGCTGTTTGTATATTGAATGACTTGAGGAGTGCTGAGATTTTTTTCTGAAAGGCTTCTGTAATAAGGGATGGATACGTAAGATTTATTCGAGGCTAACGAAATAGAAAGGCTACCGCGGTGCTTTACGCATATCTTTTTTTTCAAGGCTAACGAAAAATAAAGGCTACCGCGGTGCTTTACTCATATCTTTTTTACAGACCGTGGGAGTCACGTGATGCTCGAATGCACCAATGGAGGTGTACGAAAAGAGCCTCACGTCACGCCGGCGGTCTGTAAAAAAAGAAAAGCGGAATGCACCGCGGTAGCCTGTCTTTTTCGTTAGCCTCGTTTTTTTTTACTGACCGCGGCAGTCACGTGATGCTCGAATCCACCAATGCAGGTGTACGAAAAGAGCACACGTCACTCTGGCGGTCTGTAAAAAAAGATAAGTGGAATGCACCACGGTAGCCTGTCTTTTTCGTTAGCCTCGGATTTATTCACCTGACGTCAGGTGAATATAAAACCCAAACTCGAAATTCATTTCACATGCAATAGAAATGGACCATTTACCTGACTTTGCGAAAATTACGATTGTTGAACGGAATTGTGGTGTCTGCAGAAATCGAATTTTCCTTGAATCCTCGCACACGAAATCAGCAACTAATCCAATTAATGAAGCTGGAACTATTCCAGCTGAATATTCTGTTCTTTTAAAATGTTAACTTTAAATTTAACTGCAATAGTTGTTTTGGTGCAGGTTTCACACGAGTAAGGGTTTTTTTTATCATCTTTAGTGATTGTATGTAAACTGTATTGAAGAGAGCTGAAGTTTTCACCCGAAACGTCTAAATTTATTTTAAATGTTTTTTTATGTATTGTTAATGTTTTATTTTAATCGAAAAAAGTCTCTGTATTAAAATTAAACTGGATTTTAAGAACTTATATTTATTCGCGATAAAAATTGAAGAAATATTTTTTCTAATATTAATGTTTTTACAAGTTCAATGTTTCCTCAAAGTTAACCACAATTCTGATAATATCTCCCAGAAAACAATCAATCAAAAATCACAGAAACCAATATCAAAAAATAAATGAAAGGCCTTTTCTAAAATTTACAGGCAGCAAATTTCCTTTTTTATTTCAAAAACAATTCTGTAATACATGGAAACTTTTTGTTGTCTGTATTTTTAGAATGCTCTTTTCTCTAAATGATTTCTGGAGATTTCCTTAATAGTGATTAGCTACGAGGTCACATTAAATTTTCGTAGAGCTTTTCCGTTATATCAGAAAAGCACATTTCTTCAGTGTACCGTTCGTTTCAAATATATTGCAACAGAAAATATTCTTACAAATACATTTTAACCTTTTATGCCAAGATATTACTTTATAGTGCCATTAAAATACTTGCAATGAAATTTATTTAACAGTTCGATATGCTGTAATGTAATCTGCAGTGAATTATAAATATTTTTATCACATTCAAAAAGCAATATTCATTTTACAAAACAAAAATATTTTTAAATGGATTTTTTTTAATACCAATTATAACTATTCAGCTTTCAGAGGAGAAAAGCGATAATATATATATATATATTTTAATTTTGAGATAACAGTTCTAACTAGTATTGGATTACGTAGTTTACACAGCTACCGTACAACCATTTGGCATTCTTGGGTCAAGTCAAAATTATAAAGGCTGGGCGTAAAGGCCGAAGAGCAATAAGTGTCAAGGCTCTTAAAAAAATTAACAATGTATGACTGCTAAAATTTATTCGCCTGAACCATCATTTATTATTAAAATTAACCTTCTGGCAGGGACATAAAAATTCTCAAGAAGGCTTATTATTAATTTTATTGTAAGATTTGTTTCATTTAAATAAAAACAAAATAAATTTTACTCTCAATTACATTTTAAAAATTTACATTATTAAACCATTAAAACACTCAATTGACATTTTTTATTAGAAAAGCAAAACAAAAAAAAAGTTTGCAAAAGAAATAAAAAAAATAAAATGTCCTATTAAACATAACTCAAAATCAGCAATTCAACGCTTGAGTAAACTGAATTAATTCTATTAAAAACACAGATAAAAAAGTGTTAATGTTTTTTGCTATCTTACATGGTTGGACACGTTAGCACTGTTTATTCAAAAAAATATTTCTGGTGTAAAACTTTAGTATTTTTCTGCTATGCAAATTGTTGTTTTAAGGCATTTTGTTTTCTCTTCTTTTTTTAACTGCTTAAAAATGGAATTTAAAACGATAAATTATAAAATATTCATATTAAAAAAATATATTTTTTTTATATTGCAAACAAATTTATTTTTGCGCGAAAACAGTTGATCGTAAATTTCAAATAAAATTATATTTTTTAACGATTCAAATGATCATTAACAGGAGAATCACATTAGTACCAAAAATTAACCTCAAATTTCTAAATATGTGAAATTTTGATCTATTTTATCAATTTTAAGTTTGGTATATAACTAATTTAATATATTAATTTATTTTAAGATCTATGTGAATTTTTTGTTAAATATATTTATTAACAGTGCAATCGCATACACTGATTCATTGCGCACGCCGTCCATAACGATTTTTTTGTAGTTTAAATTAATTATAATATCAATACTTTTATATGAAAGTATTCACATACTTAGGCGAAACTACAATAAATTCAATGCCAAAAAGATTTTTTTTTCTGTCTGCATTATTTAAACAAAAAACGAAATTCCCAAAAGTGCACTAAAAATTAAGTTTACTTTTTATAAAATAAGAAATTACAGCAATTTTAGAACATATTAGCTAACGAATATACTCTGCTGCTCGATTTTAACATTAAAATTATTCTAAATGATTAGGGTAGCAGTGTAAGTCATTCAGAGAAGTTGAGAAAAGAAATTTTTTAATTTCTCAAACATAGTTATTGCTTGTTTCAGTGAAAAATATTCTATAAGAACACTTTCATATAAAATATTTTTTTTCCAATAAAATTAAAAATTCAAATTCTTTGACATTTTTCAAACATATTAAGCTATTATAAATATTTAGTTTAAAGCTTTTGTTTTGGAAAAATGCAGTAAACAAACACTGTAAAATTTATGAACGTAGAATCTCAAGGGAATAAAAGAAAATTTCCTTTTCTCACAGAAGCCACAAGTGAAGAAAAATAGATCTTAGTTTACTTCAATCAAGGCTATATTGTCTCTCGGTAATACTGATAATTAACTTCAAATAAAACATCCAAATGTACTTTTTTATAGAAAAGAAAGAATCGCAACAATTTCAAAATCTATATATTACCAAATGATCGTATCCCCCCTCCTCTTGCTCAAGTTTAACGCCAAACTTTTTTTACCAATTAGGTTTGTAATGCAAACTATTTGAAAAGGCGGTAGTTTTCATGAACCGTTTTCGTATTTTTAAAACAAAATTACTGCCTAGCTCAATTTTTTTTAAATGTTAAATGGTTTAAATATTGTAAAATTAAATATTTTATTAAACACTTGAACTAATTATTTAAGTATTTTAATAATGATAAAACTTTCAGGAGTAAAAGTTTTAAATTCCAGAATTGCAGCAGACAAGTATTGAAATGTATTAAGATAAATTCGGAAGAGCAAAAGAGAATTTTGCTTAAATTAACCACTTAATTTTCACTTATTATTCTAGATTTCTGTCTGAAAAGAGATAAATATTTTCATATATTACATTTAAATGGGGTTTCATTAATGTCTCATTCCAAATGAATTGCTTCTAATTCATAAGTATGTCTGAATCAAATTAATAACCTACATTGAATTTCATAAGACATCCACAACATCTAATAACTAAAGAATTAAAATTTAATAAGGTAATTGAAAAATTTCGGAGTAACTTTTAAGAATAGATTAGATACACATTAAAAAAAAATTGTTGAAAGAAAGTTGCCATATCATTTATGTGTATTGAAAAGCGTTTATATAAATATGTAAGATATAGGATGGAAGTAATGTTAAGCACGAATGACATAAGTATGAAAGTTTATAATTAAGAAAAAACGTTTGTCTAAAAATGAAAATAGTGTATTAATTATCCAGCATTCAGCATAAAGATTAGCGTGATTCACTTATATATGTAAAGAAATAGAATTTCACCTACATACCAGGCCACCACTGAAATTGTTTCACTTGTGTACAGCAATATTCTGGTAGAATTTCAATATTATTTCAACTGCAATAGAGTGCTCAATTTCTACTAACTTCAAAGGTTAGTGTATTCCATTGTAATTTTTCCATATATTTTTTAAAGAAAATAAAGACCTTCATAGTTCACGTATAAAAATACATGTGAATTTTGGAGGTCTTTATTTTCTAGCGAATGTTACAAATTAGCATTTTTTCTTTTTTGCTTCTACGACCAGCAGCAAGAATTGTTCTTCGTTTTCATTTGTTATTTTACACATTTTTACAAATGAATAAAACAATATAGAAGTACAAAATAGAAATGTAAGTATAGTTTGTCAATTAATATTACAGAATAGTGTCTAAAACTGATTTTGTTCGTTGTTTCTGATGGAATGCCTTTTTTGTTTGCTTCTACGACTTGCAGCAAGAATTGTTTTTCATCCTCCTTTTTTTTATTAATTTTAGTTTTATTTTATATTTATATAAAAATCGGTGCTTTCTTGTTATAGGAGCTTCCGAGGTTTAACCGTCAAGCGACCGAGATACTTATTTTATTACAGAAATTAATCTGCAAACAAAATAATTTATTTCACGGAATTAAAAATAAAGATCTGAATATTTATATATCTAGCTATAGTACGAACGCACCTCATTTGTCACGTTTGACGTACAATTTCCAACTTATGTTTTCAATTATATTTAATTAAATTAAATTAATAAATTTGTTTTATATTTTCAAATTTTATATCGTTAATAAAATACTTTTTATTCATCCACTCAAATTCAAATACATTTTTTAAACTTGTAGTGGATGACACTTGATGTTAATACAGTTTTATCAAATATTAATTCATTAATTAAATTAAATTTTTATTTTTTTCCACTTAATATTGTGATTCTGTCATATGTTTATACATATTTATATTAATTGTAATTATTTAATAAAAAGTAACTAAAATAAAAATTTTCTTTGTTGACCTAAGTAGGAATCTACTTTTTTATTATTATTATTACTTGTTTATGATTAACTATGATACTAACCCCTTTTTCTGCACTGCCATTCACTATTTGTAAATTTTGAAGCCATTCTTTGCCTTTACGATAATCATCATTGTCATTCTATTTTTCAAGTGAAAGGCTTAAAAATGGCTTGCTTATATTCATGTGAAATAAGAGTTCTGCTGTTGTGATGTTGCAAAATAGGACAGTTGCACACCCTCTTCTTTAAAAATGTCATGTTAACCTCTTACATTACGCATAGCTCTTATTCGTTCTACAATTCTTTGTTTTTCTTTCACTGAAACTCTATCCGAAAAAAAAAAAAGAAAGTCTTAGTAAAGTTATCAGAACACTCAGACGCATTACGTTCCATCACTTTTCTAGAAGAAAGCGCAATCTCTTTGTCCTTTCATAGATAATTTTAAAGATCTTTAACTGTGTTGGAGTAAAATCATGATCGGATTCAAAGTCAGATGTGTCAGAATTTTTTATTTAAGTAATTAGAGAAATATCAGATGAACAGAAGGCTGCTAAGAGTAAAGAGGCTTTAATGCGTCGTTCTGCTTTTTCACTGTGAAGAGAACGTTCACGCCTTTTTGTAACTCTTTATCTTGCAAACCCATATACATCTTACAATTTCTTCTTTTATCCTGACGAAAATCAGCATCTTCTATGATTCTTATCAATTTCATAGCCTCTTCAGAGAGATGGTTCATATCTTTAAGAAATCTAACTACTCGTTGTTGTTGGGCTATAAAAGAACTTCCTTTGTTTTCTTTATCAAGAACCAATGATAATGAATATTTTCAAGTGTTTCAATTATATATTTCTTTTTTTTCTTATCAGAATGGCAGATTTCTACCAAAGCTGCATTAATTCTTCAACTGCCAAATGAAAAGCAGATAGTACCAATTTTAATTCTTTAAACTGATAATGAAAGCGCTGAAGGAATTGTTGTAGTTTGTTGTTTCAATGTAGCCAATGGATCTACTGCTGCTAGAACAATCGGATAAATATCATGACTAAAGCTAGTTGAAACAAAAGCCATTGCAAAATTTTAGCTGTGAAATTTCTTTAAACAGAAGAGAATGACTATTTTTCTTAAAATTACAATAGTTGATCAATGAACAAATTTTGAGTTTATTTTATTTCACATTAAACTTAGTGCTTGTTTTATTAACTTAATATAAATAATGTTAGCATCACATAACAGTAGATTAATATTTAACATAAATAATGTAACATAACAGCAGATTAATATTTAATATAGGTAATGTACCATAACTAGAATTATTGATACCTATTTGAAAGTAAAGACTCTTACAATAAATAATTAAGTCTATTTTAAATGTTATTTTTATTCGTCCTCTTTCACTTAGGAATAGCCAAGCACAAAATCTATACAACTATGACAGAAATATTTATTGCCAGTTGCAGAATTTGAAAATATAAGATAATTACTTAAAATAAAAATTTTGTAAAATTAAATGTTTCATCAAGAAATTGTTTTTAATTGGTAGTAAAATGAGTTGGTAGAAATCTTGTTTAGGTTTAGTGCTGTCTATAAATTATGTAAATCATTAACCGAAATGTTGCTATACATAACCAAATATATCAGAAATATTTAAATATGTATATAATATAATGCAAAAAACTAAATTTCTTGTAA
The DNA here is from genome assembly GCA_963931845.1 of Maratus michaelseni. Lineage (NCBI taxonomy): Eukaryota > Metazoa > Arthropoda > Arachnida > Araneae > Salticidae > Maratus > Maratus michaelseni. The sequence goes on from OZ007589.1 coordinate 121,669,229, forward strand.
AAACTTCTGGGCAAGGTTACGTATTTCTGAATTGTGAACTGTAATATTTGTTGCATTTACTATGCTTAAATTGCGGGATCATTGAGCACCCTCTTAGAATTTGAGTAAGAAGCTAAAAAATTACCTATTGGCGATTCTAAATAGGAAGTGGCATGGAATCTAGCTCAAAACAATTTTTTTAGAAAGTCTAATGAAGGTATGTTAAAAATTGTCTTCATTATTTTAACCAATCTAAAATGTACAGTCGGTGTTAAAAAGGGGTAAAACAATTTAATCGACAAACTCTCGCAAATAAAAAAAGAAGAAATAATTGCCAAATTGTCGCAGACAAAAACAAAATATCTGTTAGTTTGGAAATTATGTCTTCTTTCAATTTATGTTAAAAAAATAAGCTTAGGAGTCCGTATCCATGCTGAATTTGTAACAAACTTTGAAATATTTAATATTGACACCCAATTTTGACATCATAAATCTTCGGTAAATTTTACCTTTAGATACCAAACGAAATGACGGTCCGTAATTTGTTTTAGGAATTATGTAGATGTAAATTTTTGAACACATGATGTTAAATTCCTTTTTAATAAGTGCAAAACTCACTGCAATAGGGTTAGATTTTTAGAGCATAACTCAAAAGCTATTTGCTGAAATAAGCTGTACTTTTGCGTTCGCATATTTATAGCTTCTAGAAAACTTTCTTTTCTATAAGTTAGTAACATGCAAATTCAAAATTTTAGTTTATTCCGCTAAGTAGTTATTTAGTTATGCCTAAAATATAACTACCCTCACCGCAGGATGTTTTGCGTCCTGCGTTAAAATTACCTTTAATTTATATGTGCATGATTACTAAACTACGTTGCCGAATGGCTTTCCGTTTAGAATCCGAAGTTAAAATTTACCGAATAATATAAAAGTAAGACGTCAAATTTGGATGTTTGCACTAAGAAATTCAAAATTTGTTTCAATTTTAATATGAAGACAGTCTCTAAGCTTACCTTTCTAACATCAGTTAAAAGAAAACATAATTTCTAATTGAATGGCTATTTTCGTTTTTCTCTAAGACAATTTGACGATTAAAATGTATGGTATATTTTTGTTTATTTTTTGACACCGATTGTGCATAAAACTTCAGGTAAAACAATTTGTTTTACTTCTATTACTTTCGTTTCATTTTCATAAAAACTAAGAAAATATTACTTTCAAATGCATTTTTAAACTAAACTATACACTATGCAATTAAAACTTTAAAATACTGAATTTCTATTTTCAGATTTGTAAAAAGGCACATTATACAAAAAATGTTACATTTTTTCATTTTCTGTAAATTTAAATTCACAACTCAACGCTTGATTGAATTGAAGTTACCATATAAAAAACCGACAAAAATGTGTTAACACTGCATGCCTTAAAAAAATTATTTCAATGAAAATCTGTTATCATAATCGTCAGACACGCTACAAGTGCTTATTAAGAAAAATTACTTCCGATGTAATTATTTAGTTTTTTGTGCTATGCATTTTTTTAAGCCTTTTTTTATCTTCTTACGTATTGTATGAAAGAGGATAATTTACAAGACTTTTGATATTTTTTTTATAATATACACATTTAATTTTTATACAGCAAACATAAAAATATATGGATCTTTAAAACCATCCTACTTATTTTTATCCGCTATAAAAACCGATGATTTTTTTTTTAATATTTGAGAAATATTTTAAAATGTTCTATGTTTTCTCGAAGCTAATCGAATTTCTAGTAAACCTTCTATAATGTTTTACGAAAACAATCAGAAATCCCAGAAAACAATTTCCTGAAATAAATGAAAATACTTTTGCAAAATTTACAGACAGCAAATTTACTTTTTTATTTCAAAAACTTTTCTGTAATATTTGGAAACCTTCTGTATTTTTGTGTTTTTTTAATGTTCCTTTCTTTAAATGCTTTTTGAAGATAAAGGATAGTTTTTTTAATTGTAATGGACTATGATGGGACGATAACCATCAGCTAGTTTAAAGAACTGAAATTTTACTTCGTAGACCAAATGAAAAATAATTTATAAAAACGTTTTCATTTGAAATTATAAAATATTATTGATTTCATATTTGAATTGGGATTTAATTGTCACCATGTATTGATGTTTTGCATTATATTTCTTAATAATGGATAAACCCGGATATTATTAATGGGCGATAAATAAACAGCGAAGAAGTGCGAAATGTCGAAGTGCCATACTTTGACAGGTAACAGTGCTTATAGTTTTACTAAAAATAGGCTGATGAAGATAGGGTTTTGGAGCAACCTTATCCTCCCTCTAAAACCCCAGTGACATTACTGGTTAAATATCTAGACAACAAGGGCGACCCAGGCATAATACAAGCGAACAGGGTTAAAAAAGTCACCTAATGGACTAATAATGCATACGGATCAAAGCTAAATCAATTGTATTTCGGTGAGGAGACTGTATTTACATATGAAGTTACGCCCTAAAAACATGGGCCTGTCTCTTGAAATGTGTCCTAGGACATTCCTATATTGGTCTTGGTTGAAAAGGTAAGGATGTTTAAATTTTGACGCATCTTTTTTATGATTAATATGCTGACAGAATTACGATGGAAAAATCGTTTGGGATTAAACGAAGAAGTTGTGCTCGTTGATTTATAATTACGATTAAAGAAGACTTCATATTTAGTAACAAACGAAGAAGGTGCCCACATATTCATAATTATGATTAGAGAAGAACTCTCTCTATATTTAACAACAAATGAAGAAGTTGCAAAGAAGTTGTGCTCGTTGATTTATAATTACGATTAAAGAAGATTTCATATTTAGTAACAAACGAAGAAGGTGCCCACATATTCATAATTATGATTAGAGAAGAACTCTCTCTATCTTTAACAACAAATGAAGAAGTTGCAAAGAAGTTGTGCTCGTTGATTTATAATTACGATTAAAGAAGACTTCGTATTTAGTAACAAACGAAGAAGGTGTGCCCACATAATTGTGATTAGAGAAGAACTCTCTCTATCTTTAACAACAAATGAGGAAGTTGCGAAGAAGTTGTGCTCGTTGATTCATAATTACAATTAGAACAAAAAGACTATATGTAATAACAAATGAAGAAGTGCCCACGTATTCATAACTAAAATTAGAGCAAAAGACTCCTTCTTTAATAATAAACGAAGAAGTTGTGTTCAGCCATTCACAATTAATATTGGAGAAAGACTCTATCCTGAAACTCAGATGAGGTGCTCATCTATTTCTAATTACGTTTAGTAAACAGAAAAAAACTATATCTTCTCTGTGAAAGAAAATAAAAAAAGAAATAAATAAAAATTGTTTCCTGACAAACCTCATAAACTTTCGATTACGCACATATTCACAAGATACTACAGAATGTCCTGAGGTGAGCGAATCTTTATCGTTATACATTTTCCTGGCTTATCGGGTACATTTTACTTATGTATTTGTTTGTCTATTTAGTTTCCCAATTTCAATGTAAAATTTAAAGATCAAAAATTAATTTTTGATTAAATTCTAGAGTTTGGCATATTTCCCTAATAAATATATGTCGTTTGTGCTGCGATTCCGATAGCTTTAACCTTTTGACAGGGGCTCTTTCAATAATACATGCTAAAGCCGGACAAATACTGTCCAAGCCACAGTGTAAAGGTTAAATGTATTTTTTTAGAAAGCTATCAATTGAAATGAGATTCGTATTACAGTAAGAAACTATCAAAATGAAAATGTGGAATCAAGAATTTGAATAATGATTATTTTTATATTATATATATTTGTATTTGAATGAAATTTATATATTCACATATATATTTCATTTTACATAAAATTAATAAATAGTGATTAAGAATAAAATGTGTTTTCTCTATCCTTTGCTCAAATATGTTATACTTCATTTTAACCTCTGTCTAAATAATTAGCGGGTGCTTTTGAATTCAATTTCAATTAGTAATAATATGCGAACCGTCTTATCTTAATTTTAAACGACAATTCACAGAGCAACCGTTAAGATAAGGTTCATTGTACTGATCCTTTTACATACGGGGAATAAAATTTCATTTATTGAGAGTATTTTGGTTAAACTTTTTGAGAGGTTTCCACTGTTATATTTTATGGGACAAAAACGTTTAATCTGAGTATATGCCTTGTACTACAGTCCCTGGCCAAATTATTAGACGCAGTTGTTTTTATTATAATTTATTAAATATCTGGAAAGATACATGAGGAATTATCTTGAAACTTTAGGAGTGTAAACAACATGATCAACGTCATATATTTCCGAGAAGATTTTTTCTTGAAACCCCGTAAGGGGCCATCAACAAATTGAAGAAAAACGAATACGTTTTTGATAACCCTGTAAAAACCAATATCACAAAAGCGTTGAAACGGTATCACACGCTTAGGAGGCTTATTGTAATAATTGGGATTCATTTTTATGAAGATAGCATGTATACTCGAAGAGAAATTCAGGTTTTTATAAAAACAGTCCCAAATTTTACTAAGTTTTTTGCTTATAATTTGCAGAGTTTTTAATATAAAAACAAGTTATTTTCAGAAAATATGACAAACAAAATTATACACAATACCCTGCATTAAAATTAAAGCAAAAAGATGAGGGGTTGTATCCAAATATACTAGCTTTTGAAAGTTGACATAATAAGAATGAAGCGTCTCTCATTCTATATTTGATACAACCCCTCATCTTTTTGCTTCCTTTTGGAAACAGCGAATTTCGAGCTTATTCTATCGACGATCACCATCAGAATTTTCTAGCTATGTTTTTGAGACTTTCATAAAAGTTGGTCTATATATTTAGCTAATATATTATGCACAGTATATTTTTATTGAATTCGCGCATGCGCAGTGAAAAAATATTTAGTAAACTTACTCATTTTTCATGCAATTATTTTTTTTTTAATTCTGATTACAGGGTATTGTGTATAATTTTGTTTGTCATATTTTCTGAAAATAACTTGTTTTTATATTAAAAACTTTGCAAATTATAAGCAAAAAACTTCGTAAAATTTGGGACCGTTTTTATAAAAACCTGAATTTCTCTTCGAGTATACATGCTATCTTCATAAAAATTAACCCAAATTATTACAATAAGCCTCTTAAGCGTGTGATATTGTTTCAACGCTTTTGTGATATTAGTTTTTACAGGGTTATCCAAAAGATATTCGTTTTTCTTCAATTTGTTGACGGCCCCTTATGGGGTTTCAAGAAAAAATCTTCTCGGAAATATATGACGTTTATCATGTTGTTTACACTCCTAAAGTTTCAAGATAATTTCTCATGTATCTTTCCAGGTATTTAACAAATTATAATAAAAACAACTGCGTCTAATTATTTGGCCAGGGACTGTATGTTCCAACTTTAAGCTCAAAATTCCATGTTCTTTCATAATCCATTCATTAACATTTAAAAACAATTCGAAAAATATTATTTCTTGCGGATCAATCATATTAGTCTTTCTGTTTTTTTTTTTTTGTTTTTTTTTTTATAAATGTAGTTAATGTGGTTAAATGTGGAAGTAAGTCTTATGATTATTCTTTGCATTACATTTTTATAGGATGTAAACTAAAAGTCATTAAATCGATTTATTCAAACAAAACAATTTTTTTCACCATTTTGAATATTCAATTATTTCCCTTTTTCTGTTTTTTTTTTTTTTTTTTTTTTTTTTTTTTTTTGTCACAAAAAAAAGTATTTAATTGCCATCATTAGAAAAACTTCGTTAAGAGTTACAAATAAAAAATCGTATCTTGGAAACTAAGTCAAATTTTAACATTCTGAGAACTTATGCGAGATTCTCTGTTCCATGCGGATAACTGGTGTTAAGTTTATCGCGCTGCGTTGCGTATTCTAGGTGGGGTACTTGTAAAACACAAATAAGTAGGCAGATTTTAATATAATATATTCTTTAATAAGTATAATTTTCCTTGCATATTAAAAAAAAGAGGTTTTGAATATTTCACTTTCACGTTAGTATTACCTATGTCTGTTCTCATATATATATGCTTTATGAAAACGTTAACCTTTTCCGTATGATATAGTATACAAAAGCCTTTATATTCACAAATATATGCGAGTCGCGGAAAAGTTTTAAAGCTTGAGGTAGGTTGCGTAAAATTTGGAAACAAGGATTCTAACGTATTTTCAAAAAATGAGAAAAAAAATTTTGAAAGGAAATATTTTCATTCGTTCAATATTTGTAGCTTAAACAGTTAAAAAAAACTCACAAAAATTCCATAATTAATAGGTGGAAACATCCGATTCTGATAACAAGTAAGAGACCTTAACAGAAATGCGAAATAAGATAAATCATTTCCATTTAACATGACTCAAAATCAGCAATTCAACTTTTGAATAAACATAATTAATGCTATAGAAAGAAAAAACAGAGAGAAAAAACATAATGTTGTGTTCCTTGAAAACTTTATTTTAGTGAAAACCTGATATTTTACATGGACAAACACGATGGAAGTGTGTACATGAAAAATACCTTGTTACAACTTTTAATACTTTTTGTTTATACTTATTTTTCGATATTTTCTAACAGCTTAAATATGGTATTATTTCCAAAGCTAAATTACGATACTGTTGATATTTTTAAAAAATATATATAAACATTTTTTTCTTGAATTTCAAACACTTCTTCTCTGCCAGAGGAAATATTCCTTGTTAAATTCAAACAATCTCATATTTCGTCTCGGTAAAAGTGGCAATTAACTTCGAACGAATCATACAAAAGTTTACTTTTTTATAAAATGTAGAATGGCAATAATTCTGAAACTTACATGTTTGTAAATGAATGTGTTACTTGAGATTACCGCAAAGCATATTTCAACTTATAAGGATTACATATAAACAATGACTACATAGATATTTTCTAACTGCTAGAAAAATAGTTTAAAAAAAAAGAACACGCGACACTAAATCTTCCGAAAATCATCGTATAAAAATGACACATCTACCGGTTGATTAGTAATAAGTCTACTAATTGATGTTATACTTAAATTTTGCTTTGAGGTTCGGGTACACAAGTAAATTGTACCAAATTTTAAAATTTTCAATACTAACATCAAATTTCAGCATCAGATTTGGATTCACTCATAAATTGTATCTTTGGATACCAAAACTGCTAAAAAAATAGTTTAAAAAAAAAGAACACCTGACACTAAATCTTCCGAAAATCATCGTATAAAAATGTCACATCTACCAGTTGATTAGAAATAAGTCTACTAATTGATGTTATACTTAAATTTTGCTTTGAGGTTCGGGTACATAAGTAAATTGTACCAAATTTTAAAATTTTCAATACTAACATCAAATTTCGGCATCAGATTTGGATTCACTCATAAATTGTACCTTTGGATACCAAACTGGAAGTTATTTCGTCAAATATTTTGGGGGTTACGCAGGTTTAGAATTTGGAATTACTAATGTTAAATTTAGTTTTAATCGTAGCAAAACAGATTACAACCTGGTTAGATTTATAAGCATAACTCAGACTACTTAGAGGAATGAGCTCAAAATTTGGATTGGCATATTTGATGCTTCTTGAAATCGATTTCTGTTAAAAAATGTGCAACTCTTTATAACAGCGTCCTGTTATACAGGGTCATCTATAGTTTATTTAAATTATTCCCTTGTTTATTTCAAAAAACGTTTCTAAATTTTCTTTCCCCTCTATATTAAAATTCTTAATTAATTCCCCCTCTCTAATTCCATAAAATATCTTTCCATTAATCCACTAGTTGAGTGATACGAATTTATTTCTTGGATCAATAAATAAATCTTTTCATTATTATGCATTTTCCCTGTTCAAAATTATTTTTTTCCGGTCCAAAAATTAAATAAAAGAAAAAAGAAAAGAAAGTAATTCTTTCATGACAGTTATATTTATCAACATTTATTGCAAAAAATTTAACACACAAACTCTATTTATAGATTATACATCTAAATTCTGTAATTATCTTTATCTCTCATAAATAATCGTGACTCACCTAAAAAGTAATTTAAGTTCTCATTTAATAGTCATTAATCTTTGATGTGTGGACAGTTTGAAACATACTATAAATAATCATTTCACTGTACCATCTCCATAAATTTTCATTTCAACTTAATTATTGAACTGGGATTTCCATCTGTCAACTACAATATCATAAATAGTCATTTTCTAAATAACGGTATTATCCAAATAACATGCAGTATTGCATCATTTAATAATACCACAATGCAATCTTTTTTCCGTTAGCTAATTGTGGGATTTTTTGTCATAAATAATAATTGTAAATTTTGAAGCCAAAGTCCTTTGTCTTTTTCATTTTTAATATGCCAAATGTTTTGTTAACCGCCTATTTTATTCGCCAAAAATATGAATGTCTGGCTATGAGGTATTTTACTCATCTCTTTTCATGCTTTGTACATGGACTAGGTCAGAGGCCCCCTTTGCGAGGTCTGCTTTTGTATGTGACACTTTCCCCCAAGCAATGTACTATTCTCCCTCCAATCTTCCTAACTGCATATAGACTAAAAATATAATTTATTGTTCAATAGTAACCATGGAGTTTTTTTATTTGCATATGAATCGAACCTGATATCTGGATCTAATTTATATAATATCACAATCCCAGTTAACAATCAACTTTACACTTATAATTCAGTTTTGTTTAAATTTGTTTCAAAATATACATAGATACGAAATGTATTTTTGTGAAAAATATTAATTGTCACCTATCAATTCATTAACATAAATTGATTTCTAGAAGCTTCAAATATACAAATCCAAACTTACAGCTCATTCTGATAAGTAGTTTTCGAGTAATATTTAAAAATCTACCAGCATTGCAAAATGTTTTGCTTTGGTTAAAAATAAATTTAACATTAGGAATTCCAAATTCTAAACTTGCATAACTCCTTAACCGTTTGACCAAATGACTTCTCGTTTCGTATTCTAGTGTAAAACTTACAAAATTATCTAAATATTATGTCAAAATGAGGCGTTAGTTTTGAAAAGTTTAAGTTTGGTACAATTTCATTATGCAGACGATAACTCAAGCAAATTATAAGTATAGCATTAATAAGTAAACGTTATTATTAATCTATTCGTAACAGTTATATTTTTATGCTATTTTTTACGGCAGGGTTAATTATCTCTTTTTTCTGTCGATTATACATTTAAAAAAATTCTGAAAATATAAATATTTGCCATTTTATGAATTTTTATCAGGAAAGATATTTTATTTAAATATTTTTGAAAGTGTTAATTATCATTTACGCAATTTAAATCCGTGACTAGTCAGTTAAAATCAATTAGTCTTTAAAAGAACTGCAAAGGAAAAATCCCTTCTGTAATGTAACTTTAATATCTTAAGTCAAAGTCTTTTAACATGCTTTCTCATTTATATCATTTACAAAGTTAGATTTAAAGGTACTAAAATATTTATCTTTACAGTACATAACATGCGCTTTGTTTAAATTGTTATCCAAAGTTTGTTTAAAGCATTAAGGATCCTTTGCTAATTAAAATTTTCAGATACGGTTTCTTGTTCTCTTGACATTTCTCTTACATTCTAAATCTGTTTCAGTTTTCTTTAATTCTCAAAAAGGAATAAAACCGCACAAGGAGAAAATCTGTATAATGAATTGAATAAGAAACAGTGTAGTTTTCATTGTCTTTCACTGGATAATTCATAAAAAAAGAAGAAATTGTTAAATATTTATAACTTATTCTTGTTAGTAGTTTAAAGATCTTAAAAATTGCATTTAAAAAATAAGTTTTAAATTTAAGTAATAATTTTTTTTTAGTTATAACAATTTCTATTTTTATCATTAATCGTTTGAAGAACGGTACATAACAGTTTAACGATCAAAAAGATGTAGTTTCATTTTTCTTTTCAGACTAGGGGGATCTCGCCCCTACCAGCTATTCTCGCCAACTCCCGTCAACCCCGCCGACGCTTATTTGCTATATTTTAATAGGATTATTCGATTACAGAAAATTTAAGGATATTATCATAGCCAGTGGCGATCTTCTGTAATCATTCATTTCTTTTTGACTCAGGGATTTTTCAGTAACTAAGTCAACATTGTAATTGCTGGAAATAACAATTAGTGTTGTTCCAGTTAATAAGCAGCAATTTACCAGCAACAAGTTTTATATTCTTGTTCTACGTCTTAGCTGATGACTGTCTCCATGATTGTTTAGATAAAATAAATACACATGTAAAAATCAGCTTGTATAAAATTATCAATTAAAAAAGGTCACTGCTTCCCTGACCTCTTTAACGACGCTATAAGGAAATCATCTTAAATATGATGTTTTAAATGCATCGTTTTAAATATGATGTAATTTTCACCATTAAATGATTTTCGCACGTAAAAATTTAATTGCTTAAAGATTTCTTCATTATTTAATTTTCACGTGTATATATTTTTTACAATCAACACAGTTTGGAAATATTCATTATTTAGGCTTCTGGCAACAGTATGTAGAAAACGGCTATTTCAAGCAATGAATTTAATATCTATTCAAATAATAAAATTTTGAATAAAAAATTGGAAAAAAATGTAAATTTAGGCAATCTTAAAAAATTATTTCGTACTGCACACCGCAATCTTTATGTATAGCTTTGAATTCTATAAACTTGTTTAATTGAAATACTTTGACCATATTCAACATTAAATAGCGTAAATAGCGTTCTACATAAAATAATTATTTGATTTAAACACTCTGTGCTTATATGCAATATTTTTTGGAGTTCCAAGAATGTGAAGATAAATTCAATTGCAGCAGCAGCAGCATTATTTTTTTTTTTTCAGAATACCTCTCATGAAATATTATTAAAAAATATATTTTACATAAAATACTCTTTATGGAAATTTTGCTTTATTCACGCACGTAACAAATCAGTTAAAATCACTTAATATTTAAACAGTGGACGGACATTGGAAAGATTAGAATTACAAGTTTTTGTTTTTATGATTTAATTTATTCTTAAACATTAACCAAAAATATCTATATATTACAATATACTTGACAGAAAATGTCTTTCCATACTTGTTTTAAAGGTAAGTAATCAAAATTATATATCACAATGTATTTCAAATATATTTTCTCAAAATAAATTTTCCGATGTCGACATATATTTAAAATGTCCCTTGCGTTTTTAATTTTTGTTCAAAATTTTCAGTTTGCTAAGGAGACTATTTTGGTACATATTACAAATATACGTGCATCCGTTTTGAAATGTTATTTTATTAAGTTCCTCAAATTAATACTGAAGTCTATTAATATGGGAACTTTACATGAAAATCTCCCTTCGTACCGTTTTTTGCCTTTTTAATACTTTCCAACAAAGTTGGAAAATATTTATGACTTCGGTTTTTAAGTCTGCCGTCTGTCTGTCTACCCACGCTCTATATCGCGTAAATGTACTCAGATTGCTAAGTGATTGAAATATGTTATTGAGGTTAACCATAACATGTTCGGTATTAAAAAAAAGTATTTAGCATTTATAGTTCGTTCCAGAGGCACTCAAAAGGATTGCGTTACATTATGGTCTATGGGGAAAATCGTTTTCAATACATTTTAATAATGTTACACTATTCAGAACAAATTGAAACTGATATACTTCACTAAGGTGCACTACAAATGCTAAATGTAGAATAGTGTGTACATCGCATTTATCGTTCATTTTTGGGACAAACAAAAAAAATTCGGTTGCCGTACTGTCTACAAGCAGTAATTGATCATAATTCGATTTCATTTGTTATATGTGTTTTAAAATTTACAATTTTTTTTCACATTATTTGGTATGTATAATTTCTATGCATCTCTATACAGCGCTAAACAAAAGAATTCGATTACATTTTCTTTTGTTGACGGGAACTGCTGAAGGGGCATTTTCAACTGGTTATAAGTTTCCTAACTAAAGTAAATTTTAGCATACTATGTAGTTTATGTACATATCTGTAAATCATATACAGGGCTTTTCAAAAGTCTTTGAATATTTTTCTGAGTATTGATGGTAATCGATGAAATAATGTATTAAAACGTGTTTGTGTTTACTAAATTATTTAATTACATGACTTATTTAACGGTATAGTTTTATTACAGTAGCCTGAATATAGTGTTTCATAATCTATGCTTAATGCATATTTTTCATGTTTTACAATAACTTTTGTCCGATAAAAATTAGTCAGATGTGCCAATCCAACTTTCTTCTATCTCACACAGGTTTCGCATACACTAAAAAGAATCAGCACTAATTTATATCAAGGTCTAACTGAATCTAAAGTTTTATTCAATGCGGTGCATTAGTTCTTGAGATATGACTATTGCCAAAATCGTGTAAATCCTGCAAAATGTAGCATAGCAGCGCCACCTGTTGGGAGATTTAGACCAAAACCTAATCAACATCTTACTGAATCTGAATCTTGATGAAATTCCGTGCATTTGTTCTTGAGATATAGTTATCGTGATAATAATGAAAAAATAGCATAGCAGCGCCTCTTGTTCGGCTATTTACACCAAAACGTAAGCAGCATCTATTTATGTCAAGGTCTAACAGAATCTGAAGTTTGATGAAATTACGTGCATTAGTTCTTGAGATATAGCTATCTTAAAAATCCTGAAAAAAGTGGTGTAGCTGCTCCACCTATGGGGATATCTACACCAAAACATAATCAGCATCTATTTATGTCAAGGTCTAAAAGAATCTGAAGTTTGATGAAAATAAGTGCATTAGTTCTTGAGATAGAGCTATTGTGGTAATCGCAGAAAATGCAGCATAGCAGCGTGAGCTATTAGGTGATTTTCTCCAAAAACTAATCAGCACCAATTTATATCAGGGACTAACTGAATATAAAGTTTTATTAAATTTAGTTTATTAATTCTTGAGATAGAGTGCCCACAAAAGTTTTGTCACACAGACAGAGTAACAGAGTTACAGACTCACAGACAGACATTTTCTGAAAACAGTCAAATCGTGTTCAGGACTGTGTAAAACGTATAATTCCATCGGAAGTCGAAAATTTTCATGAATCCAATACTTTCTTCTTGTAAAGATAGAAGAAAGAAAAAATGGATGCATAAATGTCTCATAGTATATATCAAAATTCACCCTTCGCGATATTGAGAATTCTGAACAAAAATTAAATAGCACGAACATTTAAAATATATATTGACTGCTGAAAAAAAAAATTGGTTTTGAAAAAAAATGCATTTGAAATACATTGTTATTACTTTCGGAACATATAGCGTACGAAAAGTATTGTAATCACGATTTGTATGCATGTGTTTCTGAATGAATATGATAACTCATAAACTGTGCTTCCTATTGAGCTCGCATTTGGCGAATATGTTATAAACCATATTGTCGCAACCACTGTATTGATTTTCGTACAAATCGGCAGACAGATTAGATATTTAAACCACTTATAAACCAAATTCAAACCATTATGCAACCAATTCTATAGGGAAAATCAACAAGAAAATGTGACAGAGTATAGTTGGTAATTATTGCGCAGATGTAATTAAGAATTAGTAGCGCAGAAATAATATCTCCTGTTTGAAAAAAACTGGCCAAGCGTTGGAATACAACTGATTCAATAAATTTATATATGTGTGTCCGTGTGTGTGTGTGGTGTATATATATGACATTCTGGATACATATACCAGAATTCGGAATGTCAAGTGGAAGAATTCCATATTTTCTTCTAGTAATATTACCGTTAAGACAGTGCAGAGCCACCCATCTGTTATATTTGGAACTAAATTAAGGTAGCTTAGTGAAAACATATTCCTGAATTTAGGCATTCTCGCCTACAAGAATAACTTCAGTATTTGCAACCGCTTATTTGTTATTTAATTTCAAAAACCGTTCAGTCAATTTTACCATGTACATCACATTAGTAAACTAGTAGTATACTTTACGGCGAAACAGCAATTCTGCTTTTAACTGCTGGCTAAAGTTTGTTTCATGCATTTAAGCTTCTTTGCTAAGTTAAAATTTCAAAATAAGATATGTATTTCTTGTTCTTTCGACATTTACATCTGATTAAAATTCAATAAAATAAAAAATATATACATAAATAATCAGTTTTAGTCATAACAGTTTCCATTTTTATAAATGTTCACTTGAAAATTTGTCGAATCTGTATAAAAAATAAAATTAGTAACAGCGTCTGTTGATTATGGATAATAAACAAAACAAAAAAAAAAATCTAACATTTATTAGGATTCTTTCTCCATAATGACAGCAAGACATTTAAAGATATATTTATATATAAATATATATAAATGATTAGTTTTAGTCATAATAATTTTCATTTTTATAACTGATAACTTGAAAATTTGTTGATTTTTTTTAGTAAAATTTTACTCTATATATACAAAAGTAACTAATTTATTAAAATCATGTAGTTTTCAAATAAACGCAAAAATGAATTTTTTTTTGTATATTAAACATTACTATCTTAAATTAATGCCTTTAAACAATTCAATTCTTAAAAATTCATAATTCAAGTGCATTCATATATTTAACGTTATAGTATAAGTGTACATATAGTTAACGTATAAGTGTAATATTTTTAATTTACCGAAGTTAATGAAATAAAACGACAAAATCCTTATAACGAATAGAATATGTAACAGAGTTTTTTACTTTGATTTTCTATTTATGAATGATGATAACGAAAATAATAATTAGACATTTACGATTATTCTTTCTCGATAATGAGTAAAAAATTTGAAAAAAACTATTTGAAAAACAACATGAAAAAGCAATTTTAGTCACAACGACTACCATTTTATAATTCTTTCATTAAATAATGAGAGATATTAAACACTAATCAGTTAAAATCTGTCTAGTCTTTCAAAATTCTAAAGTGAAAATTCATGTATACATTGTAGTTTTAATACCTTAAATCAATAGTTTTAAAACCTTAAGTCTTTAATTTAATGATAAGGATTTTTCTACTCTCGACATTTACTATTAATTTTTAAATCTCTTTTTTTTATAACTCTCTGAATAGAATATTTTGAAACAAAGAGAAAATCAATATAATGAATGGAATGAGTAACAGTATATTTATCGTTGATGTTCTATTCATGATTGATAAAGAATAACACTTTTTTAACGTTTACGATTCCTTTTTCTCAGTAATAGTTGAAAGATCTTTAAAAAATGTGTTAGAAAAGCAAAAATATTTTTATTCACAACCTCTACCATTTTTAATAATCGTTTAATTGAAAAAAGACAGATATTAAACACTAACCAGTTAAAATCTTTCTAGGCTTTAAAAAATTTAAAGTGAAAATTCCTGTATGTATTTTAGCATTAATACCTTAAGTCAATGTCTTTTAACTTACTATTTAATTTGTATTCTTAACAAAGCTGAGTTTAAATGCACTCAAATATTTAACTTTAGAGTAAATAACATGCATTTTGGTTTTAACTGCTGTCTGAAGTTAGTGTAACGCATTAAAGCTTTTTCACAAATTAAAATTTAATGTTAAAGCTTCTTGTTCTCTCGACATATACTCTTAACTTTTAAATCTCTTCTTTTCTTTTCTCCCTAAATAGAAAGTTTCGAAACAAAGAGAAAATCAATATAATTGAATCGGTCATTTAAAAAAAACACATAAGTCAAGTTTTTCGAAAGATACCTTTTTTGTCGCACTTGCTTCGTTAAAGGTAGATCCATGATCTGGATATTAACCACATTAGTCAGTGTATTCCTTCCTCGTCAAACAATGCCTTCTAATTTTCGTACATTACTTAAACGACATAAAGTCGACATAATACCATATTAAAGTGGATACGATATTACATTGAAATATTACCATTTGCATGCAATACCTTATTAAAACATAAAAATGTTCCTGTATATGTTCTATCTTCATTAATTTTGATTAAAAATATGTTTAATATGACTGTTTTGTTCAAATTAAATACCACCTAACTTTGTTTCTTGCTAAAACAACATAAGTCAGGAACGGTTTTTCTGTTATTCTTCTTTTTATTATTCATAAATTATAAAACTTATTTGGTATTTACAAACTTTGATGTCAAAACTCTATAATCAGCCCAAAAAAACCAATAAAAATTCGTTTCCTTGTGAAATAATACAGTTTGTTTTAATTTCTGAAAAGTTCTGATTCTGTGACTTATGTGGTTTTTGAAATGACCGATTCAATTAATAGAATGAGTAAAAGTGTTTTTCTCTTTGCTGTTCAATTTATGATTTATTAAAAATAACACATTTTTTAAATATTTTCGATTATTCTATCTCGGTAATAGTTGAAACATCGTAAAGAAAATTGTATTAGAAAAACAAATATAGAAAAGCAATTTAAGTAACAAAGATTTCCATTTGTGTAGTGGTTTTTCTGAAAAATAACATTTATTAAAGAATATTCAGTTAAAATTTTCTAGTCTTTGAAAATTAAAAGTTGAGAACACTTTCTTCAATGTAACTTGAATATCTTGAATAAATGTCTTTTAACTTACTGTTTCATTTGTATTCTTAACAATGCTAAATTTAAATGCACTCAAATATTTAACTTTACAGAACATTACACACATTTTCTTTTATTTGTTGTCTGAAGTCTGATTAAATCAGTGACTACTCTTTACTAATTTAAATTTCTAAATTAAAACTGGCTTCTTATATTCTCGGCAAGTCTTCTATTTTATAAATCTGTCTTTTTTTTTAACTCACTAAAATGCATGCATTCATACAAGAACAAAATTCGTATTTTAAGTGGAATGTATAAAAAAGTTTTTCTCTTGTTGCGAATGATTGTTTAAAAGAAAAACAATTAATAAAGATTTACGATTATTAATCCATTGTAAATGTTAGAAGAGCTTTAAAGAAATATATTTGAAAAGCAAATATAAAAACCAATATTTTTCACAGCGACTTTCATTTTTATAATCTTTTAATTGTACAATGACAAATTTTAAACACTAAGCAAGTAAAATCATCTATCCTTTAAAAAATTTAAAGTGTAAAATCCTTTCTCTAATGTACCGTTAATATCTTAAGTCAATATCTTTTAACTCATGGCCTCATTTGTATTCGTAACAAAAATAAATGTAAATGCACCTAAATACTTCACTTTAGAATACATAACATACATTTTGTTTTAAATGCTGTCTGAAGTTTGTTTGAAGTATCAAAGTTTCTTTTCAAATTATAATTTGTAGATAAAGCTTATTGTTTTCTCGACATTTGCTCTTAACTTTTACGTCTCTTGTTTTCTTTCTTTTTAATTCACTGAAATAAATATTTGGAAGGAAAGATAAAGTCAATATAATAAACGGAATGAGTAACAATATATTTCACTTTGAATTTCTGTTCATGATTTATGAAATACAAAACAAATTTTAGATATTTACGATTATTCCTTTTTGGTAATTGATTTAAAGATATTTTCAGAAACGAATATGATAAAAAGCAATTTTACAACTTTCATCTTTATAATTGTTCACTTGAAGAATGGCAGATATTAAACTGAATCTGAATGGCAGATATTATCTGTTAAATGCACGTAGTCTTTAAAAAGTAATACAGGAAATTATTTTTTACGATGCAACTTCAATATATTATACCAATGTCCTTTAATTTACAGGGAAAGTCAAAATGAATATAGCGATTACAAAGGGCTGTAACTATTTAATGGAAAAGAATTTACAGATAAAATTAACACAGAATGTAGACGGAACTTCAAAATTTTGTATCCATACGTCATAGATGTTCTATGTGACTTCCCTTAGTCACACGGACAACATCTAAGCGGTAGTCCATTTCACGCCATACATTCTGAAGCATTTTTTCAGTCAAGCAATTTTTTCAGTAAGCAAGCGCATTACGAATGCGTACTTTGAGTTCTTCAATTGTTTTGGGCATGGGAGGCACATTGGGGGTCTTTCACATAACCCCATACTTCAAAAGTCGAAGTGGAGATGCCGACGATGTCTTCTGCTCTTGGCGACTGAGATCTCTGGACTTGACATCCTGCGATTTTTTTCTATGGGATTATGTGGCCTCCCATGCCCAAAACAATTGAAGAACTCAAAGTACGCATTCGTAATGCGCTTGCGTCGGTGACTGAACAAATGCTTCAGAATGTATGGCGTGAAATGGACTACCGCCTAGATGTTGTCCGTGTGACTAACGGAAGTCACTTAGAAAATCTAGGACGTATGTATACAAAATTTTGAAGTTCCGTCTACATTCTGTGTTTATCTTATCTACAAATTCTTTTCCATTAAATAGTTATATCCGTTTGTAATCACTATATTCATTTTGACTTACCCTGTACTACCTCATTTGTATCATTAACAAATCCAAATTCAATTGCACTCGAATATTTAACTTTACAGTACATAACACGCGTCTTATTCAAATTAAATTGTTATCTAAAGTGTGTTAAGAGCAAAAGCTTCTTTAAAAATAAAAACTAGCAACTAAAAATCAACTTCTTGTCCTCTTGCCAATTCTTCTGATTTCTAAATCTATATTATTTATTTTTACTGATAGAAATACATGCACACTCAAAAACGAATAAAATTCATATAATGAACAGAATCATTAGCAGTATAGTCTTTTTTCTATGATTTTCGGTCCATGACTGATAAAAAAATAAAATAATTATTAAACATTTTTCTTTCTCGATAATCGTTGAAAGATATTAAAAAAAAACTATTTGAAAAAAGTACATACATAAAGAAGAAACTTTAGCAATTTTAGCCTTATATCTTTATAATACTTCGTTTGTAAAATAACAGATATTAAACATAAGGAGTTTAAATTATCTATTTTTTAAAGTGAAAATTACTTTCACTAATTCTATCGTAACTTTAATATCTTAAGTCAATGTCTTTTAAGTTACTGCCTCATTTGTATTCTTAACAAAGCTAAATTTAAATGCACTCAAATGTTTAACTTTACAGTACATAACACACGTTTTGTTTTAACTGTTGTCTAAAGTTTGCTTAAAGCATTAAAGATTCCTTCCAACTAAAAATTTGTAGATAAGGCATCTTCTTTCCTCGACAGATACTCTTAACGGTTAAATCGTTTTTTATTTTATTTTTAATTCACTGCAAGGAATGTTTTGAAATAAATATATAATCAATTTAGTCAATTGATTGAAAAATAGGGATTTTCTCTTGCATTTTCTGGAGATAATTCATAAATAAGGAAAACAATCATTGAATGTTTATAATTATTCTGACTCATAAATTATTCAAATATATTAAAAATCTTTAATAAATGAAATAATGCTAAAATATATACACATTGCTTAAATGATGTATCACTTTAAAAGGTATTAAAACTACATTAAAAACAAATATTTACAATTTTTACCTACATCTCAGGCCATCATCAGAACAAATATCGTACATTAGAAGATGTGAAGGTTCCGTAGACGTAATGTAAAAAGGCATTCGGCAAAAGCTAGGCGAAGTTGCATTATAGGGTGAAGTCATTGGCGAGCTCGCCCGGATACTCGGTTGGTTGATTGGTTGATTTTATGACGGCCTATTATCTACACGAGGGATATGGGCCCTAGGGGGGAGTGCCTCCGTGGGGGTGCCGGATACTTGGATTAAATTTATTAGCGATAAGATGTTCCCGTTTTTGTTTTCTTTTCTGCATTAGGAAGAGTCGCTTAAATTAACAAGGTGTATTTTTCATTATATTTAGAAAATATAAATGCATATTTCTAAATCGTAGGCACCTAGTTAAAAATATCATTAATGTCATAACAATTATTTATTTTTTATAGACTCGAATAGATATATTCATTAGTTAAATGAATTAGAAGCAGAGGCACATTTTTTGTTGCAAAATACGAGAAAAAAAAATAGATATATACACTAGGGTGGATCGAAAAGTATACGAAATTTCTTTTTTTCTAAAATAATTTTGGGGCGGGGTGAAAAAGTTGCCTTTTATGTATATTAGTTTACACGCTTTTTTTATTGAAATCCATTCATATCTTCCGGTACCCCAAGCGCCCCAAAAATTGTTAAAAATTGAAATATTTGTGAAAACTTATAATTTTTTTTGTTTTTTTTTATTTGTTTTAAATTACTTTTGGCGCGGGGTATGAAAGTTGTCTTTTATTTGTATTAGTTTGCATGTTTTTTTAATCGAAATCTATTCGTATCTTCAAGTGCCCCAAGCGTCTCAAAAATAGTTAAAAAATTGAAGGTTTTATGAAAATTTAATTTTTTTGTTTTTTTTATTTTTTTTAAAAAATTCCATTTGGCGTCGTGTGAGAAAGTTGTGTATTGGGTGCATTACATAATTCTGTAGTTTGCATTTTTTTTATATAAATCCATTCATATCTGCCGGTGCCCCAAGTATAGTTAAATATTAAATTTTTTAAGAAAATGTATTAAAAAATTTAAATTTACGAAAATTGTTTACAAATTTGGTAAAGTGTTTAAATATTAAAGTATAAACTTATAAATAATAATAATTTTATATTAATACATGAAGTATAAATTTTAAAATCAAACACTAAATCATAAAAATTATAAAAATTGAACTTACGTAGCAAATTGTTTACTTCTTTTAATTTGGAGATTTACATATTTCTAAAGTTTGTAATCCTTTTTGGAATTAAAATGTTTTATATGGCGTCTTGATTTTATTATATTCAATATGAAACCGAGTCTCTTTTCTTGTGCAGATACACTTTCTGATGCCTCAGGCACTAGGCGAATGCATCTTTTATCATCTTTTGTGTATGGCATTGATATTTTGACCATTCCTCCGTTTTTCCTACAGTTACCATGGCCTCAATTTCTTCGTAAGGCACATTCATCAAAAGAGGTGGTTGAAAACGTCCAACACATTGCAAGTCAATAAGTTCACATTAATACTTTGCTTAGAAGTGTATTTTTGATACTTGAAAAATGTTTACTTCTGGTGATCCTCTATTTTCATTTCTAGCAAAAAATATCTTTCGTATTGCTAAAGATTTTATAGGCTCTGTATTATCTCAGAGCATAGATAATAACAAATTTTGAGGATGACAAAAGAAGCTATCTAGTTGAACAACGGCGTGTACAAACTTTCTTAGATTGGGTTCCAAATATCTAGAAAATGTGATAAGTTTCCAAATATACCGCTGTCCTTCTGTTATGGAGTACTTTGTTTTGATATGGAACCATATAGGTCCATACTTTCATAATATATGTTGTAAGAACAATGAGATTCTCAGATGGATTTTCTGTGACCACCTACAATATTAACGTTCTATCTGCAGTCGTTAGCCATCTTGAGTAAACAACTGGAACAGGGTTTTTAAATGCCAGGACAGAACCACTTTCACCACGTGATATTTCTACTCAAATGTCATATAAATATTGCTGATCATTGCTGAGAACCATTCTACCCATGTTATATGGCATATTCTCCACACTTATTGAAGAAAAGGTAGCTACACGTAGCTGCTCGCAGATTTTGATTGCTGTACCAATTGACCTACAAAAGACTTTAGTACCAATTGTTGTACATCAAAAGAATGTAGTAATTGTCGTAAAAGCCTTTAGCTTCTTTTGTTGCAAATGTAACGTGTTCAAAATGCAGAGAGTCCAGGTTCCTTGACAAGAGTATAATGTTCCTCCTTTGTGATCTTTGTGTAGTACATTGTGCTGTTCATCATTAGCATTTTTATATTGTCTTTATCCCCATCGGAAAATAATCCGGTTAAAATAGACCGAGACACGGCTAAATTGTTCGTCTCTACAACAAAATTTCGCACCTTTGTACACTATCGACGAATTTTGTTGCGATCTACTAAATTCGAAGTCCCTTTTTTGTCCACAATTCCAATATCTTGTAAAACAGCACTGGCAAATTGGAGCAGCTGCTCTATTCAAAATTTCGTATATAACAATATAGTATAAAAAAATAATTTTATACATTTAATATAAACAATAAACGATCTATCATCCCCTGGATCTAATAATTACGCTATACAAATGATTATTTAACATTTATTTTTACTTATAATTGTAAGTTCCAAATTTGCATAAAAATCGATTTTTTACAAATATTTAAGTGTCTTGGGACACCCGGAAGACATTTATCGAAGTTAAAAATGTTTTGCATGTTTGCTAGTATTCTTAAAAAACAATCTTCGCACCCCGCGTTAAAAGCAATTAAAGAATTAAATAAAGAATTAATTAAACCAAAATAATTATAAATTTTCATAAAACTTTCAATTTTTAACTATTTTGGGGGGCTCTTGGGGCACCGGAAGATATAAATGGATATCAATTTAAAAAAAAACATGTAAACTGATATGTATAAAAGACAACTTTTGCACCCCGTGCCAAAAGTAATTAAAAAAATAATTCAAATTATAAAAATTATAAGTTTTCATAAAAATTTCATTTTTTAACTATTTTTGGGGCGCTTGGGGCACCGCAAGATTTGAATGGATTTAAATAAAAAAACAGATGTAAACTAATATACATAAAAGGCAACTTTTGTACCCCACGCCGATTCGATTATCCACATTTCGATTTTTCGATCCACCCTAATATACACGCGTTATCTTTAAATTCAAAAGAAATTTTACGTATAAAACAAATAAGGAATTTAAAAAAAAAGCCTAAATAATAAAAGTGAAATATCACTTAGCACTGACCCTCGCCGGGGAAAGAACTCTCAACTAGCTCGTTCGGCGACTTACGCTGCTTCGAGTCTGCTATCCTAACCATTCTGCCACGTCGTCGTTTAGCGTTCCGACGATAAAGGTTGAATAGGGTATTTAGGGTTTGCAGCAGACTTGTACTTTTTTTAAGCTTATACTGAAAAATGTACACTTATTATTTTTATATTGACCTACAAATACAGTAGGACCTTGATTATCCGAAGTAATTGGGACTGAACCTACTTCGGATAATCGAGAATTCATTAATAATCATCTAGTTTAATATGTAGTATCGTCATTGAACTGTTATTATGACTTATTTTAACTGTTAAATAAATTAAAATTATAAATGAAAATGAATTTATTTCTGAAACAAAAACTTACAATGGTTTAAATGCAAGCTACATCTGGTGTATATGGGCCATCATTTGCCGTGCAGCTGTATCCCGAAGTTTTCTTAAAAGTATGAGTTCAGAGGAATCACACTGTTCCTGTTGCTCCAACCAAACAAGGCATTTTGGGAAACACTCAAAAGCATCATTGTTACTGAACTTATTTACTCCGGAATCATTCTCATCTTCATCATCATCATCACCTTCTTCTTCTTCTGGAGAATTTCGGACTTCTGCTATTAATTCCTCATCATTGAGCAACTGGAAGCCTGCATCTTCCACGTCACAATTAAACCAATCTGTGATTTCTTTACCCCCACAGTTTTCACATCCTTTCATTGTGCTAAAAAGGCTTGAAAACTCAGTAGTAACACTAGCTTTCACTTTACCGAGAATTGACCTTGCGAGAAGGAATTCTAAAAAAGGGAATTCCAAAATATTTATATGCACTCGTAGTTTGAAAAGGACGGCTTGCATAAAAAAGGAATGAGGGAAAAAAATTAAAAATGCATGTTTGTTAAGAGAAAATGTTGGATGATAGTAGAAAGTGAAAAAAAAAGGGCAGAAGAAACAGACTTCGGTTAAAGGAGAGGTTCGGATAATCGAGGTCCTACTGTATTACAACTTTGAATATTATTAAAAGAAATAATTTTAGCTTTATTTTATTTTATTCCCTCTCCTTTTTTTTCACAAAAGCATAACTGAAATCTTGATTCAAAACAGGTTGAATATGTGAATGTGTTTAGAAATATAGTTATTTGTATATTTCATTAGACTGTTTGGAAACTAACAAAATAAAATAAAAAAGGTTTATTGTAGATTATCTTAAGATAATATTTTTCGTTTAACAACTATCTTTTTCTCCTTAATCATTTCATTTGATAAAAATTTAAACTTTCAATATTTTGGCAAGTTTGTGTTTTTACATTCTACAAACAACTTATACATTTCAATAAAAAAAAATTGCGTTTTTAATATTCTTTTGTTTCATTATTACCAATTTGTGTTTCCTTAATTTTCATGGCATAGGCAATTAAAGTAACCTTTTTTAAAAACAGTTTTAATTTTGCACAATATTATATTATTTTGATGAATCTGGTTTGATGAATGTAACATATATATCCTAACATCTTAAGTTAATAGATGGCGTTGGCTGTCTAGTATACAGTTTAGCTAAGTTGAAGCTAATTGGTCAAGAGTACGGATCTTGGAATTCTCCACGACAGTACAGTCAGAAACATCTTGTGATTGACTTTTTTCCTGATGATGGCCTCCGATGTAAATCGAAACTTGTGCATACGCCAGAATGGCACAAGGAATCCACGGAGACCAGCTATCCTAATATTGTACTACTTTTCATACATGTATCTGTACATTTGTGTTTGTAATAAAAACTTGAAATTCTGCAGTGACTAATTGTAAAAAGACTTTGTTGACTATGTTGTTCACAAAAGCAATATGCAAATGACGCACCTATAAGTATAATTAGGAAGTAAAATTGTACTCAAGATCTACTTTTAAATTTGTTGCTTTATTATTACTTTTTATTAATAATAGACATAAAATTTAAAATTGTTTAGTAAATTCATTTAGAAATATTTTGTTAGAAGTGTTTGTTTTATAGTTTTAATAATATAAGTAGAATTTTTTTTCGATATAAACTTATATACTTGAAAACAGTGTGTGCAGGTCATGACTCAGCACATCATGCATGTATATAAATCTATTAAATTCATGTTGTAACAGTTTTGTGGATTGAAAAAATAAATTTTTGGTGAATATTTTATTAGACAGTACAGTATCTCACCTGTACTATCTAATAGATCTACAAAGCTCTAGCGTCTAAAGAGCTTTGCTCGAATTGAGATCGTTCTGTTTTGCCTAGTAACGTTTTCTAGTAAAGTTTCACAATTTCAAGTAAACGCTTGATTAATTTTAACATAATTATTCTAATTGGTAAATAAATCATGTGAGTAGTAATTTTCCAACTAAGTAAAAAAGTGCACATGCCAGGATTCGAACCAGGGAACTTTTAGTTTAAGCTGCCAATGATATGCCAACTGAGATACCCTGGACGAATCTGGTGGACACAATTCACCTAGCTAACCTTATTGATAATGACATTTGGTCTGATGCCATTGATATTTAAAAAAAACTATTTTATAAAATTAAAATTTAATATTAATTAATTAACGATTATACGTTGATAAATTAATTTAGCTATCCTAAAGAATAGTTTAAATAATGTTTACATTTTTTCTTTCCTGTTGCCATATCTTAAAAAGGAAACAGAATAAAAATTACACATTTTTTAATAAATTCGCTTGCTTGCGCCTTCTACCAAGTGTAAGAAAATCAGTGAATGTTTCAAAATCGAATTCGGTGCCCACGCTAAATGAATGTATCGTAACAGACATTTTTGGACAATTTTGGGGGAAAACATGCATCGCAATTGATTAGGCATGATTTTCAAGATACACATTGAATGCTTATAAAAGGGTGCTTTTAAAAAACTAATTTTACTTTTATACATAAATGTACTGTAATCACTTTTAGCATGTAAATATATATAAAAACCGTGATGTCAACTAAAACTGCTCTAGTTCCGTAGATTTTTATTTATGTACGGTAGGTAATACGGATTCATTGACATATATTCACATACAAACACACAACGAGTGCCCTCTTGCGCCAGATTGTCACCAAAAAATAAGTTGCCATAAATATGTCCTAAATGCCGATAACTGCGGATAATTTGGCAATATTATTGACATTCAAATTTTGTTAATGACTAACAATGTTTCATAACCGTGTTCCTTACCAAAGTAACGATTTTTTATATTCTTTTATTAACACTTTCCAACCTAGTTAGAAAGTGTTTATGACTTTAGTTTGCCTGCCCACTGTCCGTGCTCTAACTCACGTAAATACACGAATTGCCCTGAAATTTTTGTATGTTATTGTCGTTTACTAGAGCATGATCCCTATTGAAAATGAAGTGTGTAGCACTTATAGTTTTTTTATAGTCAAAAGTATTCCGTTACGTTACAGTCAATGGGAAATAATAATTTCAAATGCATTGAAACATTATGAAATTGATATATAATCATGAAGCACATTAAAACATGCTTTTTCTAGAATATGGGGTGCAAAGCAACTTTATTCATTTACAGGGTCAAACAAAAGAATTCTGTTACACACAGACGGGTGAAAATCGTCTACAGCGTAATTTAATGTGTTTCAGTATTTCAAACTTAATGAAAATTCTATTCTTTACTGAGGTGCACTATAAATTTCTCGCTTAAAAGTATGGCGTGCATCGCATTTATCGTTCATTCACAGGGACACACAAAAGATATCGGTTACAGTATAGGTGCTATAATTACAGTCTATGTATGATAAGTGCGTTTTCAACTTTGATTTGCGTTTTTAAGTTTAACTAACTAAATTTTTTCATAGCACGTGATATGAATAAAGTCGATTTATCATATACGGGGCTTCACAAGGGAGTTCGTAAGCATTACAGACTATGTGAGTGAATTGCATAAAGAGTTTTTAATTGTGTTGCGCATTTTCCTGCTGAACTATATTTAGTATACTATAATAGAAGTTTGTGGAATATAAATAAATTCACATACAGGCATACACAAAGAACAAGATACATTGTCGTTTACGGTTGGTAATTGTTGGATGTGAGTTTTAAGTTTCTTTAGCCTTCTTTACCTGAACGAGTTTTTTACTTTTTAGCTTAATATGTGATGTGTACAAAAGTCTTCATATAATATACATGGCTGCACAAAAGATTTCGAGTGCATTTCCATCGATTGGTGAAAATTTTCAAATGTGAATTTTCTAACTGAACTAAATTTTATCATGCTACGTACTATTTATCTAAATCTATAGATCATATACAGGGCTGCTCAAAATAATTCGACTAACATTTTTGACAATGGCAGGTAATTGGAAAAACTGTATTTTTCAATGTGTTATATGTTTTCTAAAATGTTTGCTTACATATCTACTTTCACCTTATTTACCGGTGAAGTTTCGATACAGTTTTCTGTATGTGTTGCGAAGTGTTTCATAATCTATGCTTGACGCATGATTTTTCATTATTAACTTAACTTGGTTTTTGTATGTAAAGATAAAATTTTGCATTCGATTTTTCACTCAGTTCCTGATACGCTAGAATTTCAAAAAGTCTGTACACATGTGTGTTCTCCGATGCCAATACAATATTTTAATACCAGTGGACCCTGCGAGGATTTCGCACTGCAGTTTAATATTTTTTAGCAATATCTAATATTTTTTTAAATTTTGGTTTAAAATTCTAAAGAAAAATTAAGGATACAAATATCTGCAAACAACATTAGACAAGCCAGAATACCATCTAATTTATTTTATCAAAGTTACAGTAAAAACAGATTGAATATAGCAAAAGGCACGCACGAAAAAAAAAACAATTGTATTTTTAATGTATTAGAGGATGACGTCTACACGGGAAATGCCACTGCTTTGATCGATCAGTGGTGTATTTTTCTTCTAAACATTTTAATTTGGCTTTTTAATCATAAATATAAAATAAGCCCTTGCATAGATGTATCACTTTATATTTATTGTATCATTTTTTTTTATAATCACTATTGAGCGAGATATAAAGCGGTATTTTGATTTTGTGACAACTTTGATTGGAGAAAAACACTTCATTTATGAAAATAATGCCGATTTAATTTCTAATTTAAAAAAAAGAACATATTTTAACGAAATGTGAGTGCCCTATGTCAGAAACCGTTTAAAAAATCTTTCGAATGATGCCTCATCAGTTGTTGTGCGTTTCGTAAATTCATAAAAAATGGTATGTTGACAAGAGAAATAATATATATGATTTTTAGAACTTATTAATAAAAAGCCTTTAAGACAATTTTACGTTAGCCGAGAACAGGAGATAAATCACCAAATAATCTTTATGGTGACAACTATTTACGAGTTACAAAAACAATGGAGATCATTATGCACCAAACCCCTCTCGCCACAATAGTCCAACTGGAAGCCAAACTGCAACAGCGACTATATTTTAAACACTAAAAAGTTGAAAATATGTATAAAAAATGAATAATGGAATAATTTTTAAATAAAATACACTTTTATCATTTAAAGTCGCAAAATTTTCAATGAAAAATAACGGGTAGGAATAATGAAGGACTCTGAACGTTTTGTACGTCATATTTAAATGAGCTTCTTGTGAAGACGTTCACAGAATGTACATTTTTATTTTAAATTTATATAAATTTATAAATTTTCTTTTGTTTATTTTGGAAAAGTACTATTAGCTGGACGCTTTGCAAGAATAAAACAAAAAATAAAGTTATTTTAATATAAAGGGAGATTTTTTTTTAAGGCAGTAAAATTCAAGAAATTATACTTCAAAGTTTTTTCCGTCAAAAGTTAAATGCATTTGAAAAATATTGCTAATCATGGAAAAATGATGAGACTAACTAAATATCAAACTATATTTTATAAAAGCAAAATGAGAAAAAATACACCCTACACTGTCGTCAAGAACAACTGTTGCTACAGCAACTATTTCCAAAAAGCATCAAGTAGAAGATTTAAATCCATTTTTACGAAATGCCCATTTTCAAAAATGCATGTCAGGTTCTTTGATTACAGAATTGCAGGAACTTTCCCATCACGATTTTGCTTTCGGATATGTTTTCGATTGGAAGGAACTCAGGTTCCATTTGAGACATACGTTTCAAGAGTTTTAGTTAAATACTTCGATTAAAACTTTATTTTATTGCAGTATAAAATATTAAAGGAAATATTTTAAGTTTCTAAAGAAAAGATTAAATTTGCTTTCAGTGTTATTTTTTAGACACAGAGTACCTGTTATTTTCTATTACCGAAAAAATGTGTCCGCTTTATGCAAAAAGTACTACGGTGAAAGAAATAAACCACGAATAGTTTTTGCAACAGAGAAACTATTGCTTTCAATAACCAGAAAAAAATGCGCTTTATTTATGTTTAAAATATGTTAAATACACCGTACTTTATACTTTTTCTCCATATCTACAAACATCCTTTCTGTATTTACATGTCAGCATATACACATCTAACAGACCAACATCATTCATATTTACTTACACGCATCTTATAATATAAGCATATTTACTTACACGCATCTTATAATATAAGCATATTTACTTACACGCGCATCTTATAATATAAGCATATTTACTTATAACAATATTCATTACGTATAATAGATATAGTAACTTATCAACAAATAAAAGTAATAATAGTGGCTAATAAAAATATTTAAAAAATTCTAATCAACAATGCAACAATTGTAATGGATCGACTACTCTGATCATGTGAGTTGGCCATGTTTTGAATGAGAAAGTATTTTTTTCCATTAATTGTCCATGTGCGTAGAAGTTAATCAAGGCTATATATCTTTAACTTTCAACGGATGACTGGGAAAATCTCGGAACTTGTGAGTTTCTGCTTTTCATCGATATTTATGCAAATTATTACAGCTGGTCATTCGATGTTTGGGTATATAAGCTTCGGAAATACGTTTGGAAGTCGGAACTTGGGGTCGTGTTCTTCCTCTACGAGAGTACTTTGAGATCCTGCGATTGAGTCTTCAATCCGAAGCTGAATAGCGTATAATCAGTTGCATTAGTCTGGACGGACATCTTGAAATCAATGTTCGCCTAGTCTACAGCATGGAGTTGGATTCTTACTGAAGCCATCCTGTTTTGTGGTTATCTTCAAAGTTGTGAGTTCGTTTTAAATCTTTATATTTAATATATTGAAGTTTTGTTTTACTGAGCACCGTTTCGGGAACATCGAATTATTTTTGGAGTAAGGAAAATTTAGTAGCGTCCTTTCTCAAATCCCAGCCCGATTAAGTTTCAATAAACTTGATTATTTTTAACCTTACCTCTGGCGCTCTCCTTTTACGACTGAACGGCTTGGTTCGCTGTTACTGACTGCAATGGCCGTCACACAATTACTGAAACAATCGTTTTTATCCATAATTGAAGTGATTTCTTCTTACATGACATACCGTGTTTTCAGTGATTGAAAGCAGTAAGTTATTCTGTCTCTTAATTATGAAAAAATGTAGATTGAAATTGAAAAGTAAAATAGAAATAATACTTGTTTTCATTAACAAATTCATTTTCTAATTCATAAAATAGTTTTTAAAAACACATATATATACTTCAACATTCTTCGTCGAAGAAAAAATTAATTTGAAGTATTTTTTCGCTTTGTTCATTAAGATTTCTGTATTTTTCTTCTCTGAATTTCAACAAATCTTTCAAAAAAATGTATTTAGTAATTTTTAAAAACCTCGTACCACAACTAAAAGGATTAAGCAATTAGTTTATTTTTCAGCAAAGTACTTTAAAATTATCAGAATCTCTAAATCTAGATCAAAGATCATCAGAAAAACTGAGTTTATCAAGAGTTTTATAAATATCTCAGTGCCTCCGAAGTCTGAAATTTAATCAAAGTTGGATATTTACTTTTGTCTTATTATACTTGTGTCTTATTTTCATAATATAGTTTTGAAGAGCTTTTCGATTTTCCTGAATTTTCGAAAACACTTCCAAAATGCAGCAATTCTATCTTTACCTTTTATGTATTAGAATAAAATTATTTCAGTATCCTTGTAGGATTATTTGTTTTTGTTCGGATATTGAAAAGTAAATTTTCGCTCTTCAAAATCAATTCAAAGTAAATAAGAAAGAAAACTATAATTAAATATATATAACTTTTTTAATGCTTAGAACTACGTTTTATTTTATTTTTGTTAATTAATGCAATTTTGCTTGTTAGGAAAGCATTCGAAGAATGCAAAAGTTTTGCATAAATGTGGACTTTTTGTTTGCGTAAAATAGTACCTCTTTACACGTAAATGGAACTCTGTTCTATCAATGTACTTTCAAGTATCGATTACAACTTGTAAGCTAGTCGTTGGGGGCAACCGTAATACTTACCCATCATGAATATGCATAATATAAAATATGAAAATAAAACATGTGTAAACTATTTATAAAATGCATTGCAATTCGAATAAAATCGTGTCTTGATGGCGTCATAAACTTTAAATGCTCTATTACTGAATTGCGTAAAAGAAACATCCTTATAACTCCAAAGTTGATAATCATATTAACTAACGGTTTACTGCGACGGATTAAACGTCGTATAGATAGCGTCGTGTAGATATAGAGTAAAAGAATAAAGTATGGTGTACTTATCATATTTCCAATTAAAATATATCTTTGAATTGAAATTTGAATGAAATACTGGGTCATGAAAAATCGAAGAGTGTGGAAAATATAATTACAAATATCTCGGCAACTAACTATCCGATCGACTTCATGCTTTATGCAAAATTTATGTTTTTTTATTGTCTTTTATATTCACTCCTTAAAATAAACAATTTCGAAAATTTTTATATTCCTTTTATCAGAACGAATATTTCGAGAGTCCGAAAAAAATAGTTCCGGATAATCGAGGTTACTGAAATTCAATAAGTTTCTTCCCATTATTACATACTAAGTACATACCAAATTTCATGTCTGTATCTCAATTTGTTCGGGAGATCGAGCGTTTACAGACACACACACAAACAGACGGACGGCAATTTTTTTTTCTAAAAATATTTTTCGGAATCTCTAGTGCCTGAAACGTGTAAATCCGTCAAATTTTTTTCGATTTTCAAAACGATTACAAGACTTACCCTATACTACGTATGATGGGTAAGTAAAAGGAGATATTTGAAGAAGATGAGATATTCAAATGCATATTGCCGCTTGGTTTTTAAAAATAAGAGTTTAAGGCGGCTCTTAAAAAATATTATTTCCCACTCCGCAACACGGAACTTTCTGGCATTTTCACGGAATCAGTTTTATACGTAAAAGCAAGAAATTGGTATATATTGCTATTAATGATATTTCGAATCGAATAGCTGTTTTTTTTTTTTTCGATAGATGTATTGCATTTTGAGTTATGATAAATTTCTCTACGATAATGACGTTTTACTGATTACGCGGCGCAAAATATAAGTTCAAACTGCCAACTTTGTTCTCATTTTCTGAAAACTTTTTTTTTTTTGCAATTGTAGAAAAACGGTAAAAGTTATGTCCTTGTGCCTGAATAAAAATCTCTGCAAATTCGATCCCCTTAAGAACAAAAATAAGTTCGGTTATGTACCAGAAAGTTGCCAATTTGGATTCGAGAACAGCGTTAAGGTTCAGAGAGTTTTGAATAAATTGTTGGTTAGCAAGCCACGCCTCTTTCGATGAAATGTGTTAGCTGCTTATGAAGATCGGTAAGATGTTTTATTCGAGTTTCTAGAATAAAAGTTAAATCAACGAGTTCATGCTTTATGATATTAAGAATCATATTACTTTTGAGAAATTTCACTTAGAGAGATAAGATTTGAATTTTATAATGATTAGTTTGATTTGTGAGCTATCATTTCAGGAATTTAGGTATTTTTAGAATCTGTTCTCGAACCTTTGAAGTTCCCTGACTTTACTTTAAGGATTCTGGTTTCTGTTAAAATTGATCAATGTTCTCAATTATATTTAAGGTTGCAATGTAATCGGGTTTTTCCAAATTGACACAACTTGAATTACAGAGAAAAACTATTCGTTGGGGACCACCGTAATACTTACCGGTCATGGATATGCATAATATAAAACATGTGTAAACTATTTTTAAAAGGCATTACAATTTGAATAAAATCGTGGCTTTAAGACGTCACAAACTTTAAATGCTCTATTACTGAACTGCGAAAAAAAATCCTTATAACTTCAAAATTGATAATCATATTAACTAACGGTTTACTGTGTCGGATTAAGCGTATCATTTCCAAATAAATATATCTTTCAATAGAAATTTTAATGAAATACACGGTCATAAAATGTCGAAGAGTGTGGAAAATATAATTACAAATATCTCCGCAACAAATTATCCAATCGACTTCATTCTTTATGCAAAATTTGTTTTACTTACCCATCATTCGTAGTATAGGGTAAGTCTTGTAATCCTTTTGAAAATCGAAAAAAAAATTGCCGGATTTACACGTTACAGACACTGGAGATTCCGAAAAACATATTCTTAGACAAACAAATTTGCCGAACGAATATTTCGAGAGTCCGAAAAAAATAGTTCCGAATAATCGAAGTTACTGAAACTCAGTAGGCTTCTTCCTATTATGCATTACTAAGTACATACCGAATTTTAAGTCTCCATCTCAGTTTGTTCGGGAGGAGATAGAGCGTTTACAGACACACAGACAGACGGATGACATTTTTTTTTTCTAAAAATGTTATTCGGAATCTCCAGTGTCTGAAACGTGTAAATCCGTCAAAACATTTTCTCGATTTTCAAAAGGATTGCAAGACTTACCCTATACTACGTAAATCAATTTTTCGGTCCTGTCAACAGAGCTAGTAGTGATGGCGTAGTTGAAATCTTCAATACAATCTCCGGTAATTTTTTTTTAATTATCTATTTATTGTTCCTTTTTATCATAAATTAAGAAAGAGATTTCAATATATATATATTTTTAATATTTTGTATATAACTATTCTATTATTTGATGAAAAAAATAAAAAAATAATATGAAATAGGTAAGTTACTGCGCAAATTAAAATAGCTTTTTTTTTTTTTTTTTTTTTTTTTTTTAATTAATTAACGTCAGCATCTGATATTCCAGATCAAAATTTAGCTAAATACAACGGGAATATAAGTAAAAAAAATATTGAAATATATCGAGTGCTTTTAGAGAAAATGGGATATACATATCTGCTGTTTATCATTGATTTCGCAAATGCACATACAAGCTTAAGTTTTTAATAGGCAACTGTTAACTGTTAAGTTTTATATTAGTTTTTGTGATATTAGTAGATTTAGTTTTCTTTATATAAAAATCATGCAAAGTTATGACGAGAAAATAACATACTAATATTTTATGGGGGTTTTTTCTAAATTTAAGTCCTTTCTTAGCTATTTCTTATCTGACAAATTATGTATTATTTTTATCTTCACTTCTTCGGTTTTATTCATTATACGGATTAAGTGAAAAATATAACTATGATACAAATTTTTAATAACTGTAATGTAATAATTAACCGTTTTTTTAAGAATAAAGTTTAACTTTGTACAGTAGAAGTGTACAACTTTAACTACATTGTTAAAAATCAACATAAGTAAAAGTATTAAAATTTTAAATAACCACAATTTTTTTTTAATTTAATGATTTTAATATGTTTGTTTGCAGTCTGCCCGCAATCTAGTTTCGTGGATTTTCAAGTAATATGTATGTACATAATATTAAGATTTACTATGAAAATTGCCTATTGAAAACCTATTGTTTGATATTTATAATTCATTCACAGGGTTGCGCAAAACATATTCCATTGCATTTTGATTTATAGAGTAAAAGTGTTTGCAGTGTATTTTGATGATATTACATTACTTCAAAAATAATGAAATGGATAAGTTTTATTGAGGTACATAACAAAATTCTCTCTGTAGAATATGTTGTGCACAGTATTTATCAATAATTTACAGGGACATGCAAAATATATTGGTCACAGTACTTTATATAAGCGAAAATTGTTGGAAATGCGTTTTATGCTCAGGTTAACTTTCGCTCTAAGCATTTTTTGAAAGCAAAATCACGTCCAGACAAAAAGACAATATAAGCTCATAAATACGCTTGAGGTAGAATAATAAAATTTTAAATAGTAAAGCCATTACTGAACTAAAATGCACTTTCTTCAATAATTATCTATTTATGTACCCAAAGAAATTGTAACATTTCCGAAAATATAACAGATGTAACAAATAATATATTTGAATTTCTTGGCTATTTCATTATTATTAGAACACTGCAAATCAAGCAAACAGACAGCCAAATTAAGCTGGTAAGTATTTTTACACAGCAGATCAATTATGATTAAAAAACATGGACACATACTTGTAAACTCGGCCATAAATGGAAGTTTATAGAAATATAACATGCCGTTTTGACAAACATTAAACATGTTTTGAATTCAGAATGTTTTATATTCAACATACGCAACATATTTCAAATTCAAAAATTATTGAAGTGTTTATATGAAAGTTAGAACTCAACAATAAGACCTATAGACTGAAAATACGAATTATAGTCTGGAAAACAGAAGCCTCAACTATTTTTAACTACAGTAGAAAATGTTAACTAAATGTTTACTATTAATTCCACTCTCTAGCATCATATTTTCTAATTTATTCTTGTTCTTTGAATACTCATATTTTTGTTTAAATGTAGAAATATTTGTTTCAAGAATTTGTCCCTCAAAACATTTCACACCAGAATTCTTCATCAGGAATTCATAATTTTAAAACAAACAGTCTTCGTTGGTAATTTCACAGTAATATTGTTATCAGTCCTGATTTAAATATTTGCTCCGTTATTAAAAGGGTCAGACAACTTTTTCTTTTTTTTTTTTTAGTACAAAATTATGCTTAATAATCCAAATGATAGTATACCTGAACAGCCAGACTTACAACATACGGTGTCTCCAACCCCAGTAGTAAAAAAAGACCGCGTTAATCAACATGCATACACGTATTCAATAATATTCACAATGTGTTAGTTTACATGTTACTATTTAATCCGGTAGTAATTCCGTAATTCCTAAATGTCTTACAGAATTCGACCATGGTCTACAGTTACATTAATATAATACGAAAATTAATTATATTAATTAGATTTCCGTAACTAACATATTCGTTAAATGTCAGTCAATCTTAATTTTTGTTTGTTGCATATCTACTTTAGTTATATATTTTTTTAACCTAAAAGAATTTTTTCCCTAAATGAAAAAAAAAAACTTCGAACCCGAAACGGTTAAAACTAGCAAATAAATAAGAAATCGTATTTCAAACTTTTTGCAATCTCAAGTAAACTGCATTTGAATGATATTGAGAATAAGGCAAAAGTGATATATCTGCATGAAAAATGAGGAATACAACTAAATATCAAACTATTTTCCCGAAAAGCAAAATAAGAGAAATGCACTTTTAACGGTCATCAAGGGCAATTGTTGCTATAGTAACTGCTTAGAAAAAAACATCAAGTTGAAGATTTAAATCCATTTTTACACAGTACGCACTTTTAGAAATGCATGTTAAGCTCTTAGATTTCAGAATTGCAGGAACTTTCCCATCGTCGTTTAGCTTTAGGATATGTTTTCGACTGGAAAAAGAGTTTATTCTCATGTTACATTTGAAATATATTTTGAAGAATTCGTAAAACTTTAGTTAAATACTCCATGAAATATTTCATGAGAGATTTAAAAGTTTATAAAAAAAGAGACTACATTTTGTTATTGTTGTGTCTTTTTTTCTTCATTTGATTCGACTGAAATGTTTTAAATTTGCTTTTGCATTTTTCACATTTTCTACAGAAACGTTATGTTTGAAAGTAAGTTGTCAAATTGCATATAAAGTTAAATTAATGTGAGAATACAAAGAGAATATTTTTAAAGAAGGGAATAATTTTAACAAGCAAAAAATGTGGTAATTCCTTGTTATAACCGTCCCGGCAATTACGATTACAGAAAGGTTGCAGTTGCAATTTGGTCAAGCTCATATGTACGATATATATACGCCATATTTCATATATAAACCATATGCTGATAATTCGCCATTTTTGTCATATATACATTGTATGTGCATCGTAATACATTATGTATATCCCATGTGCTGATATATTCGCAATATTCGTCATATATAGATTATGTATACGTCATAATATGTCATATATACAGTATACACATTATATATACATCATTTTTATTTTATATAATATGCATGTTATATATATATATGTGTGTGTGTGTGTGTGTGTGTGTGTCATATGCATTTTATGTCTATGTGATATGTATATATCATATATTCAGGTCACAAAATTTACTGTCTAACTGCAGTAGTCACCAATTGTATACCAGTTGAAAATTCTTTATCCCTCATCTGATGGTGTAATGTGGATGCTTTATTTTCCTTTCCAATTAATTCATTCCAGTTGCTTTGCCTATAATACTTATTATGGACTTATACAAATTATAAAAGTAATATTTATTAACAAAAATTATTCACGTTCCATTAACGATTTCATAAAAAAAATTGCAAAACTTTTAATAAAATCAAGGATACAGAGCTATGACCAAAATGACTGAATGCTATACATGCATGGATACAATCATTCGATCATAATCTATATAATGCCAGATGCTGACATACGTGTTTACATTGCTAAAATAAATCCAAAAATAAATGTACACGCGATTTTTTTAGGGAAAGTACATGGAATACAGCATTGAGTTTAAACTAATGTTTCATTCTGAAAATTATGTTCTAAATATTTCAACATTGAATATAATATGTATTTAAGTAGGGTAAATTACGTCATGAAGGAGTGGGAAATGCCCTTTTCTAAGAGGAAGTAGAAAAAGGGGGGATATGTACAATGTTATGATTATCAATTTTTGACGAGAATAAGTAAAATTTTGCTTTCAGAACTGAAAGCGATATATTCAGCATATTTCCATACGTTGCTTTCTAGTTGCCGTCCTAAAATATCAGATCGTCAATGGCAACCTGGTGACTTCGCGCCATGATATATACACCGGATGTTCTATAAATTTGATAACATTTCCAAATTTATAAAAAGGGAAGGAACTGTCTTATTTGAATCAGGTTTGCGACAAAATTATTTTCTTGCGAGTGGAATTTCTGTTTTAGTGAAGAAAATAAATTTAGTGAAAATATTTGTCAATGGAGGGCACTTCAAAATTCAGATCATATAAGTTCGTGGAAAATACGTTTATTTGCATGCAAATATTTTCAAATTCATAGTAGTAAATGTTCTACGTGTTCCACCATAAGGAATTGCATTTTGCAAGCGAGTGAGAACACCATTAACTGAGGCATGTTGCATATCCGGATGGATTCAGGAGATATCGTGGCTTATAGCGTCCTTTAACTGCGCTAAGGAAGACGGTTTACTGTGGTTCATTCGAGAATTTAGATAACCCCATACACAAAAATCAACCGGTGCCAAGTCCGGTGAGTGAGCTAGCCAAGTATTTTTACTGTAACGACTGATTAGCCGTTCTTCTCCAAATGTGCTTGTTGAGAACTGCATCACTGAAGGTTTGATATGACGAAATTGCGCCATCTTCGATGAATGTTACTGTGCATAAGAGATTACATTCCAATAACCTAGGTATGATTTTGTTCTTTAGCATTTTCAAGTATCGGTTTCCAGTAACTGAGAATGTCTTCTATCGTGCTTTTTCAGAAGACTCTTCAAAGACAAAAAGACTCAAAATAATCGATGAAGAGAAGCCATACCAAACTGTCACACGTGGTGAAGATAGCGGCTCCTCAGTATAGACATGTGGGTTCTCCCTTTCCCAGTTCAGACAGTTATGGTAATAATTTCTCCATGCAAGGAAAAATGAGCCTCATCTGTCCACAATATGTTGAGAAGCTACTGTGCATCACTAGAGAAGTTCCTCAATGCCCACCTTGCAAATTCCTCTCGCTTAGTTTTGTCATTTAGTAAGAGCTGTAGAAGTGATTGCAACTTATAAGGTTACAATTTTAACACTTCATGAAGTATACTGAATAATGAAGTCTTTGGTATGCCAGTTATTCACTGTACTTCTCTTGCACTACTTTACCCAACTGATGGTCAGTTCACACAGAGTATCCATTTACGAAGCTACAGCGCAAGTACGGGCTTCTGATAAACGTGGGGCACCGCTGCGTGGTTCATGACGCAAATTTCCAATTTCTTCTAAACATTGAACGATGGAGAGCAGGGGAGGAGTTATTGACGATTTTTTCGTCTTCATTCCTTTAAGCCGCACTAAATCGTTGTAAATCTTCGATCAGCGATTCCAGGCTAAGATAAAACAGCTTCAACAGTTGTACTTTATCTATAAACGTCAACATCACATTGAAAGATGTACGTCGGCGCCAATAACAGGAAAATTTGAAATAAGCTGGTAAACGTGCCCTTCGAATTTTATAGGAATCTAATTTTTATTTTTCCTGTAATTGGAATGCGAAAAAACGTCTTTTATTGACAAAATATTTCATTCATGGTTTTTCTTTAATAAAAGAGAAAAATCCCTCCGCATGAAAATATTTTTTTCGCAAACCTCATCCAAATAAACCAATTATTTCACTTTTTATGATTTTTGTAAATATTAACAAATACATAGGATACCCGGTATATATGTCATACATACGTCATATATGATAATAGCATGGTCATACAGGTCATATACTTTATACAACATGGATATTCAAAATCATCGACAGCTAAGACAAGGAAGAACCCAAAATGTTAACACTGTAATTTTGTTATACCATTTCAAAAGTATTTATTCGAAACGGGAGTCCAGCGTTCGAAACCTGTCAATTTCATTGTGTCATAAATTTATGAAAATTATATTTTTGTATATTTTCTGGACGCATACACCTGTGTTCGGAGTCACTCCAGATTTTTTTTTTCTTAAAATTACTTATTCTCACGTCAAAATATCTCGTGCATAGCATGTCAGTCTTTTCAGATTCTCTTCTTGTCTGTTTGCAAGCATTTTTTGAAAATTTAGTTTGGAAAATATTTTTATCAGTACTTATCTTGTGGTCGTATTTTTTAAAGGAAAATAATGCAACGTACATTTTACATTTGTTTCACTAAATTTAAACGGAAGAGCCATCTGAATTTAAGAAAAATTATTAGCACAAACTTAAGAATAATCCCACTAAAAGGCACAAAAAATATAACTTAGACTTACATATTTTGTAACTGACAAACAAATATGCACTTCGTTCTTTATTTTATATTTCCGCGGAGAGAAAATTATATAATAATTTATTCATGGTTTTATATGACATTTCATTTTTTTCCACGCTTGAGTCTCATTGTTACATGACCATATAATACATTTATTTTAAGTTTGAAAGACCCCAAACCACAAGTAAAATGCTTGAGTGCTCAATTTCTTTTTCGAGTTTAATTATCAGGAGTGGAAAAGTCAATTTAATTATAACGATCAGGCTCTCTAAATTTAGATCAAAGAGCATCAGATATACTCACTCATCAAGTGCTCTTGAGAATATTAAAGTACTTCCGAATACTAAAATTTAACTTAACGTTTAAATATTAATTATATTCGTGTTTTCTTTTCCTTCAAAAATTTGGAAATATCTTCAACCATCCTGAATATTGAAAACCCTTAATTAGAAATATATTCATTTCATGTCGTTTTTATGTGTTGGAATATAATTCTCTAAATAATTTTTACCAAAGCTGTTAATCGTTTTACTGTCGAGTACTGAAATTTATTTTTTCCTTACGGGGCTACACCTCTTTGACGGCAGGAAATGTAAAGCATTTTGGGGGATTTATTTTAAAGAAATGCTAAATGTCAATTAAAGTTTATTTACACTGATTTATTATACATTTATTAAAGTAGAAATAGATGTAATTGTTATATGGTATATTAACCCCTTCACTCTAGTCGCTAAAATATTGAAATGATTGATTGACACCAGGATTCACGAACGAATTTATTTTAAAATAAGTAAAAGCATTTCCTCTCATGCACCTTATAAATTCAAAATTTGATTATAAAATTCTGGTGTCATTGTGGCATTTTGGGATTAAAATTAAGTGAATATATAACATACCAGTGCCCTTCAAGGTGTTAAAAACTGCTGATCGGCGGAAGCGCTTCAAAAAAGGGGGTGTCAAGCGGTGGGCATCATAACTCATCGTAGACTTGGCCAACAACTATGAAACTAAAAAGTTGTTAATTTAGTCCAAAAGTTAGTGAAATACGTAGCCACTATAAAAGTAAAATATGATTTTTACTGAAATGGCATTGATTCAAAGGAAAGTGTAACTTTTCAACTAACAATTTTTTTACTTACCCAAAAAAGACAACTAACTATCAATAGTTCCAAAAAATTCTTCCTTATTTTACTAGAAAAATATGTGACGATTAAGTTTTAGAAAAAGATACGAATTTATTAATTGAAAATTGGAGTTAGAGTGCACATCGCTTTTGAAAATTATTTTCTGTGAAAGAAGGGCTTAAAATTTTCGTTACTATTTAGAACGCTGTGGTGCACTTTACTTCTCTAGTACCAAAATTTCTTGTTCATTTTCGATATCTAGTTCTAAATAATAAAGTAAGATTATCATATGCATAAAGAGCACTTTCAGGTGTCGAAATTTTTAACCATTCAAAGTGATGTTACTCGTAAAATGAATTAGAAATAGTTGACAAATACAATCTATATTAATAAAACAAAGAGTTTGTAAGTATATTTGTGTGTAGGTGTACGTCTGTCTGCGTACGTCTGTCTGTGTACGCTGTATGTGTACACTCTCACGCTGTGATGGATAAGGCCAGCGCCATAGCATTGGGCACGGGGATACTCAAAAATGTACCAGAGAATCCCTCAAATATATTTTTCATTTCAAAATTTGATTTAGATTTTTTTAAATTAAGTTTTAAGGGATTTTTCTGGATTTTTACACTGGATAGTTTATTTCACCATTCGTATCTTTGTTTCTAAATATCGTATAATTTCAGATTTGCAGCAAGAGAATAGAACAACAAATGCACTTTAATATAAAGCAAATCTCAAAACTGCAATGTAATTTACAAAATTTTAATGAATAATTAAAAAAATCTTTCAATTAAAAAAATTAAACATGTAACGTTTTGCTTTTAATTTCAATAAATATCAAACTTTAAACAATATTATTTTATTTATCTATTTTGTTTCTTTACGCAGCACTGAGACACTAATAATGATACGTTGTTTGTTTGTTTTCTAAATTTTGGGGAAAAAAATTTATAAAATAATAATAATACGTGCGCTATTTTTATTCTTATATTAATGCTTCATTTTTACACAGTTGGTCGTAAAATGCTTAAAATTTATGTATGAAAACTTATGTATGAAAAAATTTATGTATGCACACTTTCTTTTCAAAATGATTCAGTCGGATTTTTGCCGTTTAGCGCCTTTAATAAGTCTTGCTTGGATTGCTCGTGAATTTTTTTAAAAATTACCTCTGTGATGTGTGAATTTAATCTTAGTATAGGCTGAAAATGAAAACGAAAAGTACGTATTCTAACATTCGATATATTATGTTTTATTGTTGTGGATGAAGTTGTCGACATACTTATACATAGAATGTATTTACAAATGTTTTATAAATGTATACAGTTTGTTTTATAAATGTATT
Organism: Maratus michaelseni; assembly: GCA_963931845.1. Classification (NCBI taxonomy): domain Eukaryota; kingdom Metazoa; phylum Arthropoda; class Arachnida; order Araneae; family Salticidae; genus Maratus; species Maratus michaelseni. The sequence continues at coordinate 121,711,683 of OZ007589.1, forward strand.
GACTATGACATATGTTTTTACATGTGTCATAGTTATAGATGGTACTGTTGCCTTTTCTTAGGTTAAAGGTTTATGGTTATTTTTTTTTTTCATTTTCTCCGTGCGAAGAACGGGTTTACTATAAAACAAAATTATTAGCTAATTTTCTTAAATATTTGGGCTGTTTATTTTTTGTTGATTTTATGTTTGTCTTCTAAGATATATTTATTCTTTATAATAGTAATCTTTTCATGTAATGTCCACCTCGTTACAACGATAACCTAAAATTCAACAGAAAAAGAATGAGGATATTGGGAAGTAGCTAATCAGGGTCTCCAAGGAAGTTGTTTGAAAAATTTAAAGGTTGGTAAAACACACTACCGCAAACATTTTTCGTACTGGAAACCAGACTGGCAATCCAGTTTTTAAGTGATAAAAACAGGGTGACGTACAAATGAATCTCACACCACGCTGAACCCGGATTTTCGTTTATGCATACGACTAGAGGTATGCCGATTAGATATTCAGATATCATGCCATACCTTACGCTGCAGCCGTTGTTGATTCCTTTCTTTCAATGTGTGATAAGCTCGACTTGTGAAGAATATGTTGGAAACTGAAACAATGCAGCGTATGTAGTTCTCACCATGCTCTCTTCACTTTAAATCCGATCGAGCATATCTGGAGCACACTTGGACAGCGCATTACAGCGAGAAAAATGCTTCTGTTGAGTGTTCGGGACTTTGAGATAGCACACTTTGAAGAGTGGAACATAATTCCCCAAACTTATAGACAACCTCATCGCATCCTAGAAAACAATATGCAACAGTCTTAACTGTTCGACGGGACTACACACCATATAAAACATCATTCATTCTCTTCAAACACATTTCTTCACAGCATCTTTTCATTTTCTTGACATTATTTAAAAACGTTAAAATTCCAATACACGATATGTTTGTGTCTTATTTTCTGTATTACATTTAATGTACAGGTTGTCCATAATTAAACTACCCTAATTTAAAGTTGCCTACAGACGAAAGAAGTGTTCAGAAAGTTGTGAAATTTTCTGTAGGACATAATGAATGCATAGGAATTTGTTCGAACAAAAAAACAATAGTTCAAATTTCGCCGCCAGAGGCTGTTTTTACCGAATTATACATTTATCATGATTTACGATAGTTTACAAATTTTATTACAACAAAATATGTTCCATTTGACGGCCATCATTCATTTTCAGCTACCCTCTGGAATCGTAAGACAGCATGTTCTACAGCTGACCTGAGTATGTTCTGGGAAATGCTAAGAACATGTCGTGAAAGTTTTGTGGAACATGTTACGCTGTACTAAAATTTGTAAACTATCGTAAATGTATGCTAAATGTGTAATTCAATGAAATAACGCCCACTGGCGGAGAAATTTTGAACTATTTTTTTTGCTCTAACAAATTCCCATCCCTTCATTATGTCTTCCACAAAATTTCGCAACTTTCTGAACAATTGTTTCGTCTGTAGACAACTTTAAATTGAGCAGTTTAATTATGTACGTACACCCTGTATGTATAGTGCCAATTTTATTCCCATGCATGGCTGTCTTGCATAGTTTTCTCTAAAATGTGTCATTTCTAAATGTCCTCTAAAAATTGTCACATTGACTGAATTAATCTAGAAACGTTTTTTTAAATGCCTCAAAATTTATTTGTGTACTTCTTTGTTACTACCGTTTTCTCCAGCGTGTGCGAGTCTTGAGGTGATTATCATACCATCATCCAGCTGTAATCTGCCATAAATGAAGGGCGTATGAAGTAGAGAGCGTTCAAGGGCGGGGTGATATTACAAGCTTGGGGTTTTCCTAGAAGAATGAATTGAGAATCCTCCCGAAAAAAGAACAATTCTACAGCACATATACAGTACACGCTTGATATAACGAACATCCATTATAGAGATTACCATATTGCAACGACCGTCGAAAACACCCGATATATGAACTATTCTCGCAGGATTAATTTTAGATTCTCTAGAACGACCAATTAGATAAAACATTCCCTACGCCATAGAAGAGTGATTTAATACCTCGGTCTGCAGATATGCATATTGATTTACGTGCTTCACTAAAACCCAAAAACAGAGAGAGATGCGTCTGTTGTCCATATAGTTAATATAATAAAAACATTTAAAGAGGTGTTCTTTTAGAAATCCCAGAATCATTTTCTTTCTCATTCACACCCCTGATTTAGAGGAATGTCCAAACGTCTATCCAGTGTTCAGATAAGTAACTGAGTAAACAAGATTTTTGTTATTAAGATTAAAGAAAAACTGTTATTAATAAAAATTAAGTCAAGTATTCCCCCCCACACACACACACACTAAACAAATTGCTTAAAAGAAGAATCCTTTATCTAAAGCTGAAAAAAAAATTGTTGCATAAAGAAATTTCAATAATTTGAAACGTTTGGCTTTTACTTTTGAAGTTACTTTTTGCTAACCTTACGATTTTTAACCTTTAAATTGTAATAGAGATGCACAAATAAATAAAGTAAGAATTGTCTAAAATTTCGAACACACTATCCTTTCGTTAATATTTTAAAATATTCAAAGATATATATATATATATATATATATATATATATATATACAAACAGCTATTTTCTATCCAAAGGTAAAACATTTTATTGAAAACTGCTGAATAATAAAACAGCCCAATGAATTTCTCAAAAATATGAAATGTATACTTTTAGAATGATAAATATTGGTAAATATCAACAAGTGCTATCCGAGAGGGTAAGACTAAACTGCTGAAGGCAGTTGCTAGGGACTGTTACCATGGTAACTACCCTGAGAGAGAATCAGGATGAAAATTTAATAATGTTTCTAATACAGTGACTACTTTTAGAAATACATATTGAATTATGCAGCTTATAAGACTCTACATATGTACGTTCAAGAACATATTTTAAATGAAAAATTTTATTTTTAGGTTAAATATTTTAAAAGTAATGAATTGTTGTTTTAAGACTTTTACTAAAAGAATAACTTTGAGATACATGTTATACTTTGAAAAACTATGTTACTATTCGGTATTAAAAATTTTAATAACAGAGATGTTTGTTTAATACAATTTTTTACACAATTAATTTACCATAATTAAAAATAGTTCTTTATATTTCTTTTTTTTCTATTTTCTTGTAATTGTTTTATTAGTTTTTTTCCATCTGCAATCACACTTGTTTGTGTATGAAAAAAATGTTATGTTTTGACTGGTTTTGACTACGGGATGCTTTGTATTAGAGAAAGACTGTATTTTTTTTTTTTTTAAGTCTTCCTGAAAATCGCACAGAAAATTTTGTAACAGATGTCGCAGACGCACGGAAGTTGAAACCCTTTTTTTTTTTTTTTTTTTTTTTTTTTTTTGGAGAGAGAACCCCGTTTTCGAATACCTACTAGAGTGTGAAAACAGAATGTTAGTTTTATTTTATTAACAAACAGTTTATTTTATTATAAAAAAAATTGTTGTTATAAAACACACACATTTTATTATAAAAGACACTCAATTTATTATAAAATACACACAATTTTATTATAAAAGACACACAATTTATTATAAAATACACACAATTTTATTATAAAAGACACACAATTTTATTATAAAAGACACGCAATTTATTATAAAACACACACAATTTTATTAAAACTCACAATTTATTTTATTATAAAATACACATAATTTTTATATTAAACACACACATATTAGTTTATTATGAAACATACAGAATGTTTACTTTATTATTAAGCGCAAACAATCTGTTCTACCTGGTTGCCATACGAAATAAAATCGCCGAGTTGCCACGTTAGGCAAATAACGCGGTGCCAAAAACAAACCCCTGTGCGTCTGCGAGATCTGTACCAAGATTTCAAATACATTGAAATTAATAAAGAATCCATTTTTTAAACACGTATGAGTTTTAACTGTAACAACTAAATACATATATATCTGTATTAGTATAGTATTAAAGAGTATGATTGCATTGTCATAAATTAAAAAAAAAAGTTTTCTTTTGATTTAAAGCTTTATGTTCATATTTTAAATAATTATAAATGTGTTACATACTTTTCAATATCAACAGAACAGTGATAAATTCACTAAACTTCTTGTTTTTAATTTCCTTTAGTATTTGAAAATCAAAATAACTTTTGATAAGATTGTCATACACTGTAAAGAAAGAGAAATATTTCTTGACCTAGCAAGAATGTTTACGAAATGTATTACAGTGGAATCTCGATTTTACGTAACCCGTTTCGTACGTTATCCCGCTTCCTACGTTATTTTTCGTCGATCCCAGAAAATTCCTATTCCAATAATGTTAAAAGTACCTCGATTCTACGTTATTTACTCTTAACGTTTCCCGCTTGGTACGTCATTTTAGGCCAAGTACCTCAGGATTTTTTTTTCTTTTTTCACTCATGGAAAATTTTTCAAAAGAACAAAAATGATTTCCACTTGGTCAACTGGTTGTTTGTTATCAAAAACAGTTCTTCCCCTCCCCGTTAATACTCCCGTGAGAAAGTAACGATGAACTATTATTTGTCAAAAGTAGGATGTCTAAAAGAAAATGTTTCTCTGTAGCCGAAAAGGCAGAAATTATCGAAAAATCCGAAGTTTCCAAAAGAACTAAAGTGGATCTCATAAAATCGTTCAGTATCGCTTGTTCCACATTACAAACCATCCTAAAACAAAAGGTCTCTGTGAAAATAAAATCTGAAAAACTGGGAAATTTGTCACAGAAAAGAAAAACATTGAAAACCTCTCTTTTTGAGAAACTGGAAAAGATTTTGTACGACTGGTTTAAACAAGCCCGTTCAGCCAAAATTCCAATCAATGGCTCAATTTTGTAAGAAAAGGCTCGTGAAATTTCTTCTCGACTTAAAATGCAGAATTTCATGGCATCCAGCGGTTGGATCGACCGATTCAAGAAGAGGCATAATTTGACTAATGAGTTTATTTGTGGTGAGGCAGATGGAGTAAATGCTGCAGTTGTTGAGGAATGGGTGGAAAAAACTTTGCCTTCTCTTGTGTGTAATTACTCAAAAAAGACATCTTTAACGCAGATGAGACCGGATTTATTTTTAATCTCTTCCCTGATAGAACATACACCGTGAAAGGAGAAACGTGTCACAGTTGATAGCTATCAAAAGTGCGATTAACTGTTTTGTTACTGACGATTACAGACGAAACTGAGAAACTAACACCCTTTGTGATTGGTAAATCCAAGAAGCCCCGATGCTTCAAAAACGTCAAAAGTTTGCCGACAAATTTCACTGCAAATCACAATGCTTGGATGACTGTAAATCTTTTTGAATTTTGTAAGAAAATTAAATAGAAAAATGAACTTACAAAAGCAATTTTATTCGTAGACCAGTGCACTCATGTTAATCTGAATTTAGAAAATGTACGTATGAATTTTTTCTCATCCAACTGTACCACATTACTTCAGCCATGTGACTTGGGAATAAACAGATCCTCCAAAATGCATTATAGAAAGCAACTGGTAAGAAAAGGCCTTCTTTCACTTTATTCTGGTGAGCTTCAAGATGCTTGGAAAACAAAGCTAAATGTGCTGGATGCTCTTCATTTCATCTCATCGGCGTGGAATTGAGTAGAGGAAAAATGCATGTCAAATGTTTTTCTGAAGGGAGAATTTTCACAATCCGAAATTAACGGTGAAGCGCCGCCGGAAGAGCTCTCTATGGAAGACTACACAAAAGAGGATGAATTTATACTTGCAGACATCAAAGCTGATGAGTACATTGATTGCGATAAGGATGTTATCGCTACCACAGTCATTCAGATGATTTACGAATTGATTTCGCAATATTGAAGTGAGGATGATATTGATGAAGATCCAGAAGACACCGTGCCCTCATCGGCAGAGGCCATTGCGAGTTTAACAATTTTAAAGAAATTTTAACTGGACATGAAAATTAAGAAAAAAATTGCATGTATTGAAAATATAATACATGTGAAATTGCACTTAAAAAGAAAGCGCAATAAAGAATAAGACTTTTTTTAAATACTAGTATGGCATTGGTAAGTTTATTTTTGTATATTTTTTTTTCTTGAAGTGTTTTTCTCTATTTGACCCCCAATTTTACGTTTTCCCGTTTCGTACGTTTTTTTCTGCTCATCCCATGGAAAACGTAAAATCGGGGTTCCACTGTATAAACATTTCCGAGTTACTCACGATTCTGAAAAGTGTTCCTTTATCTTCAGAAACTCCAGAAACCTATAGATTTCTAAGATTTAAAGAAGAATTTCTTAAACAAATGTTTTTTTTTTCTTTTCGTAATTTTCTGAATGTTTCCGAGTAACTTTTATAGTGTATTAATCAATTTTCACAACACGGTATCAACACGAAATATCGTTTTTCGGATGCTGTCAATTTCCAAGTAAGCATTTTCGTGTTCGAAAAACATGTTCAACAGACAAACATGCTAAATAAACTGCGAAAAATGAAAAATATTTCCTTATTCTTGCAAGTATAAATTTTTGTTACGCAACTGAAAATACTTACTTGAGAGTTGATAGCATACGAAAAACCGATATTTAGTGTTGATACAGGTCTGATAAAATTGATTAATAACTCGGAAACGTTTCCTAAAATTACTAGCAGAAAAAAAAAGTTTTATAAATGCTTTTATTAATCTTGTAAATCTATTGGTTTCTCAGGTAAAGGAAGGTAAAGGAATAAAGGAACGCTTTTCGAAATTGTTGATAACTCAAAAGAAACTGTTATATTTATGTAAACCTTCTGGCTTGATCATGTCGCTTTTAATTTTTTACAGAGTATGGATTTCTTAAAAATGTTTAAAATAAGTCGTCTTTTATGTGTATAATACTTAGAAGATTTGTAATAAAAATTTCAAATTATGAGACACGAACTCTAATTTCGAGACATCTGTGCGAGTTGGTGCTTTTACAATTTATAAAGTGTCATTCTATGAGATTTTATAAGAGACATTAGTAAGAGTTGATGCTTTTATCGAAATTTATGAAGTCTCACTCTTATAAGATATTTATAAAAGACATCAGTAAGAGTTGGTGCTTTTAATGAAATTTATTGAAGTCTCATTCTATGAGATATTTATAAGAAAAATAAGACAAACATGTTAAAAGTTTTCGAAACATTCATAGTAGTCCCATAACGATGAAAACATAATTCATATCACATATCCAGAAAAGTTCAGCTAATAAGAAAGTAATTATTCTAATTTTTAAATATTACAACGATCTCTCATATTGTAATGAAGAATATTCATAATAACTCATGTTAACTAATACCATTATTTTAAAAACAACGATTTGAATAGCTGAAGGTTATGAAAATTGATTGCAATGTTTCTTCCTAAATATTTCATTCATGCAGTATAGAATTTAGGTATGCGGCTTATAGTAAATACCGTCTTTATCGCAAAAATCGGTGCTAGGCTGAGCATTACATAATTTACTTTAAGATTTACAAAAGTGAAGTTTACTCTGATAGTTTTCTGAAAATCCGGATATAAAGTTCGGAGGCTTTGTTCATTAGCAGATGCTTCATTCCGAATAATAACGTGCTTAAAAATATGCTGCCACATTCGAAGATTAAATTTCCTCCAAAATAGAAGTTTTCCTTTTTATAGTTAACCCTCTCATTCCTCTGACCCTCATATGAGGCTCCTATTTTCCGATCGGATCAAAGAGATTTAAAATGCTAAAATAAAAAACAAAAACATTTTTTTTACTAGTAATACTCATTTAAATCTCATATGAGACTTTAGATTGTTCTAGATTCTGCTGTGAGATTGAAGCACTGCAGTTTATATGCTTTAAAGTTATTTTGGTTTCACGCTGAGTTGATCTTTTAGAATCGCCCACTTCTAAAATAATATTTGTTTAGCAAAAGTAAGAAAAATATGTTTATCATTCTAAGATATGTATTTATTATAATAATGTGTTTAATATGTTTCTAAATAAAAAAATAGCTGTTATAACTGGAAAAGAACATGGAGCCTCATAAGGAGGCTTATTGCAACTAATGCAAACACGTGGTAATAGTACACATTCTGTTCAATAAAGTTATAAATTTCACTGCAAATAATTTCACTGCGAAATAATGAAATGTATCTAAAAGTAATAAATTAACAATAGAAAATTAGCTTAAAATATAGTTTGTAATGCTAGTAAATGTAGTTTTAAATGTACTGTTCACTAAAGTTATAATTTTACTAATGATGATTGCCATTAAGAGACGATTGAAGATAAAGCAGTATTAGAATGAAGAAAACTCATCGTTGGGGGATAAAAGCCTGCGTACTGGCAGGAATATCTGGGTATGCGTATGCCTTTGGAATCTATCAAGGAACGACTGATATTACATAAGATGAGTTTGCTGAATTTGGATCTTCACGAAGTGTTGTGTTGAGACTTTCGGAACAGATTAAAAATAAAAACCACCACAAATTGTTTTTTCATAATCTTTCACAACCACACCAATCCTGATTAAACTGCTAGAGTGGTAAATATTTGCAACAGGGACAATACGCAATAATCGAATAAAAGAAGCTTCAACAAAACTAATCCTCGTGAAAGAAAGGAAAAAGGAACCAAGGGGTACATTCTGAATCACAACAAGTGATAAGAACATAGGAATGGTTTGAAAATTCTGCTTTGCATTTGGCATTACCGTTTCTAGGAGCAAATCCTATTTATTCGTCCGAGTAAGAGATAAATCCTTCATACCAATCCCGAAACCACTATCCATAACCAAGTGTAACAAAAACATGGGTGGAGTTAATCTTATGGACTCTCTATTAGGATGAGGCTTATACAGACATATACTATGAGATACAAGAGATGGCATTTTAGAATTTTTCACCATATGTTAAATGTTGCTGTTATAAATTGCTGGCTGCTTTGGAAGATGGATTCGAACAATGAATGCTTAAATTTGCTGGAATTGAAATCTTCCATAGATACATCCCTTATTTATCAAGGCTTATTTTCAAGAGAAAAAAGAAAGTTTGGCCATCACAGTCTTCTAAAGAGCTACCAGGAGAGAAACTCGTGAAAGTTCAAGCAGTAACTGAGCTTCGAAGAGATGGGGAAATCATTATCCCGCAAAAACTGATGGTAAATATGCAGCTAAATGCCATTTATGTGGATGATCGAGAAAACAAGATATATATATATATATATGTGTGTGTGTGTGTGTGTGTGTAAATGTCTGTGTGTGAACGATTCAAAGGGGCTCTATGTCCTAAATGCTTTCAGGTTTTTCATTCAAGATACATCTGTGTGAATAAAAAATACAATCTGTATATATCGATATTATTGATAATAACGACATTTATTTGGCAAATTTAACTCGATTATTATATAATTATTAAAATAAATGTTAAACTTGCTTTAAAATACAGTATATTTTTCCTTTTATTGTTCTCATTCAGCACCACTGTATAATCTTTTAGTCCCTCAAGCCTCATATGAGGCTCATCCAAATTAAATAGAAAGATACGAGGGGCAGTCGGAAAATAAGTTTCCCCTGGCGACTGTGGACAGAGGTGTGTATGAAAGACAAAAAATGTAATGAGACATTAAATATAAAACATTACTTTATTTTTCCACATAAGTACCAAGTACATTGAGACATTTGTCATACCGCTTTATAAGCTTCAAAAAGCCTTCCATGAAAAAACGAGGGCTTTAAATACGGACGAAGCGTTGACCGGCTATAGGCGAAAGACAACACAGCAGGTGAACGCGAACGTCCAAGACACCGATACTGTTTGGTAGAGGTCGACGGCGATCAAGCAGATGGCGCTGTTGCAGTGCCCTCGCAGATGGCGCTGTTGACTGCAACAACGCCATCTGCGCAGGCACTGCAACAGCGCCATCTGCTTGATCGTGGTCGACTACCCAATGGTGTATCGGTGTCTTGCACATTCGCTTACAACTGCTGTGTCGTCTTTCGCCCATACACATTCAACGCTTCGTCCGTATGCAAAGCCCTGATTTTTTCCTGGAGGGCTTTTTGAAGCTTATAAAGCAGTATGACAAATGTCTCAATGTACTTGGTACATATGTGGAAAAATAAAGTTATGTTTTATCTTTAATGTCTCATTACATTTTTTGTCTTTCATACACACCTCTGTCCACAGTCGCCAGGGGAAACTTATTTTCCGACTGCCCCTCGTACATGGTTACAAAAAAATATTTTTCTATGCAATTTATAGAACGGTTTTATCTACAAAAGGTAGTAGAAATAGTTTTTTTATTCAATTTTATAATAATTCGGGAATTAGAGGGTTAATTACGATTAATCTCTGTAGAGTAAATTTTCCTAATCTTCATGTGTTCAAGAATGTACTGTGACTTTTTCATGGGCATACATTTAAGATAACAGGCGGTAAAATTTTATCTCTCTGTACAGCTGCCTGTATAGGATAAGCATGGAAATTTTTGTTTCCGTTGCAGAAACGATTTCATGAAACAGTTCTCTAAACTTTATTGGCTACAACATAGACAAAAAATAGATTCGATCAAGAAAATCCCCTTTTTTAACATACCTTGTTTGTCTCATATAATTTCTAGATATTTTAAATCTTAATATATTTTGTCATGGTGAATATGGATATGGCTAGAATTTCAACAGTTTAAATAATTCTATTTTAATGAGATAGTTCATTTCAATTGGCACCGTATAAATGCTGAGAAATGTAAACTAATATTCAGATACTATAAAAGATACGAAAATCAAGTAATTTTCATTGGTTGAAAAATAATTTAGCATAAATGTAGGGATGTGTCTTTAAAATACCTAGGCATCAAGTTAGTTGCGTATTTACAAAATAGGGGTTTTTTAAATAAAATAGCAATGTATAATCACGATCATTCTCACTTAGCTCTGGTTTCTTTTCTTAAATCCCTCATTTCTTGGTTCCATAATGTTTCATTCAATTACCAGTTTCCTGGAGGCTTTCCACACCCCAGATATGACGTGTAGATTAACGCACTTGTAAAAATGTTTCAGCGGATGAGATCTGAGCACGTTCGGTTACAAGAGCTTTTGTATATCTATCTATACAGTCTTTGTGTGTACATCCTTATAGACCTACTGGAATTTAAATGTATGCAATTTTTATTTAAGCTTTGATTTTAAAAAAATCACGTCAAAAGATATTTCATTTGGGACTTTTTATTATTTTTCTAATGCATGATAACTTTATTTAATTGTTAGCTTCATTATTTATTATTTATGGCATGAGAAGCAACTTTATGAAATTCTCATAATTTTAAAGTTAAGAATTGTTTAAGAACAACAACAAAAAATTGTTTTTCTGGAAATTATCTTTGATATAATTTAGCAACAAAAAAGTAGAAAAAAGTACAATAGATTTTTAGTATACTGCGTAAGTTTTGCTTTCGTATTTACAATTTTGAAAATATATAAAATGTCTATTTAATGTTCTATAGAACACATTTTATGAACTATTAAAATTTATTTCGCTTACTTTTCTGAAACTACTTGGAAAATGTCAAGCTGAAGATGTTTTGAATACCAAATTCTTTTATGAATAGAAAGTAATTCTAAAAGTTTAAATCGCCTTTTTATTGGAAAATAGAAATATTTATGGAATGGATCTTTTACTGCTAAAGTTTTTTTTGTTTAGTTACCATGTTATATATATATATATATACTATATTCTATAAATATACCATGAAATACAAAAATACGTTTCCAAAGAAAAATAATTCTATGATAGCGTAATAAAAGCCGTGAAAAACGTTCCAAATATTTTTACGAGGTTACAATACATACATGTTTCAAATTTTATTTAGAATATATATTACTAAAGACGGTGACATCATTTATGATTCAGACACTGAAATTTGAAGCAAGGCAAGAATCAGAGAACCGATCTAATAACTTCCTCGCTTTAAGGAAATTAAGTCCTGCTAAGACTGACTCAAATTAGTCTCAAATTTTATCAAAAAAAAAATATAACTTATTTATATTTTAAGTATTTCACACCATAGCTTTATAAACCGAGTAAAGTTTAGGGAACTCCAAGTTTTATTCCAATCAAAGTATTTCAAATGTCTTTTAGTAGAAACACATGTCAACAATCCGTTAATTGACTTATATTATGAAATTCTTAAAAAATATATAAAAACAGAACTACTTCAAAATTTTCACCATCACTACTTTGAAAAACAGATGCCTTCTCCTTACAAATATTTTCCCTGATGAGTTTATTTTATATCGGAAAGTTAGATGTCGATTGAAAAAAAAGTCATTCCATACCAACGTTCTGGGTAGTTTGAAAACAAGATTCGCACTTTCACCTTAGATGTTCGTGCCTTGCGAACACCCATCCTTATAACTATAGAGTAAATTAACCAAATAATTGGTGTATTTTTGTTTTAGTGTTTTTTTTACAAGATTTTCTCAATCACTTCTCAACAGCTAAAAGTAGTTTATTATAATTTATTTGAAATGCATGGTACTTGTTACGCAGATAATAAAAAAATGTACTCTGCAAGGCATAAAGAAAGCTTTTAATCCTAAGCTAATATTGATATGAAAAGAATCGGCTTATTATATCAGGTTCGCATCAAAGCAGAAAAATCAGTAATTTTTATATAACTTCTGCTTAGTCTGTAGCTTTCTTCAGAAAGACACAAACGTATTTGTAACGTACATTTTTTAACGTATTTAATAACATTAAATGAACTTTTTTTTTATAAAAGACAAAAAGTTATCAGTAAATGGTCAATAATTAATAATTAATTTAGAAGAAAAGCTTTCTAAAGAGCATACAATTATGTGGCAATTGTATGCTCTCATGGTAAGAAATGGATAGAATACATATTTGAATTGTATATCTCATATATCTCATTTATATTAATATTACTAGTATACATCCCTAAAGTGTAAAGTGGATTAAAAACCAGTGTATTATAATACCATTGCTTAAATCATTAGAACTAGAGTTGCAAAAATCCGGTTTATTCCCAAGTTTATTCTGAAAAGACCCAGTTTATTCCCAAAAAACCCGGTTTATTCCCAAAAAACCTGGTTTATTCCCAGGTTTAAACCGGTTTTTTTCTAGCATTTGCAACTCTAATTAGAACTGATATCTATATATTTCTATATCTATATGTGCGTGCGTGTGCGCTTTTATGTATAAATTAAAACTTTATTGAAATCAGGCTTTTCACCGCACCAAACTTTTTAGTACCTGAAGTATGGTTTTGATAAACAAATGTATCTATTATATAAAAATCTGTGTTTATCTTTCTGTTTCACAATTATTCTTTCGAGAACAGACTATATCATGGGTCCAAAGTCAGACCAGTTATTTGTAAGCAACCAAACATGGCATATTAACTTTCAGAATTTTTAATTTTAAACTAGTTTTCGAGACACTATATATCTTGAATTTTTTAATGCAAATTGTGTAATGGTAGCAACTAAATTACTCCATTGCTGTGAAAAATAGAAAGAAAGGGGAAAATAATGGAACATTGTCCGCTTTCTTAACCCGTGAACAAATATTTTTGTGTTATTTTTGTTTTGTTTGTACATAAAGTTATTTCATGATTTTCAGTTTACATTGTCTGTAAAAAAGTGTAATATAAAGAATATTCTTGTGACGTGTACTTCCAGATTTATATTATTATTTTTGCCAAAAATCTAAAAGATTCCAATATCATTGATCGACATAAAATACCATTTTCCGATTTTGATTAAAATATAGTTGAATGGACTGTAATGGAGCATTTAGTTCAGACTACGGAGTCTGAAGATGCGCGCACAGCGTTTCCTCAGACTGGAAGTTTTTGTCCAAACCATAGTAACTCACGCTGCGAAACTTGGCATTACTTTGCTTTGAGAAGTTAGACAACTAAATAAATACTAGTTTAGTAAAAATGGCAAGCTGGCCATGTTTCCTCCAAAGTTCCTCTCTACCATTTATTGTCCATATGTCACCATTCTCTTATAAAGTCATTCTACTATAACTGCATAAAAAACACAAATTGTTTTTTTCTAATTCTCAGTTAGTTTACATTGTAAATGTGGTTTCTTTCTTATAATAAGAAATTCAACAAAATTAATAAGTTAATTAGATTTAAGTAAAAAGGCAAAATAGAACCAAAAGCAAAGAATAAAATTATGTCTATAATGCTCACAATTTATTCATATTACAAATTTAAAAGCTGAACTTTAAGTCAGCAGAAAATATTAACTACAAAATTATAAGGAACAGGTATTGGCTGAACCCGAATTAATAAGTTTTAAGTAAAATATCACTGAAGACAAAATATTTGTATTGAATTCTATATACGAAATGCAAACAATCTAAATGATAAATATGAATTTAAGAATAAGGTGAAAATTCTTACATTTAAATGCTATAGATTTTCGCCCTAGAATTGCTTTATCTTAAAGTTTAAAACATTTATGTAAAAAATCAGAGCATGATATTTATTCAATTATGAATATATAGAAAGCTTCATTAAAATTTTCATTAAAATTATACCATATAATCAAAAATACAAATGCTACAAAAAAATAATAAACGTAACTGACAAAAGAAAAAAAGAAAAAATAAATAAATAAAAATTTAATTTGAAAGATAAAATCCGGTGCTTTAGAATTTAGAAGATTCTAAATTCTCTAGTTCCTTAAAGTGACATTTAGGTTTTCAAAAATAACATGCATATGCTCCCAAACTTTATCTTGTCAAAAACATTGACATAGACTTTTATTCAACTCTTATATGTTTTCTTTACTTTGACAAATGTGTTTTTGCTATATCCTCAAGGGTAGCCGTTAGATGCCTTCTGTATTCACAATGTAATAATATGGATCATATCTTTCTCTTGCTCGAGAACATCTTCAGAATTTTCGATATTTATTTTCCTTACTTTTCAAAATTTTTGTAAAAAAATATCAAATTGAATGCGAGGGCTGAATACTGCAACGAGAATTATTTATGAATTTAAAAAATGCGTAGAAAAATTGCATAAAGGTAATTTTATGTTATGGCTATTTCAGTAAAATATTTCAAATATGTCTACGTGTATTTTCTCTTTTAAGATTTGATCATATTTATATTTTACCCATTTTATACTATCTGGATACATAAATCTATATATCACATACATTATATCACATGCATTAAAATAGTGTGTATTATCTTACTTTTTAATGACGTATATACCAATAGCACATATTTAATGGGTACAAACAGGGTATACTGGGAACGTGGAAATATAGAAATGGACCTTCTTTTCCCTTTTAAATAACTAGTAAATTCGTGTCTATAGTTTCGAAGGGAGGAAATAATCGGTCTTCTTTCTCAGATGTAGCTTAAAGTAATTACCCCCGCAGTCATAAAGTTGATTCTGACCATTTGGAGGAAAAAGCAGATCATCTTATATAGAGGGTGCCCCTTATTATCGTTGAACAAAAACTAATTTCTAAATCGATAGTTAAAGATCTAATTGAAAAAAGTTCCCTGTATTTTCTGGCACGAAAAACGCGTTTTTTTTTCTGATTTAGTGCCAGAAGACTTACTTAGTTATATATATATTTAAAACGCTAAGCATTTTCTTCCGACAATTCGTGAGAACAAACTACTGCATCAAATTACACCATTTTTTTTTAATGAAAGATATTTGGACACAGATTTGTTATCGTTCATTCGTTTGTTCGGAAATTTAATTAATTAGCCGTAATTATCAATTAAACTTTTACTTCTGCTTATGACGTCATAAAGTCGGCAACTCCCACTATTGAGAGGCATAGAGTTTATTCTCTGAACTCCGTGGTTTGCCAATCTTTTGACATTAGCTAATATCAACTAGGTAGTATTTTAACATTGTAATATAAAATCTTAAAAAACTTACTTAAAATTAGCTGTAATGTAATCGTAATAAAATATCTAAATATAAGCATAGCAATAATAATAACAAATCTCACGTAAAATGTTGCAATTTAAATGCTTCCAATTGAAACAAGATTTGGAGAGTCCCTGACGCCCAGCTAACATAAAAGTACCTATTTTATTTTATTTATTTACACACATGTTCAATTTTATTATAAAACTCCAGGTTGCCATACAAAGCAAAAATCGTCATTGGCACCAAAAATGAACCCCGGTGCGTCTGCGATATCCGTATCGATTTAATCAAAATTCTTTTGGTTGCACTGAATGTTGCAAAATTAATTAAATCCATGATTATTGTTTCTTTCTCATAGTAAAAATAAGAAAGTTTGGCACAGATGTCATATGCGCACCACATTGGCGTGATTTTTTTACCCCGCCAATTTGGCGAAAACTTTGTTTTTGAATATTAGTTACAAATAGCATGGAATAATAGCACGTGATTTTTTATTCCAATATAAAAAATACAATAATGTAATAAACAAAATAGCTTCCATTATTTAAAAAGGAAAATACAAATAAATAAATCATAGTTTGATATAAATAAATATTGATATACATAATAAAAACAATTTATAGAATTAAACTAAAAAATAAAAGTAAATCAACTGCAATATAAACAAAATAATCTGGTTACCATGTGAGGCAGAAAATTACCATTTTGTTGTAATCGCGCAATGTGGTGCGTATATGACATCTGTGCCGAGAATTTAATGCTTAACGAAATTCAATTATTTGATCGATCGCAAATTTTGATACTTTTCCGGTATAAGGACACCATGCCATACATGTATGTAAATGTATGCTTGGCAACAATGGTGTCCGTAAAACGGAAAAGTACACAAATTTTTCTTAGTTCGGTCTATAGCAGAAACAAACATTTTACAGGTAACAGAAAAATCGCCAAAAATGACAGCAGCAGTTAAGACAGTAAAGTTGGATAAAATCTAATAACCTGAATTTTACAACGTTTATGCGAAACACCACAGAGAACACACGCTATTTTTATATTAAGTAGGGGATATTTAAAAGAATAAGAGAACTAGCAACCTTCAATAATGAAATGCATGAAACAGCAAACAAATAAGTGATTCAGCAAATCTTAAAAATATGTATTTCTTAATATAGCTATAAAATGCAGAAAAATATTTTGGTACTTCTTCATTATCCTGTCGAAATTCCGTTCATTATCCCGTCGTCCCATTAAGAAAAAAAAACTATATCCAAATTAGGTACTTTTCAGTTAGCCGGCAGCAGTAAAAAATAAATAAATAAATAAATAAATAAAATAAAATAAACTTTTACTTCTACGTATGACGTCATAAAGTCGGCAATAACTCCCACTGTGACGAGGCACAGAGTAACGAGAAACTCTGTGGTTGCGAGGATAAAAGAAAAATAATAAATATTAAAAGCACGGGGCTTTTAGGCCGAATTTTTTAATTTGCAAGTTAAATTTCAGTGAAAATATTTACCCGCGTGTTTTATACTCTTTAATAAAAAGGTATGTGTTGCTGACGACTGGGATTTTCGCTAATCGTTGCCACAGATTAATCTCGGAAAATGAAACATTTGAAGTTACTGAAAAAATTAATAGCTCGAAAAGTATTTGTCAGAAAATTGTAAAACAAACTGCGTTAGAAAGGTAAAAAATTGTATTTTTCTTGATATAAATTTCAAATCTAATGATTATGCCGTTTTTCAAATATTGAATTTCAAAAATTACCAAAGCTTACAATGGAGTACCATAGCGAAATATTCACGCATAAAAAGGTAATGATAACGGTATTGTGTCCTGACGTATTATATGCTGATTATAGCGCGAGTCACAAATTATAGTAACCTTATTATTCTGTTAAAATATAAAAGGGAATTATGATGTCGCGAGTGCATGATTTTTATTTAATTCTCAACGAGTACCATATTTTTGTTCACTTCAGTGAGGCATATCAATTTCATTATATTTGAAGTATTGTAAATTGTAACTTCATTCAAATCCAATTTGAATCCAACGGAAATGATTTTTCCCCATAGACACCATAATGTAAACCCCATAGACACCATAAATTAACACAATTATTCATTTTTTTTAATGCTGACCTATTCCATAATAAAGTCTACAGAGAATTGGCCTAATTTGTCCTTAACAGCCCAAATTTGTCTGACACATTAAAAATGAAATAACGCAATAGCGTTCGTATCGTTTTCAGAAATGCAAAGGACATTCCAAGTAAAGATCCATAGGGTTTTAAAATACAAGTTCAAATTCAAAGTCAATATTTAACTTGATTAAAGGTGCGTGAAGAGAAATTGACCAGCGTAGCGGGCGTAGCTTGCTAGTGTTACTTTAAATTTTATAAAATTTGCACGTTATGTTAACCTTCCAGAAAACGTATTTAATTATGGTACTTTTATTTTTCGAATTTTCCAGATTTTCTGGTACTAAAAACGAGAAAAACACGATTTTAATGAAAGAAAATCAGAAAACTCATAAAATTCAAAATATCAGTAAGTTTTGATGGTATAAGAATGGAAATTTTTAATGTTTTTACTTTTAGAGAATGGGTGAAAAAGTCTTTCTAAATATAACTTATAGCACTGGGGAGCATACAAAAATTTTAATTTCTTGACTTGAAAAAATGACATATCTCAATTATTAGTATCAATCTGTAATCAGAGCTGGCGCTACAAGTCCAGCATTTGGATTATACCTTGCAAGAGTATTATTGATACGAGATGTACTGCAGTGTAAGCCGGGATGTTCTGAGCATCGGTTCTCTGGACCGACTTGTAAATATGTATAATAAATCCATATAGTTAAATAGATATCTCCTTGCTGTTCCAAATATGAACTCACAAAAGTTAAAGCCTTATTAAATGGCGACGACGCGGAAAAGAACCCAAGATTTTAAATAAATGTTGCAGACTGTTTGAAAAGAAGAAAAAAAGAAAAAGAAAATGGCAGAAACGGGAATTATTTCTTTGGGACGTCTGGAAGAATATAATTCTACCGTGCCCTGGTCGATTTATGTGGAAAAAATTGACTTTTACTTCTCTGCTAATAACATTAAAGATGCGAATAATAAGAAAAAAATATTATTAAGCTCTGTTGGAACTGCAACTTTTTCTATATTGAGAGATATGACAAAAAACAAACCACTATTTTTATGTAAAAGAATTTTTATATGATGTAAAACAATATCTGAAACAGGAATTGGAATTGAAACTATACGTCTCACAGCGGTTTAAGAATTATTTATTGTTCAATGATAAAAGGAAACACCATGTAGCACATATTTCTATTTTTGCTAACCAATAACTAATTCCTAAACCGGTACTTTCAGAGGTGAATTTCGAATTACAAATACGTTTCAAATATCGTTCTATATTATATCCAAAGCTATTTACCTCAAAATACCTATTTTTATAAATTTTAGTAAATTTAATTTTTTATATGATTCCTGGTTCCTATATTTATTCAATCATTCTTCATGCTCTAACAAATAAAACACTACCAAAAAAAATCCATATTATACGAACGAGTACCATTTTTGTTTACCGAGTATGATATTTTTATTGTCAACAAAAGACGAGTTACTTTTTAGTGCAAGAAAGCGCTGAAAGTTCATGAAATTCGAAGTATCTTAACTCGGCGAGTTTTTGTTGGAATTGAATGATATTTGTTTTGTTTATTTTAATCATTAGAGAATGAGGATTCAACAAACATATTTTTTTAAAATATATCTTATATAATCTTATATCTCTTATGTACCGTATACAGATTTTATTTTCGTATCTTTTATTAAATGAAATATTTTGACGCAAATGACTTTTAATACCTTGGAGATCAATTTTTAAACATTTTGCATTTTGGAAGTGTATTTCCATATGTAAAGGTTTTAGAATTAGTTGTTAAATAGAGATAAGTTAAGTGAGCTATATATATATATATATACTGTTGTTTTTTGTTTTTGTTTTCATTACTGCTTAAATTTGTTGTGTTCTTTAGTTTTGTGTTAAAGTAGTTTGTTGTGATTTCTGGTTCAGTGTTTAAATTGTATGCTTTATTTTCTTGTTTTGTATTTATGTGGTTTATAGATTTTAGTTGGCTTTTGTTATATTGGTTCTGCATGTGCTTTTTCGATGGAGTTTATTATATATATATATATATATATATATATATATATATATATATATATATATATATATATATATATATATATATATATATGCGTACTGCATACGTTTAATGCCTATAGTTTACAGGAAGAACTTTCTATCTTACTCCTCATGCTATAAGATGTTTATTATCAACCATAAAAGATTTTTTTATGTATGATAATTAAATCGAATGTTCAGTTCTTGACATGTTTTATTACTGAAGCGAAATTTAGCTACGTATAACAAGACTTAAGCATTTTTTAATTACGACGATAGACTTTATGACGATAACTTCTTACATTTACCAGGTTTACAAACAATAAGCGATAAATTTTTTAAAGTTATACACTTTAGTTATAAACTAAGGTAACCAACTATTGTAGTTTAACAATTTTTTATTACATAATTAGGGTTAGGTTAGAATTGAATTCTTAAAGCATTTGATAGCGTGTTCAGGCTTTGAAGAAAGTCGTGTAAAACATAATTAATAATTAAAGTTAAATAAATAAAATAAGTTAAACAAATGCTAAGAACAGATAAAGAAAGAAAACTTTAAACTGGAAAATAGAAGAAACTGAACTTAAAAATTATTTACAACAAATGTGGCTTAAAAAATATATTACACTTTTTGTATCTGGTCATTTTTGAAATTTGCTTTCACTTGGATATATTTTTAATAAATATTACAACAATACGATTACAAAAAGTAATCATTTTCACAATAAAATAGAGTTAAGCAAAAATAATTAGAAATAATATGTAATTCAGTTATTGATTTTTCGAAATAATATTTCGAAAGCAATATTCGAAGCCAATTTCGTAGGCAATATTGTCCGACTCTGAAACCCAATTGAAAGCGATATATTTTTATTATTAAAGATCAAAGATCCATTGAATCTTGGTTTAAAAAAGATCGTAATTTACAACTTTTTTACAGAATCTTTGGAAAGAAAGATGTCCTAACTTTTAAAAGAAAGTTTATAATGATAAATTGTTATTTTATCTAGTTTGTAGCATAAACGATAGTCTGTTTAAGGAATTACGCCGAAACACTTTCTCCCAAACACTTCTGAAACAAAGCAGTTGTTTAAGATTTATTTCTTTGACCTAGTAAAACGAATACTAGCTGAAATTTAGAGTTAAGAAAGTTTTAGAACCAGATGAATTTGCCTTTTAAAATAAATTTTGGGTGGTATATTTGAACCTACCGTGAAAATGTTAACGAAAAGTTTTTTCAATTATATTTCCCCCCTCTTTGTAAAATTGATGTGCCCATCTTTTACAAGCTGTTTTATTTTGTTTTGTTTTTAGGATTCCGTACTTAAAAAGTAAAAACGGAACCATTATAAGATCACTCGTGTGTCTTTCTGTCCGTCTGTGACAGTCGTTTTTCTCGTAAACTGTGGAACGTGGAAAGTTCAACTGATATTTTCCGATTATTAGCCATTCACAAATAAATGTATAGGAAAATTTTAGGAAAGCTAACTAAGTTACTTGAAAAAACAAATTTTCTTTTTGTATATAGTGTGGGGTAACTTGTGAAAAATCTCGTACCACTGAACTCCACAAATTACATTTGTTTTAATTTTAAGTATTATATTTTCAGAGATATCGTTGAAAATGTACTTCAAAAAAAATGTCCCCTCCCCTTCTATTTTCGAATCTACTGAAACTAAAATTATGAAAAAAAAAATAGGGGTAGTAGGATTTTATTTAAACCTTGCAGGAAAACTATAGCGATTTTCTTAGGCCACATAGTTTTTGAGAAAAACGTATTTTTTCCGTTACACACAAACTTTACTCTTCGGGTGGCCTGAAAGAGAGTTGAAAAGCGCTCAAGTTACTTATTGACGAAGAATCATCCAAGGACATTTGATAATAATTTTCGAAAAAGTTTGCCTGTAATTAGCCGAGATATTAATTAAGTCACTTGAAAATTTATATATATGTTATATAAAAATTTATTTCCTTCTTATCCTTCCATTTTATTCGCATTAATATTTTAAAATTAATCTAACTTCTGTCATAGTCAGTATTTCCTTAATTCTTAATAATATCTATTCCTATTTAAAGTCCTTTTAAAAGTAAATATCCGCATATTAATAATTATTTTATTCCAAATCTTAATCTAAAATCTAAGATCATTCGTAGCTTTTATCAGTTCCCCAATCTATAAAATTCTGAGACGCGTTCTCATTTCGAATGTTTTTTAAAAGCTATTTTCTTTTTATTATTATTATTATTGCTCTGATTTTTTCGCGCGCTTGAAATTTTAACTTCAAAATTTCTCCTCGACCAGGTTCGGAATTCTTTATTGCCTTAGCTTCTCCTTCGCGCCTCATTCGCTGGGCTGGAGCTAGCTTCTCACTCATTGGGTTGTGCGCTCGTGACGTAAATTTCTGTATATCTCCGCGGAGAGAACAAAACTCGCCCGCAGCGGTCGGAGCACTAGATTTTTGACGTTTTTGGAAGTCTAAACAAATATGTATCTGGTGTTTTTAATTCCGTAGAATATTCATCTGGCCCAGTAACATCTTAATTTAATGAAGTGAAACATCGTGAGCCCGAGGGCTATAAGTTTTAGACCTTTGAGAATTGTCTCTGCGTTGTTCGTCTTCTAAATAAAACTATTTGTCTGGAGATTGGCTCTATTTACTGGAGAAATTCTGTGATCTCATTTCATTGCCTTACTACTTCGCCATACTCGCTAAATTCGACTGCAACTTGCTATATCGTTGAAGGACTGCCATTTTCTCATCGAATATTATTCCTCATAAGATCTCAACTTCGTCAAAATGCCACATATATATATATATATATATATATATATATCGTGTAGGGTATCGTACGAAAGATTTCGTAACACCGAACTCAAAAATATTTTATAGGTATTATGTTTTTAGAAATACATTCGAAAGTGTAATTAAAGAACATGTCCCTCCTCTCCCATTTCCAAATCTAAAGAAACTAAAATTATGAAAAAATAGGGGTAGTAGGAATTTAATTAATAAATAGTAATTAATAAATTTAATGTACGGAACACTTTGAGTGCGAGTTATACTCGCACAACTCGCACTTCAACGATTTTTTTTCGATGATATATGAACATAGTGAGCGTATGTTCAAGGAAATGGAGACCATTTTTTAAGTGGATTTTTTATGGCATGGGCTCAAGAATGAAGTAAGGAACAACAATAAAGCTCTCACAGTTACGGTTACAGTGCAATTCCAAATGACAACACCAAACATTTTTCAATTTCAAAATACTTTTAATGGCATTAAACAGCTAATTTTAAAAATAGAAAAAGCGACATAAAACAGACGCAGAGAACAGCAACGAGAAGAACACATGCGCCTACACAGACGACAATGACAAATCATTTTACTGCGATTACAAAATTTTCAAGTACTTGCCTTCACATACGACGATATATTGCATGCTGGAGTCTATGGATAACAGTAAATCACGACATGGAGAGAAGGCGAAATCTCATGTCTAATGACATTTTCGATGTCATGCTCACTTACAAGAAAGACCCTTCAACTCAAATTACTGAATTTCGTCCAAACTCTTACTGACATAACAAGTCTAAATGTAGCCATTGCCTTAATCTTAGCTACGAAATTAAAACTGGACGGTCACAAAAATATTTAAAAACTGCGCCATATATCCAGAAATTATACTTTATAGCCCATTGGTGATTTTTATATATTGAATTATATCAAATTTAGTGACGACGAGATGCTTCAGTTTGTACAAATAACATGTGTTATTTAGCAGCACGTTGCGGATTAGTCTTTAGGATAAGAACGACCATAAGTGAAGTAAAAATGAACGCATTCCTTCCTTTGGACACTAAAGATCATTTATATTTTTCATTTATTTCATAAATTACATGAAAACTAGCAATTTTGAGTGATTTTTTTTATTTTTGCTCTTTTCCCCATCCTTGAAAAATGTAAAACGTAATTAACTTTTGCTGTTGGGAAACTTAATAGATGAGCTTGTATGGTTGAGATTTTAACAGTAGATTGCATTCAAATGTATAACTTTGTAAAATATGTTCAATTGTTTATATATTTTTAAAATTAACTATGCAAATTCTGATGTATTACCAGTCAGCCATGTGCATGATTTTGTCAGAAAACCGCTTTTCTTGTGTATTATGACCAATTTTCTGCATTGTGAGACATGAACCTAAGTAAATGAGAGGGAGGGGAAAATGCCTCTTTCTAAACCTTTGAAAAAAATAAGGATAAAAGAAACTACTGAAGAAATGTAAATATAGAAGTGAAATTTTGATTGTAGTTGAACAGATTGTTGCATGATTGCAATTTTATTGTATGGCAGTTCTGTTGCTGAGGCTTTCATTATATTTCGTAATAAGTGTAAACCGTATTTCTGGATACACTAATCAACAATATTTTCAAATTATTTAATATAATTATATAATTTATATTATTATATAATTTTATCAAGTAAACACGGTCAAAGGGAGGGAGGGGGGCGCTCCCATAAAAGTGTAAACCGTACTTTTATTTTAGTTTGACCTTATTTCATTCACTAACACTGCTAACTATAACAATTGAATGTCTTCAGTTTTTTATAGGATGATATTAAAGCAAATAAAGAGTAAAAAATTGCAAGCCAATAGCCCTTTCTTTTTCTTGGGAGTGGGAAAAATGAAGGCAATTATAAGTTTTGTCTGTAAGGCACTGTAGCTAACAGTGGCTTTATTTTAAATAAAATTATATGAATAATTTTTTTCCTACTTATTTAGGTGAAGCGCCCCCTTCTTCTTCCTTTGACCGTGCTGACTTGATAAAATTATATAATACCAGCAAGCTACGCCCGCTGCGCTGGTCGGTTTCTACAAATGAGCCTTGAATCAAACGAAATATATCGTTTAATTTGACCTTGTATTTGAAAGCAATCTGTATATTTACCTGGAATATCCTTCCACATTACTGAAAAATGACGTGATTGCACTAATATATTTTCTAATGTGTAGTCAAAATTTTAGCTGTTAAGGACCAACTCTTTTATTTGGTCATTTACAGTTAAGGTTTGCTAAATAATGATAAAACTGTATGCAATATACTAAAACCATCACTAAAAATTGTCGAACTAACAATGCAAACAAATTAACTAACAAAATCCATTCAGTAGAAGTTTTCATAAAGGCTAATCTTTGATAATCGGGTTCATCTGATTATAGAACTTTTCCACATAATTCTAAAACTAACAGAACGATATAAAATATACTAAAACCATAATTACAAATTATCTACTTAACAATTCAAGTCGCAAAAAATACGCCCAGTCAAAACTTTCAAAAGGGCTAATCTTTCGGAATGGGGCTCACCTGACTATATAACCTTCACACATAATTGTTTGACTAAGCAACGTAGAACAATATGTAGTACCATTCCTGAAATAGCATCTAACTAACAATTCAATTCTCATTAAAATCCGTCCAGTAGAACTTTTTCAGAAGCCTAACCTTTCATAATTGGAATCAAATATTGAAAAGGCTAATATTTGATTTTAAAAAAATGGTCACCCGATTTTCGAATTTCCCCCCTATAATTCTAGAACTAAGAAACGTAGAATGATATGTTATATAATAAAACTTTCCCTAGAAAATTATCAAACAGTGTAAGTTCCATCGAAATCTATTTGGCAAAATCTTTTAAAAAGGTTAATATTTCATAATCGGATTGATCTGATTATAGAACTTCCCAGAATTATCCTATAACTAAGCTACGTAGAACGATATGTTATACAATAAAACCTTCCCTGAAAAATTATCTTACAGTTTAAGTTCTACGAAAATCCATTCAGCAGAACTCGAGTTATAAGCAGCCGGAACGAAATTTCATATATGTAGAAGTAAATAGAAGTATATTGTCATTAATATAGTTTGCATTTGAATAAAAAAAAGGTTACTTTTCGGTTAGCCGGGCGCCAGTGATATATATATATATATATATATATATATATATATTCATACATATAAGTGTATATATATGTATGTATATGCATGTATTTGTGTAAATATATGTATGTATATACGTGTATTTGTGTAGCTATATATGTATGTATATACAGGTATTTGTGTAGCTATATATGTATATATATATATATATTACAAAATTTAAATTTTTTCCGCAATTATTCTATAAAATTTGTCCATTCAATAATATTCGGTATATAACCCAGCTTATTAAAATAATTCTCATTCTTAAAATAGCCTTTTACTATCCATATGTAAAGCCAATTATTCCTAATCCACTTAATAATATTTATTCGAATGTAGTTATTCTAAAAATGGCGATAGCTTTTTTAATTTATACTTTAAATAGAACATCTTTATTTTAATCCATTATTAAAATTCATTAGTATTATTCCCGTGTGGTCAAATTGCTATAACTTCTTTATTTAAATGCTAAAATATCGTATCTCTTAAAATATTCCGCTCAAAAAACCTTATTTCATAAAGTTATCCTATTATTAAATATCAAATGTCTATTAAAATATTTCCGAAAAACTTTAATTCTTTCTTTTTTTTTTCCCTTTTATAAAGATTCATTTTCTTTTCTTATTATTATTTTTATTACGTATTAAATTCGAAGTTTAGCTACAGCCTCAAAAACAGATAAGCTCGTTTGTTGATATGACAGGCATCTGGTACGAGATTATGGAATATTCTGGATGGGCGTAGAAAGTTTTTGCATTTTACAACAAAATAAATCCACCGGAAATATTGATAAAGTTCCAAAAGAGACCTTTTGATTCGATAGAAGTGGGTCACGTGACGTATTCTGTATTATTATGCAAGCTAGTTTAAAAACACGATCATCCTGATTCGGAGAGGATTTTTTCGACGCTGGTGTTTGCTAAAAGAATCGGGACGGATTCTAGAAAATAATGTAACGTTGTATTTTTTTTCGTTTAGCGTTGGCTAATGAGCATTTTCCCTGAAGAGATGTCTTAAACTGGAAATAAAAGGTTCTTCGACAAAAATATGGACTGACATTTCTTGTTGTTGATGATACCACCCGGCCGCCTGATGCGAACTAAAAGGGAAACCAATAACATAGCTAACCCTATTTATCACGAGCACGACTGCCTTCTTCCCGGATTTGAACTTGGAAACACGACATTAATATAATAAGTCGACAGGATGCTGTGATCAACAGAAAGTTTGTGTAGTTAAACGTGAAATTTGCCGATTAGAAGAATATGTTACGAGGACGTCTACGCCATTACAGCACGTTTACGTCTAGTGTTTTGTTATTTTGTACTTTTATAATAAATTAAAAATGGTCAAGCCTAAAAGAGAAAAGAAGAGGAAAAGTTGGCCTAAGTGAAGTTGTTGCTAGAGAATATACTATTCATCTTCATAAGCGTCTTCATGGTGTTGGTTTTAATGGATTGCGAAAAAGCAGAACTTTTGTGTTATAAAGAAAATTAAAGATTTTTAGATGTGTGAGACTTTCCTGTGAAATATGCTCAAGAGTAACTGTAAGTTGGTATTTTTATTTATTGGTATCTTTATATGTTGATATTTATTAGTTTATGTTATATTTAAAATGTTTTATTTATTTAATAGTCTACCTTGAAATTTAAAGGTTTTATATACTATGTTATACTGATTAAATTTTTGTTTTTAAAATTTATTTCTGTTGCAAATATTTAAGTGTTGTTAAGGTTAATTAATTTATTTGATGATTTCGTGTGATACGTCATTGTAATATTATAGACAGCGGTATAATTTATATTTTCATGTTTCAAGAACAGATATTCTTAAAAGAAAAATTCTATTATTTTTAATATGTTACTAAGATCTGATCTGTATTTTATAAAGAGACAATTTTTATCCTAAGGGAACATTCCTGGCACCATGCCAAACCTAAGCTACAAAACAGCTATTATGAGGAGAGAGAAAAAAAAAAAAATCTGTTTATTGAATAATAAGTGACTGGTGGTTTGAATTGTAGTAAATTAATGAGCCACTGAAAGATTATTTATGATGTAAATATGTAAATAGAGTGTTAGTATTTTATTGTTTATTTAAACTGTGAATATATAAAATTAAATTTAGTATGTTATTGTTTATTTTCATTTAATGTAGGATTTATGATGCATTTACCAACTTGCTAAAATATTTAATATAGAAAATTTGAAAATTTTTGATGGTGTTATAATATTAATAAAGTGTTTAAAATAAATGCTAGGTCAGGTAGAAATTAAATTACTAGAACATGTAGACATTTAGCACTATGTTAACCTAGCTGAATTGCTCTATTAGGTAATTTGAATTTTAATAATCTTAAGCTCACCAATGGGGAATTTTTTTTACACCTCATTTGTCCATAGCTTAGGTAAAAATAAGTTCATTATTTACCAAGTCCTTAAATTTACTAGAATTGAATACTCAGAATAATTATGATGTGATGATAGAATTAATACGTGATGACGATCAATATGAAGATAAAGTCATGTTTTCCTTGATGACAAATAATAAAAATATTTAGAAGAGAAATTGGAAAATGTAGGTAAGTTGCATTCAAAAAATTCATAGGGTATGTAATAAAATTTTGTTGATGATATTGCTCTTCTTGTTCTTTTTGCTGATGATACAATTGTTATTATTATTATTACTATGATAAAAAAAAATATTCTAAGGTAGTTAATGCTTAATTTGGATTCACAAATTCTTATAATTCTTAAAAATTCAATAGGAAAGGTTTGAATTCAGTTATGTTTCTGTCAGAAGGGTATATATGGTCTTAATTTGGAGACATGGAACAATTCGCAACCATATTTTTCACCAAATAATTTCAGACTATTTCATGAGCAACCCAAACAACAATCAAAACCAACACAGACATCACAATCACCATCACAAAATCAAACTAAAGTAAAAACAATAGAGTAAATTCTAATTATTTAAATATCTCTTATTACAATAATTTTCAACATTATCAGGTATGTTCTTGGTGCGCAACGAGAATATTACTTGTTTTTGAGAGTTTTTGAGGTTGAGTAGACACCTTATGCAGGCATAAGATGTGTATTTTGATTTTAGGAATTGTCAAATTGATGTTGAAAAATGAAATTAAATGTTTTAATTCTATATCAAAATAAACTATTTTTACTTTATTTACTTTTTCTTAAACCGATTGTTTCAAAAATTTAATATTATGTTATTTACTTCAATAGATAATCAAATAGTAACCGTTTATAAGTATTTCTATAATTATATAAATGATTGGATAGTGATGATGTGATTTTACAGTGATTGTTTTGGTGTGACAATAGAAAATTAAGTATCTAAACTAATTGCCTTTGTATTCCATTTCTCAGCTAAAATTAACATCTTTTATTTGTTATTTATTGTCTTTATTTATTCTAAGTTTGCCAAAAAAAAAAAAAAACAACTCTCTGCATTTAGGATATGAATACTTATAACTTAACAGTATAATTTTGTAAAAGGGTATCAGAGGAAAAAATTATTGTAAGGAACTAATGGTTGAGAGTTCAATTTCTAAATATTTAGATTTAAATTTATTTGGATTTTGAAATTATTATATATATTTTTTTTGTATACTTTCGACTGGCAAAAATACTTCCTTATATAATTAAAAAATAAGAAATTTATTTATTTGCTATGTAATTATTTTATCCTCAACCAATATTTTTCCTAACAATAAATAAACAAACTGTGATATTTTCTTAAATTATACTGATGTTATTATATTATTATTTCTACTATTGAATTATATTATGAATTACTACATATGTTCAGAAGTATTAGTTATATTGAAAGTTATTATTGTTATGTTTATGAATTGAATTTTATTATAGCATTTATTTATATTATTGAAGAGTTATATTATTTATTAGTGAAAAAATGTTTGACAAATATTAGTTAAAGATGTTGGGATCCCAACAGAAATATAACAAATCCCACAGGAATATAACAAAGATAACATATTCCAAGTACAATAAACGACCAAGAGATAATTTGACTTGTTTATTATGTGAGAAAATTAATGTGATACTTAAGAGAAGATGTTGTGACAAGTGCTAGCATTATAAGGTCATTATAAAGTATTGGTAAGAATGACTACAGTTTTAAAATTTTGATGGAGTAATGTCTTTATTTTCAGCCTTTACATAAAAACTGTATTTTTAAGAAAGTGACTGCAGTAACCACTTTTTTTAAAAACAAAAACAAAACGAGGACTTATCACGATCCAAGAAAGAGACTGAAATAAAACAGTTGGATCTAATGAACTCAAATTTGAATTAAGTCGAATTTTTTTTTTAAACTTTGTTTTAACAATTTGCTAGTGACTACTTATTCTAAAGCTTGTGAACTTGGTAAAAGCAAAATTCTGTTACTATTATTATCCTGTTTTTCCTGTTTATTAATATTTATTATTTATTGTTATTGTATTTTTCTTGTGCACTTACAAATGGTAAGTGAGATTGTAACCATTTCTTGTATTATTTTACAGGGGAAATGCTCGTAGCTTTATTTTTATTTATCTATTAATTTTAATTGATTACTATTATTTTATTTTTGTTTTTGTTTTTGTCTTCCAGTTCTTCAGAAATTCCCCATCTCCTTGCTGGCAGTCTCTAAATTTATACTAGTCAAAATTCAAATTTCTAAAGTATTAAATTTATATTGTCTGAATTTATAGTTACTTAACTATTAACTTCATCCAAAATCTTTAGGGAGGGGGGATAATATTACAAAATTTAAATTTTTTCCGCAATTATTCTATAAAATTTGTCCATTCAATAATATTCGGTATATAACCCAGCTTATTAAAATAATTCTCATTCTTAAAATAGCCTTTTACTATCCATATGTAAAGCCAATTATTCCTAATCCACTTAATAATATTTATTCGAATGTAGTTATTCTAAAAATGGCGATAGCTTTTTTAATTTATTCTTTAAATAGAACATCTTTATTTTAATCCATTATTAAAATTCATTAGTATTATTCCCGTGTGGTCAAATTGCTATAACTTCTTTATTTAAATGCTAAAATATCGTATCTCTTAAAATATTCCGCTCAAAAAACCTTATTTCATAAAGTTATCCTATTATTAAATATCAAATGTCTATTAAAATATTTCCGAAAAACTTTAATTCTTTATTTTTTTCCCTTTTATAAAGATTCATTTTCTTTTCTTATTATTATTTTTATTACGTATTAAATTCGAAGTTTAGCTACAGCCTCAAAAACAGATAAGCTCGTTTGTTGATATGACAGGCATCTGGTACGAGATTATGGAATATTCTGGATGGGCGTAGAAAGTTTTTGCATTTTACAACAAAATAAATCCACCGGAAATATTGATAAAGTTCCAAAAGAGACCTTTTGATTCGATAGAAGTGGGTCACGTGACGTATTCTGTATTATTACGCAAGCTAGTTTAAAAACACGATCATCCTGATTCGGAGAGGATTTTTTCGACGCTGGTGTTTGCTAAAAGAATCGGGACGGATTCTAGAAAATAATGGAACGTTGTATTTTTTTTCGTTTAGCGTTGGCTAATGAGCATTTTCCCTGAAGAGATGTCTTAAACTGGAAATAAAAGGTTCTTCGACAAAAATATGGACTGACATTTCTTGTTGTTGATGATACCACCCGGCCGCCTGATGCGAACTAAAAGGGAAACCAATAACATAGCTAACCCTATTTATCACGAGCACGACTGACTTCTTCCCGGATTTGAACTTGGAAACACGACATATATATATATATATCACTGGCGCCCGGCTAACCGAAAAGTACCAAAAAAAAAAATACTGCAAAAATGCAGTCGTACACTTAAAAAAAAAACACCATTTGGCTTAAAAACTCTCATCAAAACTGTTTTTCTTTTTTTTCTTTTCTGTCTTTTTTTAAATAAAATTAGTAACAGTTTTTTCTTTTATTTTTCCTGATGTTTTTATTTTTTCAATTCTTTCTACAACAAAAAAAAGACGCCTTTTGGCTTAAAATCAAATTGTTTGGGGTCAAAAGTAAAATCAAAATCGTCAAAAACAATAGATACATCGCCAAATATTGTTTCAATATAGAAATCTTGCCCCTTGAGTAATTTTTTAAGCATTTAGAACATTCCCAATCATGTTTAAATTAAATATTTTTGTTTTATAATATTCTCTCACCAAAACTCTTTTTTTTCTTTCTCTTTCTTTTTCTTTCTTTTTTTTTTAATAAAATTAGTGACAGTTTTTCTTTTATTTTTCGTCATGTATAGCCTTTTCATTTCTTTCTGCAACAGTAATAATCGCCAAAAAATTAGCAATGGTAACCTTTTCGGCCAAAATAACAGAACTTTATATCATAATTCTATAACTAATATACGTAGAACTTTATGTTATATACTAAAACCTTCCCTGAAAAATTATCTCTCGAACAGTGTAAGTTCCATCAAAATCCATTCGGCAGAACTGGAGTTATAAAGGAACGGAACGAAATTTCCGTTTGTGTTTTATATATATAGTAGACGTTTGAAAATATTGTTGATATTTTTATCCAGAAATATTGTGTGTTATGTTTGGACAAAGTATCTCATAAAAGTAACGAAATAAAAAATGTATTCTTCAAGTTATGTCTAAATAACGAACGTTTTTCTTTAACCCTGAAATGGTATAATCACTCTTATCTCCTTCATTGGAATTATTAAGAGTCATTTTGACTCCTCCTTGAAAATGGCATTTTACTACATAGTCTAAAAATTTGTTTTTTCTTCGAATTGATGTGAGACATTACTTTTACAGTTTTAAACTAATGGATGTAAAAGTTTTAGGAATTGTTTTTCTGCAATTATCTGAGAAAATACACACTTTATATTTTAAAACTAAAACACTTCATTTATAATAATTTTGAATAAGTTTTTAACGGTAAACATTATTTTTAATAGCCTATAAACCGACTTCCAACGAAGGATGTTATACAATTCTTTTATGTGTTTGTTATGTATTTCCACGTGTATTTCGTGAATGGAAGCTCCGATTTTGATGTTTTTGTCCTTGTAGTTTTTAGAAAGGTCTAATTCCGCTGGTAGTCTCGTTTCAATTTCATTATGATTTAAAAGTGGTGTGTTTGTCTGTCTGTCTGTTTTGTTTGTCTTTCTTTGACTTTATAAGCTGTAACTTTCATAAAAATTGATCGATCGTCACGAAATTTTAGTATGATGTTGAGGGATATAGAAATATTTTACGTTTTTAAATTAGCCATCGTACAGTTCTTTTAATTTTTTTTTAACAATGACGCGTCGAAAATTTTAAGTAATATATAGAGTGAAACCTCCAGTAACTTGACACTTTAAAGATTCTTTCTTGTTCAAATTACTATTACAAAAAATTAAATCTATTTTATACTTACATTGGCTTTTGAAAGGATAGTAGAGATATATTAAAAAATTATTGTTGTCAAAATTTTGAAAAATTATACATTTTATTATTAAAAATTAATTTTATTCATAAATATGGTCAAAAACTCCAGTAAATGACACCTTTCTTATTTTGGAACACCAATAACTGACACAAAGTGAACCAGTAACTGACACTTTATTTTAAGATTCAAATGCTTTAAAAAAACAACCACCTTTATTCTTTATTATAAAAACAAAATACATTAATATTTATTATAAAAAGTGGGATTTAGTAAGCTGTACTGCATTATTAGTAATGCAGATATCCAATAACTGACATTTATGAACCAGTAACTGACATCTGGTGTCAGACACCAGTAAAACACTTAAATTTTAATGGTGTTTACTACAAGATAAATTTAATTTATTATTATACATTTTTAAACAGTTTAAATAATAGATTTCAACTTTCTTTAGTATAACCAATAACTAACACCTCTGTCAGAGACTGTTGAAATGAAATTCTAGGAACCAATAACTGGCACCCCCCCCCCCCATTAAGCTAAATTAAATAACTATAAACCCTAAATCATGGCCCTAATATATCATATGCATCTTTAAACTAATTTCAACAAGTATAACTTTAAGAAAAAAGTTTAGGATGGTTGCATTACAAATAGATTAGAAAACAACTTTTTAATTTTAAAACTAAGATGCTTGCTTCAAAATGGCACTTTTTGTGTTATCAAAAATTTCTTTCTCATTGAGTATGTTCTTGGCCATCTAGTGGTAAATAAATTGGCTCCAAAATAAAAACAAGTGTCTCATTTATCATTAGATGACACTACTTTTCAGAATTTTACAACAAAATGCTTATTTGAGTTAGATTTTTGCTCAAGTGTCAGTTACTGGTTAGGTGTCAATAACTGGGGGTTTCGCCCTAATCGTGGACTGTGCATAAAAATAAATAATATTGTCAACAATGAGATTTGAAATGACTGTGGATTAGAGTCCTGCATCAAGCTGGGTAAATCGATTTTATACGAACACAATCCACCTGACTCGCGTTTCGATTCATGTCGAATTGTCGCTAACTTTTTCGTTGTAAGTCGTGTTCTGTAATCGTATTTTTTCAAAAGAAAGTCTGCAATAGTGTTTTAGATTTGTAATAAAAATTGTATGTTTGATTATAAATGGGTATAAATATCTTCATTTTCTTACATCAAAAAATGATATTAGTATTATTACAGATTATGTTTCTAAACTTGCATTTTAATATGGATTACTTTTCTTTCAATATGGATTTCGCATCGGGTTCGGGTCAATTTAAAATAGATTTTCTGTGTCTGTCGCATCAGATATTAATCGAAACATACAAGACTCTAATATTGTTGCTACAAAAATACAAAAGTAAGAAACAGTTTCTTGAAGTGCGTTTTATTTTTTTATTAAAACTTACATATTAAAAATTAATATTTAATCCTTTTTAACATACCTTCTTATATTTTGTCTGTAGGATACTATGTAGAAAATAAATCATCTTAAATTTTTATTACAGATATGACTGTTTTTCATAAATTATGGCATACTGCTTGGCTGTTTAACCATAAAAACCTAAATAGATCATGTTTAACGAAGCTAATTTGCTGGCGAAAATATTTATTATCAATATCATAAACTTCAATATATGTATAATAAATATTTTTATCAGTTAGTTTCATTAGTGTTTATCATTAAAAAATTCCTACGAATGGTGTTTAAGGGGTCTCGAATCTTTTTTAGCAGTCATAGTGCACGAAATATATAGTATATATAACTGGATAACTAAAAGTTTTTAAATACTTATTGAAATTACACAGAAGTTATTTTTAGTAACGGTTTATAATTATTTTAAAGTAAATAAAATTAATTCACATGCTAATATTATGATATTTTCAAAGAAATTTTAAAGTAAATTCTTAAACAAGTACAATGTATCTAAATAGTTTATCAATGCTTTTTCAAAATTCATGGTGATGACCAAGTGCATTTTACAGGTAAATTACATTCATGGCTTTTTCATAAATAAATTGCAGTAAAAAATAATTATTTTTAAAAGTAATGGAAAATATATTGTTTATTTCATTAATATTAAATCAAATTAAACTCTCAATGCTGAAATGAAAAGAAACAAATAATATTTTCACTTTTTACTATTGTTAATAAAATGAAAAAAAGAAACACTATTAAAAAAGAGCAACACATGCAATGTTAAATTAGCGTCTTAACCGACAGTTTAAATATTCATGAGATATATATTTTTCTATGATGAGAAAAATTTCACAAAAATTTATTTTACTTTAAAAAAAAACTCGAGACACGTTTTAAATTATTAAAAAGGGATTGGAAGTTCTTTTAAAGAGAAGAACAATTATAGTAATGGAGTACTTGGATAAATTTTGTTATTTTCCCATGAATTATGGAGAGAAAAAAAACGATTACGCAGAGATTTTTAGATAAAAAGTTTTGAAGAAAGTGATATTCTTCAAGAATAGATTTTTGAAAAGTAATATTTTAAAGCAAAAACTACATCAGCGATTTATTTAAAACTTTTCTTGTTATTCAGAAATTGCATTAAAATAACTTATCCATTTTAGATATTTTTTATCGTATTTAATTCAACATCCTTCCTTTTGAATAATTTATTCAGAAATTTAATAAACTCGAAAAAGGGTTTTATTTATTTATTTATTTTTGAGATATAATATTTGCATAGCGTCATTAATTTACGATTTATGAATATGGAGCCAACGTATATTTAAGCAAATGACGCAAAAAAAAAAAAAATACAAATTATTTTCAGT
Organism: Maratus michaelseni; assembly: GCA_963931845.1. Taxonomy (NCBI): domain Eukaryota; kingdom Metazoa; phylum Arthropoda; class Arachnida; order Araneae; family Salticidae; genus Maratus; species Maratus michaelseni. The sequence goes on from OZ007589.1 coordinate 121,748,068, forward strand.
GCAGCTAAAACTTTCTTAATTTTGAGCAAAGTAAAGATTTTGAAAGTATAATACACACAAAAAAAACTGTAAAACGGAACACAAGTAAAAATTCTGATTAAAAAATCAATAGATAACTTTAAACTTTCTTGTTTATGATTTTCTATATCGCTGTTTTAATTATACTTTTTCAGGGGCCGAACACAGATTTATTTTATACAAACTTTGTCAATCTCATTTCGAATACCTATATATATTTTCGCTTTCGTTCGATTTGCTATGCTGCAATTACTCTAAATACAAAATTTAATTGACCTCTCTTGAAAAACGCGTTTAATATTGGTTTAAATTCTTAATATTAAAAATGCATCGTGAAGTTTGAGTGTTATTGTTGCTAAAAGTATTAAAATAACGATAGAACATTTTTTTTGTTAACGAGAATAGCCATCATATAAATATATATTTGACTTATTCATTTTAGCGTTTATGGACAGGCAGGAAAGAGATTTTTGACTTTAATCTAATATGATTCCTAAATGTCAGTGGTTCGCAATCTTTTTACATCCCCCCCTCCTCCTCCCAAACAAGGATAACTTGCAGTCAGTGTTGAATTCAGGAATGGTTGGAGGAGACATTCTCCCACGGTGCATCAACATCATACCCTTTCCCCGTATAAAATGTGGCATTTTATGCTTATTAATGGTTCATTAATGCTAATTAATGCTTATTAATGCTTATTAATGCTTATTAAGGGTTCAATCTCCCTCCCGGCACTCCACAGTATTGTATGAATTGTCCCCCCGGAATTGTAGGAATCTTCCCCCCCCCCCAAAAAAAAAATATATATATTCATTCAACACTACCTGCAGTGCCGCCGCCCACACTCCCTTAACAGCATACACAATATTCTCAACAATCAATAGTTATTAGCTCTTTTGTGTTTCAAAAACTAATAATATCGGTTGGGCTTACTTAATATATTAAGGAAAAATACAACTGTGTTAATCCAAATATAAAAAATTATTACCAACAGCAAAACTAAAATGTATCTTTGACTGCGTATCTCCAACAAGTAAAATATAAATGCGCGTTTCAAACTTCTTGGGATATCCTGCATTTGAATATAAATAAGTTTAAATATGTTTTAAATAATTGGAAAATAAATGTACCCTCTGAAAACATTAACGAAACATTTATGAATTTAATGCTTAATTTTTAATCAAACTTTTCCCAAAATAAAAATATAAATTTGTTTTCATTTTGTCAGCAAAAGAAATTTTTTTATTCAGTTAATCGTATTAAAAAATATTTTATTCACATTAAAAAGTGATTAGGCAGTGCTGATTAAAATACTTTATGATTAAGTCGAAAATTTATTACTATCTAAATTGTTTTATAAAATATTTTTTTTTTTAATCCTGTTCTCAAGTTAATCAGATTACGCATAAAATTATTAATAAGATATTTTTTTTTACTATAAGATGATTATAAAATCTGTTTTCAGTAGTTTTGTAAACCTTTTGCAGTTAGAACATTATAAACTAAGTGAAAATAAATCAATATTAAGAGGGGTACTTTAAAATAATTAAACATTAATCAGTTAAAAGATGATTAGATTCAAACAGATTTGCAAAAATTCCTTTTTTTATTTACGAAACATGGTTTAATTTGCCTTTCATATAGGCTGACGATTTCTTCAAAGAAAATACTGAGCGATGAAAATTCTTTGATCATTTACAATTTTTACTTAATTTTGCACTATATAAATTTAAAAAGATTATATCTGTCTTGGTAAAAATTATCTTGTATGTTTTAAGGAGTTATAGTAGATCCGGATAATACCAGTGTAGTTAAATCGATGTGTCGGATAAATGGAATTTTTTGATATTTTTTTCAAATTGCAAAATTTGCTTTTGTTCTTTAACCCTATAAAGAATGCTACGAAGCCTGAATATTCCGTATTACGTTCCAAAAATAGACGCGACAATTATTTTCCTTGAAAATATATTAGCAGATTGATGATTATTTTTTAACTGGAAAGTGATTCATGTTTCGATATCTAAACATCATTACAAAAAAATTCAAAATGCTGTTGAATATATCTTAACATTTTAACAGATAATGAAAAATTTTCTAAAATTGTCATAGGATGAAAGTACCAATAGTCGTCCACTTAAGTGCTTTTATATATATAAAACTTAAAGTAGAATTTTTAAAAAACAGCGCAACATTTTTAAGAGTGATATATGTTAAAACGTACTTTTCTTATTAAGTTTCAGCAACTATTTTTAAAAAATATGATAATATATATATATATATATATATATATATATATATATATATATATATATATATATATATATATATATATATATAGACAAAGTTAAGTTAAAAAAAGTCAAGTTCTCTAGTAGTCGGCCGTAAAATCTAGTGTTCGGTCATCACTGAACCAGTTGTCGACCACTTCAGAATTTCGTTTTACCTGAAAAACGACTCTAACAATTTTGAGTAAATTTTGCATCCTACCTTTTTGGATTATGTGAAGACGATTGGTCTGTGTCACATGTTCGAGAAAATCCAATTAGGGGGTCATTTTGGGGTCACTGCGGGTCAAGCTAATTTTATCTAATCTAAAAAATGGCTTTAATGGTTTTGACTAAGTTTTGTATGCTGCCGTTTTAGGAAACAAGAAGACCATAGGCTGGGTCACGGTCGAGAAAATTCGATTAGTGGGTCATTTGAGGACAACACTACGGATCAAGCTAATTTTACCTAAAAAATGTCTCTAACGATTTTGACTAAATTTTGTATCTTACTGTTTTGGGGTACAAAAAAACCATTGGGCTGGGTCACATGTTTGAGAAAATTCGATTAGTGGGTCATTTTGGGGTCACTACGGATCAAGCTAATTTTATCTGAAATTGACTATAACGATTTTGAATAAGTTTTGTATCCTACCGTTTTGGAGTACAAGAAGATCATTGAATGCCTAAGGGAGGCCACTTGTCCTGGCGAAGCCAAGACGTGGAGCGTACAGCCTCCCCCGGGAAACTGCTCGGCACGCCAGGATTCGCGATGGGTGACTTCAGCCGTCAGCGGGCAGGGAAAGCACAGCACAGAGGCCACCAACGAACACGTGGGTCTCACGAAGAAGAATTCAGTCCAAATCACTAGAGCTGTCCTTTAAAAAAACAGTCAAAATACATGCCCGACAGAACGACCGCATCGTCCAGTAAAAACAATGGTTATGGCACATACTAGGCCAATAAAGACTCGCCCTGCCAGGACAACGTCTTCCATGCGAGCAAAGGGCAGGGACTGAAAAAAAACATAAGAACTGTAAGACAAACTGTATATTAAAAGTAAAAAATTTTTACATTGCATTACCAGAGCCGCCGGAGCAAGCGCACCTTCGCGACAGGCAGCGGTAAGCTGTGGTTCTTTCATAGAGAATGTAAGTACGACTGTACCTTTTGCACAGTTCGTAGATGTTTGATGGACAGATCCTGGTGATCTTGCACCATGACGTACAGTTCACAGTAGGACTGCCCTTTGATTAAAATGCGCCGAAACCGGGTGACCGGCGATTTCCGCGCGACAGATGGCGCCACAACTGGATCACATGTCCGAGAAAATTTGATTAGTGGATCATTTTGGGGTCACTACAGGTCAAGTTAATTTTTATCTAAAAAGCGGCTCTGTTGATTTTGACTAAATTTTGTATCCTACAATTTTGGGGTACAAGAAGACCATTGGGCTGGGTGACATGTTCGTGAAAATTCGATTAGTGGATAATTTTGTGGTCACTACGGGTCAAGCTAATTTTATCTAAAAAATGGCTCTAACGATTTTGACTAAATTTTGTGTCCTACCGTTTTGAAGACCATTGGGCTGGGCCACATGTTCGAGAAAATTCGATTAGTGGGTCATTTTTGGGGTCACTACGTCTGTATGCATTTGATTGTGAATGAAGGTTGAGATAGTTGTTGAACAGTTGGCAGTATTGGTAATATTTCGCCAACTATCGCCAACTATCGGTTTGGCGAACGTTTTGCAACATTGGTGAGAGTTGGCGGGTAAATCGACTTTTAAGATTACTAATGCCAAAGCACATGTTTACCGCCAAACGAAAAAACGTACAAAGTTTCCGATTTTTTGCAAAATTATGGCGACATTTGGCGAACAAATTGGCTTTCAGAATCTGAAGGAATTTTCTAGAAATTCCTATTAGGAGCCGACATACATGATTCAGCGATCATAGTCCATAGAATGTTCTAAAAAACATAATTTAACCAATCAGGGTCATAGAACTGATTGTTATATGTTGTACAGAGAATTTGCTTTTACATCGTATTGAACACAAAGGTAATTTTAACGAACATAGCTCGGTCTTCGCAGCTCATTGTAAATAACTTAAAGAAGAACTTTTTAAAAACAGTAAAATATTTTTAATAGTGCCATGTAATAATGCATACTTTTGGGAATTCTATTGGGAATCTCAAGTTATTTATCATGAGTGTTACTTTTCAAAGTAACATCGATCAAAATCATCAACCATAAAAAATTTTATTTTTAAATTTTTGATATTATCTCATAAATAATTACTTTTTGAGTGTTAAACTACGAGAAATGAATAACACAATACCTTTTTTTTACTTTTAAACCGTTTAAGTTTCCTGTGTAATGTAAATTTTAAAATGGCAGTTCATTTAAAAGTGATACATGCAGAAAGCTTCATTATTTTATTTTATTTTATTTTATTATTTAAGTTTAATCGAGCCTGTGAAAAGCATTCTAAAGCCCAGTAGTTAACCTCTTATTAATAGAGCGGCTAACTATTGGATAAAACAATCAGGTAACAAGTTTTTCTTTTATCAAAACCAACGGCTTTGTACGCATGTTATAATAAGAAAAATAATAAGTTGAAAAACATTCGTTTACTATATTTAATTGTTTTTTGTGTACGGCTAAAAGGTGAATATGAAATACTTCCTTAATTTATTGGAAATCATGTTTCTTTATTACTATCATTTGAATTAATTATAGCGTTTACTCGTGACTGTGTTTATCCCACTGTTCAAAAAAGTTGTTCCTAACACGGTATGAAAAAAAAATTTACTTTTAAGTTAAAAAAAAAAAATACAAAATACAAATATTGTTCTTGCGCATCTTTGTCTTAGTTATCTCTATGCCCAGTTTAAAGTTTCTAGGCTGACATTTTTTGAGAAATCATAGTAAAAATATAACTGTAGAACGTTTTCTTCCCATTTTATTTATTTGAAAATCTTTAAAAAAGAGGCATTTTAGGAGCATCACTTCCCATAGAAACCTGCATGTTGAATTTAAAATTTCTAGCCTCGAATGTTTGGGAGTAAAATCATAATTATGGAGCGTTTTCCAATAGTTTCTTTCTTTTAAATATCAAATACTTAAATGATCATTCTTATTGAGCATTTATGTCTTAAAATCCATCACCATAAAGAATTTTTTGCTCTTAGTCTCAACAGATTCACAGTAAACAGAATTTTAGAACATTTTTCGTTCTTGCACCCCTATGAGGTCAGTTTATACAGAGATAAAATATAGCCTATTTTTAAGTAGAGAACTTCATCATTATTATCCCAAGAGAAAATTTGAAATCGTTTCAGTAGTACTAATCATGATTTAAAACCCTGTTCTATATTTCACACTTTTAAATTTCAAATATGTTAGAATATGTTCTGCAGCGCATTTATATCTTAAAAGTAAAAGCCATGTCAAATTTCTAGTGTCTAGCAATCGCCCTATTAACTCATAATAAATCGTAATTTAGATCATGTGTTTTATGTTCCTGAGTGCCAGTGTGATACTGAAAGAAATTTCGGATTCAGTTGAGTGGGTCAAAAGTAATTAGGATTTTATAACGTTCTCTATTCATTTCCCAATTTTAAATTTAGATTTAAAAAAAACATTCTGTGCAAGCATTTGCGACTAAAAAGTAACCCCGGTGTCGAATATCAAGTTTCGATCCCTATTAATTCTAAATAAATCGTAATTTAGAATCATAAATCATTTCAATTTTTTAAATTTCGAATTTTGTGGAACCTATATTTAGCGAGAGTTTACGTCTCAAAAGAAACCACCATGCACAATTTTCTAAACACAACAGTAACACAGACATTTCAATTTTAGGGGATTTTTAGTTCCTTTTAAATTTTGACTTTTTTAGAAACTGTTCGGGTGCGACCAGCCACTTATGTATTAAAAATCTTAGCCATGTTCTAATTTCAAGTTTCTATTCTAAAATAAATAAAAAATAATAAACATAATTTAGAACGTTTTTTTACATTTTAGCCTTTTAAATTTCCAATGTTTTAGAAACCTTTCTTACCCTTAAGTCTTAAAATTAACCACCATACCAAATTTTAAGTTTCCAGCACTAAAAATATCACAGAATTCGAAACTTTATAACGTTTGTTTGGTCCTGTACCCTTTAATTTTTTTTTAAGAAACTATTTTGTACGAGCGTTTACATATTAAAAATGGCAGCCTTGGCAAATTTTAAGTTTCTATCCCTGGTAATTCCATATAAATCAGAATTTAGAATGTTTTTAGAACGTTCTCAGTTTTTAATTTCTTAAAATTCCCTTTTTTATTCTCCTGATCCAGTATTTATGTCTTAAAAGTAACAGACATGTTAAATTTCAGGTTTATATTCCTAACAATTCTACACAAATTGTAATTTAGATCTTTTTCTACTCATTTCACCCTTTTAAATTTCGAATTTTCTAGAAAACAACCACCAGACAAAATTTCAAGTGACTAGCTCCTTCAATTTCACGAAAGGGGCAAGTTTAGAATGTTTTGTGCTTCTCAACCCACTTGGGGGAAGCGGCTCTGACATAAAATATCGTCTATGTCAGAATAGAAATTTTCACCCTAATTTTGCCACTTTTACTTATGAAATTGGTTCGGTAGTTAAAGAACGCTTTTCGTAATCATGGGTCGTAAACCGGAAAATGTTTCTGTATATTTTCGTGCGTGGTTACATCATATTTTCGTAGATTAGAAAGCATTTTTCTTTTTCTACAGTCTATTCTATCATAGGTAATACCAGATATTTCCTCAAAAACAGATTTTTCAAGAGGAAAATGGCGAAAACGCACCATGTAATGGTTTTTCCTCTCATAACTACGTCAATGATGAAAATATCGCTGCTTATATCTTCTACGGTAGATATCATCTCGAATTCCATCAATCAAAGATATTTAAAAGTTTTTTTTTTTTTCGTTCTTTGTATTTGCACTATTTGTTATAATACGTAACTGTGATTACTGCTAAATATTCGGCACGTTGTGCTTGTATTTGCGAATTTCGTTCAGTCTTGAAAAAAACGCTGCTTTCAGCGCTAGAAAGCCTCTCGAAATAAGCGAGAAGCAATAACATATATTTTAGATCGTACAATAACACGTGTGATTACTTAAAAAAAAGAAACTTAAAAAAATAGTTTGTGTTATAAAATTGCAATATCAATGTAATCACTATTACAACTTGGGATAATCCATTTAAGATAGATGTGGCAACTTGAGGCAGTGTGTCATCTATCGCTAATATGTCGATCTAAAACAAGGACGCGTAGTAAAAAAAATCCCTGACATTACCGATTAATTGATTAAAAAAATCATCAGTCTATTTTAAGACACCCTGTATGCTTTCTTTTCTTAGATTACATTAAGAAATAACTTCTATAGGTGTCACCGATTAATTGATTTAAAAAATCATCAGTCTATTTTAAAACACCTTGTACGATTTCTTTTCTTAGGTTACATTAAAAAAAATTTCAGTTTTGTATGACTTTTTGGGAAAAGGCATTGCATGAAAATGTAAAATGTAAAATTTATAATACTTTGTCAGATATTAAGGATTTCAAAAAAGTAAGTAGAAATCGTTTACCTCTTAATGGTTTAAAATATTCATGGAACTTTGCTTATTCATAAAAATAACTGGCGTTTTTAATGAGTGAATAGACATATATTTCCTCTTTACTATATAACCAATACTTAAGAAAACATCTGTAACATAACAAGCATGTTACAGCAGATTAAACTGCAGATCACGTCACTTCCAAGATTTCATTAGAAACAAGTCCTTTTACTTTTATTAGGTATTCTCAATAAGAACAGCTGCTCTTTGTCAGCATTATCTCCAAGCTAAAGAAAATTAACTCAAAATTGTTTAGTGTAAGGATCATTTTGGATGCTTTTCTTTTGATAAATTTAATATAAGCTTTCTCTGAAGTTAATTTTTATTCTTTTTACTCCACTAACTATTCTTTTGTAGATTTCAAAATCTTATCTGTGCATTTTTGTTTTTCCAATCCTCCTTTCTTCAAATTGCTTTTGTCAGAACAGAATTTTCCAATTTTAGAAATTCATTTATAAAGTTCTGAAGTTAAAACTTTCATTAACTAGATGTGAAAAAAAAAGTAATGAGAATGTTTAGAAAATTTACGAAATTATAAAGGGCTTAAAAATATAAAGATCTTTCTCTTTTCACTTACTGAAAGCATTTCTATGAATGAGAGAATAGAAATTCTAATTGATGAATTTATAAAAGTGAAAATGAAATAAATAAGAAAGATTTTCTCGTTTCAGATAGTACAGCAGGGTCGGCGAATGTACGGCATACATGTCCGACGTGGCACGTACGATTTCTCTGGCATGCGAAAAATTTAAATTTGATAGCCATTATATAGACAAATTCAATTTTGCCTTTTTGTTATCTATATCAATATTTTAAAGAAGAAACGTTTGTTTGTTTGTTTGTAGGAGGAACTATCGAACCACCAAACTTTAGAACTACTGAACATAAGTATTAAAAATCCACGTGTTGTATTCAGTGACAGTAAAAGCCTCTGTGGTTTCATATAGATGTCGGAGATATTCCGTGTATAATGCCAACTTTATTTTTAGGCCTAAGCTTTTGCAGTAAGAAATCACATTAAAAACTAGTAAATACGTTATATCACATTGCTGGAAATTTACTATAATGTACTCTCAATGATACTATAATATAGTGTTACTGACACCGCATTTATTCTCTTCATTCAAATTTATGGAGAGTCTAGTTCAGTATTTTTCGGTCGCGAATGGTGATCATTTTTTGTACTTCTTGTGGCGTCATTACATTTTGCGAAAACTCGAAAAGATCATTAATCTTTCTTATTGTAAATTTATGAACGGAAAACATTCGGTATTTTTGACTAACATGGTTTCGACATTTATTTCTTACACAAAAATTATTAGCCTTTATATGTATTATCACCCCTAAATTTCCGTGCTAATAATTTTGAAATATTCCGTTCATCTGAATTAACGTTAAACGGTTTTAATGTCTACAAGTAACACTAAAGTGTGTGATTTCGCAAATTATTAGTATGTATCTTTGTATGTTTAAAACCCTTCTTAGATATGCGAAAAGAACATCATATACTAATAACATGCTTAAAACATTTTGATAAATTTATACATGTGTAATCAGATATTTCTTTTTCTCTCACGTTGAACGACGTAATAATGTTATAAAGATAACATACAGAATATCTAAAAATTAATCGCCTGATTGAAAAAGATCATTAAAGTCGTTTTTGAAAATATGCAGCAACAATTTATATCGATGTATTATTTTGCTTAATTAAGCACAATTTTTATAGTTTCCACGCGTGATAAGAAAGAAAATGTATTTCTATTTTTTTTCTAATTGCTAGAATGTTCATCTCGAAATAATAGCATAGCAGTTCCTCCTGTTGATTGAACAAAGCCAAAATTGAAACAACATAATTAGGTAGATTTCGTAAGAAATACTACCTATTGCATTTTCCCCTAAATTGGAATTTTTGAAAAAAAAATGCAGATTTATTCCGATCATGACTCCCAGAACCCAAAACCATCCTCAATACAAAACTTTATCTATCTATCTATCTATCTATCTATCTATGTCACTTTTTTATAGACACGATAACTGCAATATTTCTGCACAAATCTCTTCCAAACTGATACATAAAATCAAAAAGCATAAAATCTCGGTCAAGTTCGTTAATGGGCAAAATCGAACCAGGGTGGGGGGAATGGGGGGCCTTTTTGTGAAAACAGAAAAAAACAATTTCTTAATTATGATACGTATCTAATCCGTTTAAAGTCATTATTACTTCTAGGAAAATTGCCGAAAATTTATGTATGACAGATTTTTGACATCATTAAGGGAAAAGGAGGGGGGGGGGTGTAGAAGAAAAAAATTCATAACTTCGTCAATTCATAAGATATCAAATCCGCTTAAATTTATTATAAATCCTCTTAATATTATCTAAAACTTGTATATTGACAAGTTTTTTATAGGACCTACCCTTATAGTAAAAAAAAAAAATCCCTGCCGGCTCCGCCTGCAAACAAGTTAGGTTTCGAAGTGTGTTGTTCCAACTGCCGTATATGGCAAAAAGATCATTTTTCCGCAATTCCCAACAAACAGGCGCCCCTCGGTCTGCGTCTTCGAAATCTACGTGTGCCTGTAGGCCGACCCGTCAGGGATTTTTTTTAATATGCTTCTACCATATTAAATTTAATGAAGTTACATCCCATATCTGGCGAAGTATAGCTATCACGGAATTCGTAAACAGCGCATCACACAAGCGGCACATGTTGAGAGATATACACCAAAACCTAATCAGCACCTATATGTGCAAACATCTAACTGAATAAAACGTTTGATATAATTTCACCCCACATATGCCGAGTTATAGCTATCTCGGAAATCATGGAAAATACAGAATAACAGTGCCACCTGCTGTCGATGTACATTAAAATCTAATCATCAGAAACAATGTAATTCATGTTCTAAATAAATGTGAAGTTTGAAAAAATTGTGTCAGTTAGTTCTTGAGTTATAGCAGCTACAAAATTCGTATCATATACAAAACAACATGCAGACTGATAAACATTTTTTTCAAAAATAGTCAAATCGTATTCAAGGCATGTCAAAACGTGTAAGCCTATCAGAAAATTGAAGTCGAAAATCTTCTTATGTACAAAGAAGAAAGTAAAAAAGCAATCACACTGAAAAAACTAACAGTTTCTTCAGAATTATAAACCTTTATCTGGAACACAAAAGAGAAAGGAATTTTAGTACTTTCAACCCACTCTACCAATTTAGCATTAACTTCTGAAATCGTAAAAGTAAAAAAGAAATCTCTTATGGATTTTAAAAGTGGCCGCTATATGAAAATGCTATTTATGTCTTGAAGTCAATGTTCTTTTTCCTTGTGTAACTATAGCAACCAATGCCCATAGCAACTAGTGGAAGTGAATATCTTTTCTAAGCTTTTTCTGTGGTACTTGTTGATATACAGTGCTATAAATCATTTCATTTTTATAGCCAAAATTGATATGTATATCAGGTTTCATTTCAAAGTTATAAAATAGCAATAGCTCAAAAACATTTCTTTTACGTTTATAGACTGAAAAATAATATGTTAGAATACGGTGGGGCTCATTTCGGCAAAGAAAAATCTATTGGAGAAGTTAGCTGTAAGCATTCAATTTTATTTGTGAAAATCTTTAAATTTTGTTGAGCATTCTTAATAAATTTTATGATGAAATTGTTATGCTGTCTCTCTCAAGAAAATGGATTAAATTACAAAAATGTTATCATTCATTTATTCCGCCACGATGCAACAAAAAAATACATATGCTGAAGATTTTTAAATATTAATGTTTAATTCAAAATTAAAGGGAAAAAATCTCATTTATTTTATTTATAATTTTAAAAAATAGCATAAAACTGTTTTAAAACATCATTGAAAATAATTGGAACCGTCAAATGGGGGGGGGGGTTATGAGAGTCAATTGCCATTGTCTTCTCTGTAGTTTCAACTAAATTGTCTTTTTCTCTGATGAATTTGACAAAAAAGGAGTAAAGTTTGTTGTCCATAAGTGACTTAATATAATTAAATATAAGAGAAGGGGGAGCTCAGAATTTGTCGTCAGTTCTGAACTCCTCATGGAAGTCAATATTTAGTTCTGTTTTTCTTAATACGTTAATGTGTTTATATTTTTTCTTAAACGGGGGAAGGAGACGTTTTAAGGGGAAAGCCAGATCCCCTGTGATGAAAAACGAAATTATTCTTTCGAAGTTCATAAAAAAAATCTTCTGGACTTTTATTCTTCATTATTAAACATTTTTTAGTTATTAAATCTCTGAATTACTTTTTATGTTGATATGTTTTAATATTTTTCTTGAACGACAAAAAACAATCTTAGTTTAACTTTATTTTCTTTATTTTTAAAAAAATATTTCGGTCCTGTATCGCTAGGAAGAGGTATCTTCCATATTCCTTGTTTTTAAAAACACAGCTAATTTTACTGAAACATGCGAAGCCAAAATGATTAGAATCCAAACACTTAAGTGGAAAAAATTTTTAGATTTCTAATTTGTTTTTGTAAATATTTTTGAATTTGAAATATTAAAGTGGCCAACATTTTGAAACAAAATAGCTCATGAATATGGCCAACGAACTTGGTAGAGACCTTGGTAAGCATCGAAATCGGGTAATAAATACAAGTATGACAAAAATCAGATTGTTTTAAAATGTCAACGAGCCTAGAATTTTAAACTACTATATATCTGTCATTGTTTAGGATAGAGGAGAGGCAACAGATGCTCCGGAATCGTTCTATCACGGTCGAACACTTAAACGAAAAAAAAATTTAATTTCTAACTTTTTTATACACCATCTTCAACTTTTAAAAATTCTAATATATTTAAGTGGCTGTAATTGTGAAACAAGCTGGAAGATGAAGCTGTCCAACAAATGCAGTCGTGACCTTGGTATGTCCTGTGGACATGCTCAGTCACATGCAAATCGATTAATAAATACAAGTTCTGTCGCACGACAAAACTCTGTCTGTTCCAAAACGTCAGCGACCCTAGAGTTTCAAACTGCTATATCTCGGCCGTTTTTCACATACAGACATACAGAAAAAAGTAGCATAGCAGCACCACATATTGGGATAGCTGCACCAAAACGTAATCAGCGTCAAGTTCTAACTAAATGTGAAGTTTGATGAAAATCAGTGCATTCGTTCTTGAGATAGAGCTATTTCGGAATTCGCAAAATGCAGCATAGCAGCGTCACATGTTGGGTGATTTATATCAAAAACTAAACTGAACCAACTAATATCAGGGACTAACTGAATCTAAAGTTTTATTAAATTCCGTGCATTAGTTCTTGAGGCAGAGAGCACACATGTTTTTGTCACATACAGACAGACTCACAGACAGACATTTTCTAAATACAGTCAAATCTTGTTCAGGACCTTTTAAAAGGTATAAAACCGTCGAAAACCGGAAGTCGAAAATTTTGATGAATCCAATACTTTCTATTTGTAAAGATATGAGAAAGTAAAAATATATCTGTAAATTTCGACGTAAGTTTAAATCAAATTTTATTTCGTAAAAAATGTAACATGCAAAATACTTAAACCATTACATTAAAAATAAAGATATTTTAATTAAAATTTTTAATATTTTTTGCTCAGTATGCAATCTGTATTAACAGCAACAAATACAGGATTCCGACTAAAGTTCTATCCACTGATATTAACTTTAGAACAGCCACGGCTATAGTCATAACCATGGTGTCTAGGTATAGTAAAGTGGCTAAGCAATACGCAGTAAAAACGCTTGAACCACATAACCGCAAACAGCGCAGTTAGCATTCATATCTTGAAAAAGGTTTCAGATACGGATAAACAGTCAGTTACAAAATTGTATAGTATCTTCGATTTAATATGAAATGATGATGTCTTGTATGTAAACATAACTTTATTAGAAGCCCAGAAATGCCCAGAATTTTATTCATATCCATTTAACTTTTTAATACGCCACAGCTTATATACGGATGCAGAAATGCCACACTATAAAACATATGCACATTGCTGACACATGTAAGCTATATACAGCACACGTTATGTACGCTAAATGTGTTCACCATTGGCAGTAATGCACCATACATTCTGCATGTGTTCCGAAGGCGAACACATTTATCATACTTATTTTAAATTTCTTATAAAATAAACTGTACTTTGCTTACATGTGTTAGTTGTTTTAGTAAATGTCTGTCTGTCTTATAATGGCACACTTCTGCATACAATTTGTGACGTATTAAAGCAGCTGATAGGATATAAAAATATACGTTTCGTTGCTTCTAAGAAAGTTATTTTTGCATGTTAGACATCATTTCATGCTAAATCGCAGACGCTGTACAACTTTGTAACGGAATGTATCTTTTATCGTTTTCGAGAAAATTACGTAATTCTGTAGTTTACAGCCAGGTGGCACTATAAGCGGTCTCATCGTGTAGTGCTTGGCCACTGTAGTATACCTAGTCTCGATGTTTTTTACTATATCTGTCATAGTTCTGACGTTAATGGGAATAGACATTACTTTAGTAGGAACCCTATATATATTTAAAAACAAAGAAAATACAGCATGCAATAGCTATAAAATTACTTAGTTACGCTTCGACGGGATCAGCTATGATGACAAAAACTAAAGGATACATTACAGCAGTTCATTATAAAGTATCAGTTATCTACTATTTCTGTCATATAAAAAGCTTACGCTAATACATTTTGCAGCAAAAAATATATCTGCGGTTATGTTACTGGGGAACAGGAATCATTAATTTCTTTCTTGTTTTTATAAAACATCAAATGTATTTTCTTTTGTGACGTATTTTCTTGATGTTGTTGTTTTTCTGCAAAATAATTTATAATCCAAAATTATTATTCACTCAAATACGTTGTAACGTTCAATTTAAAAGTAGAATAATATGCAATATCTTCAATATATTTTATGCTAATAATCTATTATTTAAATGCATTATATTATATAATAAATATGTTGTATATTTGAATTTAAAAAATCATAACAAACATATAATATTTTTATGTTAAAATCGTCAATAATTGATAAGTAAATTCCTGTGATTTATATGAATACAGAAGGTCGCTCACACTTTATGGAGATAATTTTCAAAGGTAATTGCGCATAAATGACATATTATTTGCAACATTTTGACTTTGTTGGATAGCCTTTATTTTTGGCTATAGCTGTGGCTCGAAATATCTATGACAATAGAATTTCTTTGTTACAGTCATGTCAATTTTTACTGATACCTCTTGTAAAACTTTATAAAGTCTTTTCAATGTTCGTGAATTCCTTTAAACAATCCAAATGCAGAAAAAGGCCATTGATGAGGGGGCTGGGTGCGTCAAGTAATTTTACGTGCATTTGTTTAATTGAGACAGATTTACAGAAAGTATGCGTCAGTCCAGTTATGGAAAGGTGTTTGGGAGACTTTGTTCATATAAAGCTCAATTAATATCTTTCTCGTATAAAGCTGGAATTTCTTCTTCAAAAATGGATTTCAAAATATTTTACTGATAATAAATTGAAATCACGTTAACTTTACTACATTTTTTTACCTTTAATTTATATTTTATAACAAAATCCAGCAGTAATAATGAATTCCTTTATATTCAGTAACCCATTTTTTTTCTATTAATTGATAATAAATTGCTCTTCTTTTGATACTCACTTAAATAATGCCATGTTTCATCCAGTATTACGATATATTTTTATTTATCACCACCTATGTGTTTGTTAAAGCGAGTGTTAGAAAGCGCTAACCACAACACATTGGAAGACTGGAAAGTTTTCCAAGAAGTGTAGAAACTTGATATGATTGTACTCGGAGAAAATTCAACTTTGATTTAAATTTCGATACAGAGTTTATAATAAAGAATCACGGCTATGCAGTAGAGTAAAATTTCGCAAAGAATATGACATATATGTTCAGAAATTAACTGTGAAAATCGTTTCCATAAAGTGTGAATGACCTTCTGTATTTTTATCAAAAAAGCCGCACTTTTAAATTTATAATCAATTACATTCTTGTTTTCAGATTATAACTTGAAAACTAAGTTTGTATTTTTTAAGATAAGTTCATATTGCAAATTTTAGAACAAGCAAAGAATTCAAAATCAAATTTATTTAAAGTGAAAATAATTTATTTAAAATCAAACATATTTTAATAAAAAAATTACATTTTTATAGAGTTTGTAATTTATAGTGAAAGTAACAAATACAAATAAAAACTACACTAGATCTAAAAAATATACTAATAATAGTAACAAATCAAAGTAAGCATGGTTATTTCTTAAAATAAGAAGCCCAACTGTTAAGGCTATATAATGTAAATGTGTAAATGCAAAGGAATTTTTCTTTTTAGAAGCAGTTTCAATATTCCAGATGCATAAAAAAATGTATAGGATTTCTCTTAACGTATCTCATAATATATTCGCTAAATTAAATTTTTCATACACAAGAATTGTATTGAAACGGTATCATGTAATTAGTAATAGCTCATAACAACACAAAATTATTTACGATTTGAACGATTTTATTGCAGCATTTACACATAATCACGAAAATAACACATGACATTAGATCAAACTCTTCAAATTGCATGAAATCAAAAAGAAAGGACTAGTCGGATGTGCCAATCCCAAAAGTTTCTTCTATCTCATACAGGTTTCGCATACACTAAAAAGAATCAGCAATCAATTTATATCAATGTCTAACTGAATCTAAAGTTTTATTAAATTCCATGCATTAGTTCTTGAGATAAGACGATTGCTAAAATCGTGTAAATCCTGCAAAATGTAGAATAGCAGCGCCACCTGTTGGGAGATTTAGACCAAAACATAATCAACAGCAACTTATGTCAACGTCTCACTGAATCTGAAGTTTGATGAGAATCCCTACATTATTTCTTGAGATATAGTTATAGTGATAATAATGAAAAACGTAACATAGCAGAGCCACCTGTTAGGCTATTTACACCGAAACGTGAACAGCATCTATTTATGTCAAGGTCTAACAGAATCTGAAGCTTGAAGAAATTCCGTGCATTAGTTCTTGAGATGTAGCTATCGTAAAAATCATGAGAAACGTGATATAGCAGCGCCACCTGTTGGGATATCTACACCAAAACGTAATCAGCTTCTATGTATGTCGAGGTCTAACTGAATCTGACGTTTGATGAAATTCCGTGTATTTGTTCTTGAGATATAGCTATCCTAAAAAGCATGAAAAAAGTGGTATAGCAACACCACCTATTGGGATATCTACACCAAAACGTAATCAGCGTCTATTTAAGTCAAGGTCTAACTGAATATGAAGTTTGATCAAAATAAGTGCATTAGTTCTTGAGATAAAGCTATTGCGAAAATCGCAAAAAAATGCAGCATAGCAGCGCCACCTATTGAGCGATTTTCACCAAAAACTAATAAGCACCAATTTGTATCCGGGACTAACAGACCATAAAGTTTTATTGAATTTCGTACATTAGTTCTTGAGATAGAGCGCCCATAATTTTTTTGTCATATACAGACAGACAGACGGAGTCACAGACAGACATTTTCTAAAAACAGTCAAATCGTGTTCAGAACCTTCTAAAACGTATAAATCCGTCGAAAACCGGAAGTCGAAAATTTTCATGAATCCAATACTTTCTTCTTGTAAAGATTGAATAAAGTAATAAGTATAAGTACAAAGAGCTAGAATTACAGAAATTATGTTCACAGATGTGTTTCTGATGGCAATGCAACATTCAGAACTTAATTATTAATTAATTAATTAATTCAAATTTTAATTTCTTGAATTAATTGCTTATAAGGCGTAAAACACCAACTGAGTGAAAAAGCGTCCAGACCAGGATTTGAACCTGGGCCATTGGCATTGCACGACAATGCTCTATAGGGCATTGTCGTTAAATTACTTATAGATCCGATGATTATACGAGGGTTATTTTTAAAGTAAGGTCCGTTTTACAAAAAAAAAAAAAAAAAAAAAAAAAATACTAAGTACATTTAGACAAATAATTTTTTACAAGGATCTCGATACATCTTTCTACTTTTCTACATAATTTCCATGTCTGGTTCAACATTTGTGGTAATGCCCCACGAGTTTTTGTAACATTCCTCGTAGAATGCCGCCACCTGTGAGGTAAGGCACAACTCCTCAACCGCCGTTACCTCAACCGCCGTTTCCAGTTCTTCGTCCGTGTTGAATCACTGGCCGCCGATAAACAATTTCAGGTATCGGGAGAGATGATAGTCAACCGGCACAAGATCAGGACTGTATGGAGGAAATTGCTCATCATAGATGTTCGTTCTCCTTTTATTGAACAATCTCACTCACTTACGCACTTTGCCATCACTCATTACGTTGGACCATACACCTCACTGATCTATCGAAGAATGCCCGCTGCTGTCATGTTTATTGCTGCCAAAAACCGGATTACTGACTATATTTCATTATCGGCTGGATGATCAATCAACTTGAACATGTTTACTGCTTAATCTGAAGCAACACATTGACACCGTAGATTCAGAACTGTTGTCAAGGGATGCCGAGAGTTTGATCGCGTGGGATTTGCTGCTAGCACGCAAGATTTAAAAAGATATTTGGTCTTACTTTTAAAATAATCCTCGTAAAAATGTGAAAAGGGCTTTTTACTGCATCAATTTTCATTTAAATATGTCGTAGTCGCATGTTTTAAATTCATTTCTTTCAGCTTGTGTATATTTCAATAAATTACTGTGATCAAAATGCTAAAACTTCAAAATGTGCTTTCCAATTGACTTGCTATTTTTTGGACGATGATTAAAGTGCATTTCATAAAATTAGGATCGGATTTTCAGTAATAAATATAGGATTTTTTTTTTATGTAAATGTTAACTAAATAGTTAGTTTTACTGCATGTTTACCTATGTCATGGCATTTATATATTTTTTTCCTAAGCTAATTAACTTTTTGGAAAATGGGTCCTTACACTTATAGCGAACATTTAAAAAAAAAGTTTCAAAATGTGCAATATTGTAGGAGAAATAAAATATATAAATTTACTAAAATTCTTCAAACAAATTACTTTTTTCAAATTGTACCACAAGAATTGCATTTTTCTTGATTAAATCATTTAAATTAACCATTTTAGTAAATTTTAATATTTTATTTCTCCTGTAATTTTGCACATTTTAAAAATTGTTTTTGCATACTTTTCTTACAAATGATCGCTATATAAGTGTAAGGAAAAGCGCTCAAACTCTCGACATCCCTTGCTCTACAGTAGACACCAGTTCTGAACCTACGCTACGGTATCAATGTGTTGCTTCAGATTGAGCAATAAACATGTTCAAGTTTATTGATCCTCCCGCCGATAATGAAATATACTCAGTAATGTAGTTTTAGGCAGCAAAAAACATGACGTGGACGAATGATTCCGCGAAGAAACGGTTTCAAAAGTCACCGCTAGGGGATGTGCGGCGCTGTGTAATAAAAAAGATAGTTTTCAAAAATACAGAATCAGTTAATAAAATTACTTTTATTTAGCACATTTAACGATTTAATTCAAGTTCAAAATGGAACAGCATTTAAAAAGCTGAAAATTTACATTAACTCTAGTAAAGTATTTTTATTTGCAATTTCAAGTCACAAAGAAAGAAGAAGAAAAGGGAGTCTTTTTATTCAAATTTCACCTTACATCCTTTGGAACAATGCTAGGTTGTTGAACTTTAAAAGGTAATGTGTTACTTTTACAAACAATTGTTGAAAGTAATGTGCAAAATGTCTCCTTTTTTAGCCAAGCGTACGCTACTCGTCAAATTGTTTTAGCTCAGCCAGTCAGCCGCTGTTCGTGTTTTTAGAAGCACAAAAACAATGCGTAAATCTAACACTCTTCTGTCAGTTAGTGTCTGAAAAGCGATAGTTGAAATGTTTGAGAACACAAATTCTCTGAAAGTTCAATCAGGCAGCCGACAACAGGACAGAATCAAGAAGTTGTAATGGCGATTGTGGACAGAGCACAGGACAATATTTCTAGCACTTTCAGCGCTCGTGGCGACGCTCGTAATCTGGATATGTCTTATTGACGGTATGGAAAATCTTACAAAAGATTATCTACTTCTATCTGTACAAGATCAGGAGTGTGCAAGAGTTACATCACACTGACCATGATAAGCGATTGAATTTTGCGCTCCCCCTTTCCTGCCAGAATGGGGGTGGGTGATGCTTGGCCGTGGAAAATCTTATGAAGAGAGCCTTTTATCTGAATGGATGTGTAAATAATTATTTTCATCCAAGATGGAACTCATCCACACATTTCTTTTGGAGTACAGCAGCTGCTACGACAGAAGTTCCCACAGAAAGTGTCATTAGTCACTGCTTTCCAAATGCATATAGCCGCTTCGGCCTTCTGATCATTAACCTTGCGACTTTTGGCTACGGGATTACCTACAGTCCAAGGTCTATCTCGGAGACGTTCCGGACTTGGCTACGTTCAAGGATAACGTATCACGGGCTGTACGGGACATTCCTGCAGACATGTTACTTTCTGCTGTTGCGAATACTGTGCAGAGAATATAATATGTAGTCCATACAAAGTGCGGCCATATTGAACCTGAATTGAATATGCTAAATAAAAGGGAATTTTATTTCAATATTGATTCTGCATTTTTTAAAACTCTATTTAAACTCTCAACGCAACTATTAACACAGCGCCACATATCCCCTAGCAGTGACTTTTGGAACTATATTTTGCGGAATCCTCCGTTTACTGTTTTGTTTAATCATCCTACAACAATTGGCTCTTTCTCGCAATTAGATTACGCTATAGAACACACTGAGTACGGCCACTTTAATTATGGCCACCTCATATATCGAAAAAGGTAGTATAAAAGAGTAAATTAAAATCAACTTCAAAGGGTACAGAATCCCTTTTAAAAAATATTATATGAGCTAGAGTGACTATAACAAATCTGTAGTAAGAGTATTCATATCAAACAAAGAAACTACAAAGAAAACAAAAGTTTATGGTTAGAGATATACTTAGTCATGAGAAGACAGGATCAGCTATCGCGAGAAAACCAAAAAGATATATTATCGCAGCTTATTTAGAAGGATTAACTATCACACATTTATTTCGTACAAAAAGCTTTTGCTAATAAATTTTGAGATAAAAAATATACCTGTGGTCATGTTATAGAAAGGTAGACATAGACATCATTATTTTTCCTTTACTTATTATTAAATTGTTGAAATATTACGTTTCTTTTCTAATTCTATGGTTTTCCGTTATATAATTTATGATCCAAATGTATTTTATTATTTACTCGAATATGTTGTAACCTCCAAATAAAAGAAATATTATATAATATCTTTCTTTTTAAAAGTCTGCAATAGACATATTTTTGGAATAATTTATTAGGGTTGGTTGGGGTAAGTGGAACCCCTTTTTGGAATACTTCATCTTTGAAGCCTTATACAAAAAATTTGAAACAGTTTCATTTGAACTTATGAATTTGTTTTATTTAAGACTATATTAATAAACAAAAGTTTATCATTAGTTTCAAAAATAATGATTTAAATAATTTTTAACTCCTTTTCTTTTAAAACATCAGGTGAGTGTCCCACGTACCTCATAGTAAGGGGTAAGTGGGCCCACCGCTCTTTATTTAAATTTAAATCAAGCATAACTAAAGAAGAAGTAACTGGGTGTTACTTGATAAAGTATAGAAATTTTCAATATTACTTCAACCTCAATAATAATTCCAACATCATCTGCATCCGGCAAATAAAAAGTCTCACTATTTCTGTTCTTTCTTGCAAAATTAGCAGTTATTCTTTCATTTGTATCATCAACTTCTAAAAGTAGAGCTACATAATGCCTTTTTTTTTAATTCAAGTTTCACAAATATATAGTCACCAGCTTTAGAAGTTTTTTTTAATTAAACTATTAATTCCTTCTAGGTCTTCATAAATGCTTTTAATTCATCCATAGAAATATCTTTATCAGAGTTGCTTTTCACTTCAAAATAATCACTATTTTCTACTTATCTTCTACATTCTTCTACATATTAAGTTTTATTTAATTTTCTTTGAGATTTTTCTTTATTCTTTATATTTCCATCACTTTTTTCTCTTAATTGTTGCATGTATTCTTCATTCGTAATGATTTGAACACCTGAAGATGCTTTAGATTTATTTGATGGAATTGTGTTTGCACGTGGAAATGTACACGTAAAGGTGACACACCCTCTATATTCAATTTCGAAAACTAAAACATGACCATAAGTACTATAGCAATTTAAGGCAACTTGTTTAAGCCATAATGCAAAAATGTATTTTTAATTTACTTTGTGGGATAAGTGGGACACCCTTGTCCCACTTATCCCATAATGAGCGGTCCTACTTACCCATAATGAGGGGTCCAGCTTACCCGATAAGGCGGAATACCACTTACTCCATAATGAGGGTTACCACTTACCCCTAGTAGGCTAAAATTACTGGTTAAGTGGGACCCCTCCTCTTAAACACTTCTTAATAACAGTTTTTGTAAAAATTCAAATTACAGTATGTATTTTAGGTTAAACTTTGCACAACAGTTTAATAAACATTAAAATATAATGAAGACTAACCTGGAAACACCTCTTGGGGAAAATGTAGCTTGAACTTTTTAAACATACTATTCTGGAAATCTATTTTACATTAGTTCTATGACACGAAAAAAAAATGAAACAAAGCTCAAATATATGCAAAACCCATCAGTGTGAAGAAATGTGACATGATCAGTGCAAATAAGTGTGAAATTTCCTGTACATATTTTAATTTGATGGAGCGAACCCAATTACCCCAGTAACCCACTTACCCTAGTTGCCCACTTACCCCAACCAACCCTATCTAAAGTATTTATTATATATTTACCCACGTAACCTAGTTGCCCACTTACCCCAACCAACCCTATCTAAAGTATTTATTATATTCTGAAATACGTTGTATTCTCGAATAAAATGATTGAATTAGAAAATATAAGCTTTTCTTTTAAAAAGTTTTAATAATTGATACGTAGATTTAGAATAATGATATAAATACTATATTTTCTAAAGCCTTACATAAAAATAATCAGTTAGATTAATTTTTCGCATAATAATTAAAAAAATAATAAGCTTGTATCTTTCGAAGTATGTTCATATAATAAGTCAATGTTTCTATTAAAAGGGAAAATTCTAAAAACAAAAGTTTCTGAAAATATATCACTTAAAAATTGAAACATTTCAATAAAAAATATTTTAATCAACATTTTTACTCGACTTATCATCTGTTATAATAGTAACAAATATACGTATCAAAACATAGAAAATACAGAGTTTAATAGATATAAAAATACTTAGTTATAAGAAGAAAAGATCAGCAATGATGACAAAACGAAAAGGATATATTACAGCAGTTCATTATGAAGGATCAACTATCGGCTATTTCTGTCATACAAAAAGTTTTCGCTAATAAATTTTAAGGCAAAAAGTATATCTGTGGTCATGTTACGTGAAGACCGACATCATTATTTTTCGATCACTTTTACAAAATAGTTGAAGTACTAGATTACTTGTCTAAGGTTTGTTTTTCTTTCTTTATTTGTCTTTTATAATTTACTGACCAAATGAATAACAAAGTTTGTTTTAAGTTCCCTTGGCTAAGTTTGTATTAGTTTTTTTGTGCGTGTGTGCGTGTTATATAATTTATTGTACAAGTTTAGTAACACAGTTTGGATAACAAATAATTTGGAAATAATTATTGTCCAAATATTACTCGTATATAATACTTAAGTATGTTGTAACCCTTAATTAAAAAATTTAATAGTATGTCAGATAATTCTTTTGAAAATCTTTAATAAATTAATTTCATGTTAATGATAAAACAGGGTGCATTTTCCAAGTTTAGGCGACAAATCGCTAGTTGTGGTAAGTTTCTCCAGAGCTTTGTATATTTATTTATGTAACTTCAAATGTTATTTTACATTTATGTAGCAGACAAAAGTTTATTGTTACGTTAGGATTGTGACATAAAAAATTACATGCTTGAAAATTATTTTTAAAATCATAAAATCAGCAAATTATGTTACAGTTTTCATTGAAAATTTATTTGAAAGTACATTTTTTATTCTTTTTGGTATTAAATAAAGTAAACGATTAAAGCTATTTGACAGTTCGTAGCTAAGATATGTGAGTAGAGGAAAAGTGGGGGTCCGACTGCAGGTGGAGGAGCTGAGGAGCCGGAAGAGGGAGGAGGGAGGGCTCCTCAGCTCCTCAACTCGATATCCTCTCTCCATATAGTTGTGGGTTCAAAACTTGTGCGGTTTAGACGATGGGATTTTGAATACTTAGAGAAGTTAAAGAAATCACGACATTGTTCTATTTCCTTATAAATATTATGTGTTTGAATATGGTAAGTTAAGTATTATATATCAAGTTAAAATGAAAGTCATATATGGAAAGTTTAGAGACCTCTAGTATAGCAAACCCGACATATATATATATAGGTCGATTCAAATGATATATCACGAGTCGAAAAAAGTGTGATTGTAATAGATAGTATTTATAAGAAAGCGAGAAAGCATCAGAACACGGACATCCCAATGGTTAGCGTATCAATAATAAGTCCAAGCTGAAGTTCGCGAGTTCAAAACCAGTGCAAACGAAAATAATATATGAAGGCCATATAAATAGGACATGTTGGCTTTCTGATATTAAAGGTTATATGATTCTTCATAGAAGTAGAGACAATCATGTCGATTTCATGATCTTTGAACTTTCCTAGCTTTGTCATAATATGATGACCATCATAGTTTTTCGAGTTATGGAATATAACAGGAATTGTTTTACACTGCTTATAGTTTAAGTTACATTCCATATGTACAGCTCCCCTGTATACATCTCTGATAGATGATTGTAATCATATATGCGTTTCCAACCTAATACTTTTTCACAATTAGAACACAGATTATATCCAATTTTCGGTTTCACAAGCGTTTTATTGCATGAGTTTTTGGATTATCCTTAACAACAACAAAAAAAATTGAATTTTATAATTATATGTGATGCACATGAATGAAAAAAAGTGTATATAAATAGTCGCATTATTTTATGAGCAGGGTTTAATATCTATAACTTTTCACCACATACGTTTCTGTATGTGTAAGTCTTTGTATTACTGAAGATTAAATTTAATATTTTATGGTTTAATTTTGACTACCCTACATAAAGAGAAAAATAACCATTTCTTTTAAAACAAAATAAAAAGTACTTTAAAAATATATTACTACTAACCTACTATATATCTACATACCTAGACCTTAGAATCAACTCGTATACTTTCTTTAGAAGAAATGAATTGAAATGTGTTCTCTTATCAGTGAATCTTATCTAGAATGTTATCGCGAACAGTGATGTCATCAAACCACGTGGTGAAGAATCTAGTTGAATTTAGGTGAAGTCCAGTAAATCATGCTTGAAATTTTTAGGTAATGATAAATTTATATATATATTTCTATATATATGTTTTGTATAACCAATATGTTTTAACTCATATTAATAGTTCATGTCTTGTCAATATATTTTAACAGGACTTGTTAATATATTTTATGCGATAAGAGAAATTATATTTTACTTAAGTAGTAGTATATATCGAATTCCTATCCTTCTTGTGGTCACTATGTATTTTTTGAATTGTATATTGTTAGCCTAAATTATATTGTAGCCATTTCTATGAAAATAGGGGAGGGTGCGATTAAATGTAGTGGAGTATAATTCTTATATATTGTGGGGTACTCTGTATTTTTAGTGTAATTTCTATTTTAGTATGACTTGTATCTAATTAGATTCATTAACCTATTTAATTAAAACCAATCTCTTATCGCAAAAATTCTTAAGGCTACCTCTTAATTACTATTTTTAATTTTATTTCTTAGTTATTATTTTTCATTGAATACACAATGAAGCATATATAATGAATCGCGTTGAAGCTATAAAGGGTAACAGGAAGGAATTCGTATACATTAACGGTATCAATCTCGCTTTATTATATGAATCTAACTTTGAAAAAATATTTCGAAAACTATAGTATAATATATAAATATATTCATGTATTTTCATGATGCATACAAACTATACTATTTGTAGTTATGGTTATGTTTAGGAATAAATTGTGCGTTCTTAAGTCATTTCGAAACAAGGTCCTTCAAACAGGCCCCTTCACAAAACTTTTAACCCTAAAACGGGACACTTCACTCAATGTTTCGTCTTAAAAATAGACCTTTCTCAAGCATACTAATGTATATACTTTTAATAGGATTTTAAAATGTTAAACAATATAAATATTAGATCTAAATATAAATCATTTTTTTTTTTACATTCAGTGAATAATTCTAGTCAAAATTTTTGCATGTTCGAGCCTGTTAGTTAAATATGACATACACTAATAAGATTAGCTAATGATTCATTTTATCATATGGTTAATATTAGCAATCATTTCTCATACTGTAAGTGTTTGTATGAAGTATGCAAAATTTATGATTTATGATTATTTTATTTTTCTGTCTTATAATACCTATTCATTCTGTATTCTACCATATGCCTTATCAATGACGTCACGATATCCCGTGGTTTTAAGAGATAAGCAAACACATTACCGTTCAGTTGTTGTAAGACAAGCATAGTAGAAGGTCGAATTTGGACGAAGTCCAGTGCATTATGATTACACTTTTTAGGTAAGATAACTTTATGTATATATATATTTTTTTTTCAATATTAAAACAAATTTTTTTTGAAATAATGCCCTAACTAAATAGTACAATATATATATTATAAAAACAAAGTCAAAAGGTTAGTTATACTATTCATTCCTCAAAAGAAATTTTTAAGTTAGAATACTAAAAACTCAATTTAGTATAATTTTTCTATACTTTACTATACAAAAAGCATAGACTAATGTAATTTAGTTTTATACTATTTAAAATTCATATATCTTATAGGGGACGCTGTATTTTTTTTACCATAACCTGTATCAAATTCATTAAAAACCCGTCTGTTTGCCTCAAAATTCTTAAGGGAATGACTATTTCTTAGTTCTTATTTTTCAATGAATACACAATGAAGCCTTTTAAAACTTAACAGATTAATAACTATATATGAAATAATTCGCATACATTTGGCTACAAAAAATGTGTCAGGAACTGTGAGCATCAGGTATTTCTTATCGTGAGTGATTCATAATCTAAGAAAGGGAACAAGTCAAAGCAAGGTCTTCGCTTATCTGCTAATATGACTCATTGTGATTCAGCATTCCGTAAAATAACTGGACAATCATAGTATTTTTACAGGGCACGTGACGGGGCCCTTTTCATTCAAACAGGGGATTTTTGATTTTTATGAAAGATTAATGTCCCACGTATTTCTGTCGCCGTAATATAACATGAATCTATTGTATTTATTTTGTGAAGGGTTTTTTTTTCAAACAGGGAACCCCTACAATTTTTTGTGAAGGTTTTTTTTATTCGAATAGGGCATGTATAAATTATTTTATGAAGAGGATCTATAGTCTAATGCGAGTTCACACTTCAAAGGGGACAAAAAGAGAGGTCAATGAACTGAAGGGTTTCCGTAATAATTCATTGGATTTTTTGTGAAGGGTTACCTTTTTATTAAAAAGGAGATCTGTCCAATTATTTTGTGAAGGACGCTGGAATTCAAATAAGGTTATACTATTTTGTGAAGGGCCCTGGGACTCAAATAGTCGCATTATTTTGTGAAGGTAGCTTAATATTTATAACTTTTCAATGTTTCTTTCGAAGGACTTCTATATTTTGTACCTATCGATGCGCAAGCTGTACTTTTAGCCTAACTTGAATTGAAAAAAAAAGGCGAAAGCGTAAATTATCTGATTTTAGGAAGGGATCTTATGCATAATTGGATTTTTTGCGAAGGATGCTTTTTTATTCTAAAGGGGATCTGTTCACTATTTTAATTAACTATGTACTTGCTGGTAAAATTATATTTGTTCACATAACATTTCGTTAATGTTGGAAAGTGATTCATGAATTATGGCGCTAGGCATGATTTTTCATTCTTGTTTATTTTATATAAACGTTAAAATTCTTCTTTTTATATTACTCTGTATTTTTTTAAGTGTGTATTGTTAGGCTATCGAAGGGCCCCTCTGGGTAAAAAAAGGGAGGGGGAGGGGGAGAGGGCGAGCTATTAAATTTAGTGCAGTATAATTCATACGGGACCCTGTATTTTTTACCATAACATGTATCGAATTCGAATTCATTAAGACCTGTCTGTTTACCCCCAAAAATGTTTAAGTCCACCAATTAAAATTAATTAATGACCATTTTTAATTACCATTTTTAATTACTATTTTTCGTTCACATTCAAACTGCATACAATTGTTAAGAAAAAAAAATTCGCAAAAATTTCTTAAGTTCTCCAATTAAAATTAATTAAATTTGTAATTCGTTAAAATTCTGCTCAAATATACTCTAACATGTATATCAAATGGCCTGCTCTAGTTGAAAAAAAAAATTGCTTCGAAAAATTTCTAAGTTCCCCAATTAAAATTAATTAATGACCATTTTTAATTATTCATTCACTTCTACTGCATACACTCCTATTCAAACTGCGTACTCTTGTTGAAAAAAAAAATTTCCTTCGAAAAATTTCTAAGTTCCCCAATTAAAATTAATTAACATTAATCCCCTTATCTTATAGTAGAAATCCTTATCTTATGTAGTGGAGGGCACTTCGAGCGGTGGGCAGGTGCTGCAGTTCGAGTGGAGGGCTGACGGCAAGTGCTGCACTTCGAGCGGTGGGCATGTGGGCAGGTGCTGCACTTCGAGCGGAGGAGCTGAGCTGCACCTCGAGTGGAGGAGCTGAGGAGCCCTCCCTCCTCTCTCCTCCGGCTCCTCAGCTCCTCCACCTGCAGTCGGACCCCCACTTTTCCTCTACTTATGTGCGATCAAAGCGATAACGAAGACCACAATAATTTCCAGATTAGTGTTAAAGACATACGGACATGTTTGTGTTTTATAAAATAATTAACTGAATACTATTGTCTCAGGTCTCAAATGTAAACAACTATTTTAAACACTATTTTTTCACATCAAATTAAAAAAATACATCTGTATTTCAGATACCAATTAATATTGCCAATTAATTTACCAATATACAGTGCTCGGGACCAGAATCGGAGGTTCGTTTGGTTCAAGGTTTTATGCAATCGAATTTAGTACGATTCGAGGCCCCGATGTAAATTAGGAGCCCGCTGACGCACGAAGCCAGCTAGTATGTTTTTAATATGCTGTTTTTACGTAAATATCAATTTTGTTGGATAAACACTGAACAGTATGATCTCTTAGACATGTAAATACTTTAATGTAACCTTCAATCATCTCATTAACCCCTTGAAGGGCACCTGTATATTATATATACCACTTAATTTTAATCCCAAAATGCCACAATGACACCAGAATTTTATAATCAAATTTTGAATTTATAAGGTACATGAGGAAAAGCTTTTACTTACATCTATATATTTAAAACGCTAAGCGATTTCTTTCGACAATCCATCAGAACAAACTACTGCATCAAATTACATCATTCTTTTTTTAAATGAAAGATATTTGGACACAGATTTGTTATCGTGCATTCGTTTGTTCGAAAATTTAATTAATTAGCTGTAATGTTCAATTAAACATTTACTTCTGCTTATGACGTCATAAAGACGGCAACTCCCACTTTTGAGGGCATAGAGTTTATTCCCTGAACTCTGTGGTTCGCCAATCTTTTGACATTAGCTAATATCAACTAGGTAATATTTTAACATTGTAGTATAAAATCTTTAAAAAAAAACTTAATTAGCTAGAATATAATCATAATAAAATATCTAAACGTAAACATATCAATATGAATAACAAATCTCACGTAAAATGTTGCAATTTAAATGATTCCAATTGAAACAAGATTTGGAGAGTTATCCTTGACGCCCAGCTAACATAAAAGAACCTATTTTATTTTATTTATTTACTCACATATTCAAATTTATTATAAAACACCAGGTTGCCATACAAAGCAAAAATCGTCATTTAGGCGCCAAAAAAATAACCCAGGTGCCTCTGCGATATGTGTACTGATTTAATCAAAATTATTTTGGTTGCACCGCATATTGCAAAATTAATTAAATCCATGATTATTGTTTCTTTCTCAGATTAAAAATAAGAAAATTGGTACTTCTCTATTATCCCGTCGACCACTTTTCCTAACAAAAAACTATCGCCAAACTGTAACGCCAAATAAACGGGAGAACGTTGCCATTGAAATATCAAAATAAATAAATAAATAAAATACATGAATTTAAGGACACAATTGTTATTTTAATTAATGAAATAACTAATAATTCAGTAAAATATAAGGAAAATAGACGCAAATCTCGAATTAAAAACCACTTGATGACGTAACGAACACGTATATTGCTTCTGACATCAAGTAAATCGGACTGCATTTTTGGCGTTTAATTTTACAGTTTGGCGATAGTTTTTTGTTATGAAAAGTGGTCGACCGGATAATAGAAAAGTACCAGAAAATTTAATGTTTAACGAAATTCAATTATTTGATCGATCGCAAATTTTGGTTCTTTTCCGTTATACCGACACCATGCCATACATGTAAATATATGCTTGGCGACAATGGTGTCCAATGGAAAAGTACTCAACTTTTTCTTAGTTCGGGCTGTACCAAAAACAAACATTTTAAAGGTAACAAAAAAATCGCCGAAAAGGGCTGCTTCATCAGCTGTTATGACAGCAAAGTTGGATAAAATCTAATAACCTGAATTTTACAACGTTTATGCGAAACACCACAGAAAACACACGCTATTTTTATATAAGGAGGGTATATTTAAACGAATAAGAGAACTAACAACCTTCAATAATATAATGCATGAAAAAGTAAACAAATAAGTGATTCAGCAAATCATAAAAATATGTATTTCTTAATATAACTATAAAATACAGAAAAATATTCTGGTACCATCAAAAATATTCATTATCCCGTCGTCCCATTAAGAAAAAAAACTATATGTAAATTAGGTACTTTTCGGTTAGCCGGCGCCAGTAATATATATATATATATATATATATATATATATATATATACCCATAATAATAAACTCCAATGGGAAATTACTTGCAGAATCATTATCATAAAAGCCAACCAACATTTATAAACCACATAAATTCAATACTAGAAAAACAAAACTATATACATTATATATATTTGTATATATGTATGTATATACTATATATATATATATATATATATATATATATATATATATATATATACACTTCATTGGCGCCCTGCTAACCGAAAAGTACCTCAAATAATTCGCCAAACTGTAGCGCCCAATAAACAAACGGAAGAATGTTGCCATTAAGTCTCAAAAAAAGAATAATAATAACAATAAAAAATAATTAAGAAAAGCCCCATTTACTAAAGTATCATTTATCAGTAACTTTTAACAATAAAATTTACAATATATTAATGAAAACAGAATCAAAAATAATCTTGGATATTTATTTATTTACATTATTTCTCTTAATTATGGAAAAGGTATAATCATCCTGATTATGTAAAGGAATGAAGAAACCATACAAATAAATTACACTTGAAAACATTAAAAATCTCCTTTATCTGTAGATTGATTTATTATTGTAAAAAAAATTCTTCATCTTTACATAAAAATTGATTAGCTTAAAACAATGTATGCGTTTCAGAAGATATGGATTTGAAACGAACAATGATTAAAGAAGACATTTTAAAAATTTTGATCAAAACATTTTAAAACTTTTTTAACGTCGAATTTCGACGGTGCGTTTGGGCAGATGCAATGCACATGCGCATAGGAGCTCATTCGGTTGCATTATCACAGAGGGGGTGGATGTGTGCCTTATTTAATATGTTCTTTTATTGACTGAATATGAGATGAACGTAGGAATATGCTATTTGTATGATACTTCATAGGTTCAGGAAATTTTCTTTCTTGCCCTGAGGAATAGGGCGGTAATGTCAAACTGATTTCCATTTTGTTTACGGATTGTTTGTTTGGAGTTTGCATCGGAAATAATAACGTAATTCACTGGGGGAATTTTTTTTTAAATAAAATATTTGAAAGATTGTTTCATAAGCACCCTTACTTATGTAATAAAGAAGCTTATTTTACTAATATTGTTATTGTAATTTTTTCCGTCAAGTTTTGACGGGTACCATCTAGTTTAAAATAAATTCGTTCGTGAATCCTGGTGTCAATCAATCATTTCAATATTTTAGCTACAAGAGTACTTTGCCCCTGAAGGGGTTAAAGGGATGGTGGCCGTTCATATTAAGAATTTTCAGCTTTCAATTTTGAAGCTTTATATATTTTGCCGGACATAAAGTAAATTTGATGCACCTGCAGGGGTAACTTTGCAGCACTCTTTAAAAAATATTCATTGTTTGCTAGAAGATATTCTAATAAATGTATTCAAACAGTTTGATTCTGGTCGATAACCGTAAACTTATGTATTTGAATCACTGATGATGTTTGTTAAATGCACATCCGCTGCTTGATTTTTTGATGAAAATTTCCTCAGATGATTTTTGATGAAATATTGTATTTTGCTGCTGCAAAAAGATTTAATTACAGGGTAAGTTTACACTGATGCCTTGAGTCGATACCAAGAACCTTGGCTTAAAGTGTCAACGTTCTGCTTATTGATATACCTGGACTGACAACCGTCGGTCACAATTTACTCACTCAGACGACTTTTATGTTAATAGTATTTGGTCTGTTATATAGAAGATTCAACAGAATAAACCTTAGATCAGGGCTGTCAAACCCGGTGCCCTTTGAAGGGTTTCTTAGCACCCTTTCGAATCTTTCCTATTTCTAGCTTTTTTATAATATAAAATATATTTATGAAATTCCTAAAAATTTTAAAATTTTAAATCGTTAATGTTTGTATGCTTTTTATATTTTAGGGAGAAGCAAAGTTTTTTGCTTTTTGCCCTCCCAATGATTTTGAGATGTGCCCCTTTCAGAAAAATACAATTCTAAATTTATTATGATTTATATTTTCTCTGCTGTCTATTTTTACAGGGGCATGACTATCACTATGATATCTATGTACTACATCTGTGCATCCTGTAAGACGTATTCGAAAGGGCATTTGTACCCTTTTTTAATATAAATTATTAATATATTATTTAATATAAATTATTTTAAATATACCTTTTTAGGTAGATTTCGTAAGAAATACTACCTATTACATTCTCACCTAAGTTGGAAATTTTGAAAAAATTTATTTAATTAGTCTTATATAATTAAAAATTGCATAAAGGGGGGGGAAGGGGGGTTTTAGAAGAAAAAAATTCGTAACTTCGTCAATTCCCAAGATTTCAAATACGCTTAAATTTATTATAAATCCTCTTAATATTATCTAAAACTTTTATATTGACATGTTTTTTATAGGACCATAGCAAAAAAAAAAAAAAAAATCCTTGCTGGCTCCGCCTGCAAACAAGTTTGGTTTCGAAGTAGGCGGTTCCAACTGCAGCATCATCGCAAAAAGGTCATTTCTTCGGCAATTCCCGACAAACAGGCGCCCCACGGCCTACGTCTTCGAAATCTACCTGTGCCTGTAGGCCGAGCCGTCAGGGATTTTTTAATATAAAAATCTATTTAAAAAAATTCTTTATTTTTAAACCATTAACATTAGGATGCATTTCTATTATAGGCAGCAATAAGTGTTTTGGTCCCTTATCCTACGAAACTTTTTTAAATACGCTCCTCTCAGGGCAATGCAATTCTACATTTATCATGATTAATAGACCATGGTACTCTCTAAAGTTGAGTTTTACATGGGTAGAGTTATTGCTGTGAGATGTACGTGCATCGCAAAGTACGAGTATGTGTCGCTAATACTACTGAAATGAAATATCACTGTGAGTCTCCAGTCATGTAAATAACTGCACCCTTCATTTTTTTCCAACAGTTGAATGAAAATCGAAAGGTTGGACAGGCCTGCCATAGATAACCATACCTCAACCATTCTTTTACCTACGGTATATTCTGTTGTACTGTCTACATGGATGACCAGATAATATTGCCAAAAAGGTTGTCTGAGTGAATTGTGTCTGACGGTTGCAGGTCCAGGTAGCTCAATATGCATCATCTGTATGTAGCTCATATGTACAATTATTCTCACTAATGAGAAATCTTCTATATTTAAAATCAACAATACGACAATCGTTACAACTATAATTTTTGACTATGTTCACGGTGCTTTTGTCAAAATTGACAGGACGTTTTATCTTCGACTAATCACAATATGCGACAATGACGCTTATAATAAAATATATCAGCAGACCCGTGCGAAACTTTTGCTCTGCTATTTATGAGATTATATTCAAATACTTTTTCATTATTTTTCAATTAACTTTAAATATTAATCAAACAACGCGTTTTAATGAAATGTGAGAGTAGGACGTCAAAAGCCTATTTAAAAGACTTTCGAAGGTTACTTCTTTCATTATTGCACTTTTTGTATCAGAAATAATAAGATATGCAAATAATTGCATTAAATGAATTCGAATTTCTGCAGTTTTCATTTTGTACGTTCTTAGACTAACATTCCTGTTTTCAACACTTTCCAACCTAGTTGAAAAGTGTTTTAAACACTTTCCAACCTATTTTAAAAGTGTTTATGACTTCGGTTTGTCTGCCGTCTGTCCGTGCTCTAACTCACGTAAAAATGCTCGGATCTCCCTGAATTTTTTGTATGTTATTGTCGTTTACTATAGCATGTTCCCTATTTCAACTGAAGTGTGTAGCACTTATAGTTATTTTACAGGGACACTCAAAAGAATTCCGATACATTACAGTCAATGGGATATAAACGTTTCAAGTGCATTTTGATGATGCCACGTCATTTAAAACATGATGAAATTTATGTATAATTATGAAGCACATTAAAACATGCTTTTGTAGAATATGAGGTGCAAAGCATTAATTATTCATTTACAGGGTCAAACAAAATAATTCTGTTACACGTTTTTCTATGGGGAAAAATCGTTTGCAGTGTAATTTAGTGATATTTCGGTATTTCAAACAAAGTGGAAATTATATGCATTACTGAGGTTCACTATAAATTGCTCTATTTAAAGTGCGGTGTGCATTGCGTTTATTTACAGAAGCACAGAAAAGATATCGGTTACAGTACATATGCGATATTTACAGTCTATGTGTGATAAAGGCGTTTTCAACTTTGGCTTGCGTTTTTAAATTTAACTAAATGTTTGCATAGTACGTGTGTGTTTATAAACTCGGTTGCCCATATACAGTGCTACACAAGGGAATCCGTAAGTATTACAGACTATCGGAGTAACTTGCTTAAGGGTAGTTTTTAATTGTGTTACGCATTTCCTGGCTGAAATATAATATATTTAGTAGACTAATAGAAGTTTGTGGAATATAAATAAATTCATATACAGGGATACGCAAAGAAAAATATACATTGCCGTTTACGGTTGGTAATTGCTGCGAGTGAGTTTTAAGTTGCCTTTTAGCTTAATAGATGGTGTGTACAAAAGTCTTAAGATAATATACAGGGCTGTACAAAAGATTTCGAGTACATTTCCATAGATCGGAAAAATTGCTAAATGTGAATGTTCTAACTGAACTAAATTTGATCATGCAAGTTTTCTTTTTTTTAATATGCTGTTGACACACCTTAGAAAGGAAGTAAGCAAGGGAGAAAAATGTTTTGATAAATTTTGAGTTTTTAATATCGCAGACACCGGTTATAAAATACTATCATGGAGCAGATAAATGTAATAATATAATTATAACCGAAGTACGATATAAGCAATATTACAAATAAAAAGAGTGCATGAGGTAAATGAGAGCGATGTACAATACCGGGCACAATAATAGACATTTTAAATTGAAATTATATGTATTTCTCAAAATTAAATAGAAAAAAAAAACGTTTTATTTACGTATTTATTTAGAGACACAATTTATTATTTATAGGTTGTCTGTCGGCAGCAAGTTCCCGAGTAAGATGTAAATAAAAGTTTTTTATATCTCCGGTACGTTACGACAGGTGCCTATTGTACTATATGGTTTTTAAATGCAAAGATGACGCCATATTTATTTATAATATGTATATCAAATTTAAATCAACAAAACTTAATGTTATTATGTTGGCCTTAAATAGATGTAATT
This sequence comes from Maratus michaelseni, assembly GCA_963931845.1. NCBI lineage: Eukaryota > Metazoa > Arthropoda > Arachnida > Araneae > Salticidae > Maratus > Maratus michaelseni. The sequence continues at coordinate 121,784,296 of OZ007589.1, forward strand.
TCCATTTGTTATTCCTTTTACAAGTATAAAATTATTCTCCTATATATTAAACATAGCAGTTGTCTGAACAATTGTTATCTTATTATTGCGATCTTTGTTAACAACAACAACAAAAATAAAACAAGAACGAAAAATCATGCGTCAAGCATAGTTTATGAAACACTTTTCCACACAGCCAGAAAACCAGAAAACCAGAAAACCAAACAGCCAGAAAACCCACACAAACAGAATATCCACATCTATTGATCATATAAAAGGCTGCACAAAATAATTCGACTACTTTTTAGACACTGGAAGGTAATTTCGAAAACTGTATTTTTAAATGTGTATATGTTTTCTAAACTGTTTACTTACATATCTTCTTTCCCCTTATTTAACGGAGAAGTTTTGTTACAGTTTTCTGGCTGTGTGGGAAAGTGTTTCATAAACTATGCTTGACGCATGATTTTTCGTTCTTGTTTTATTTTTGTTGTTGTTGTTAACAAAGATCGCAATAATAAGATAACAATTGTTCAGACAACTGCTATGTTTAATATATAGGAGAATAATTTCACACTTGTAAAAGGAATAACAAATGAAAATTACATCTATTTAAGACCAACATAATAACATTAAGTTTTGTTGATTTAAATTTGATATACATATTATAAATAAATATGGCTTTGCATTTAAAAACCATATAGTACAATAGGCACCTGTTGTAACGTACCGGAGATATAACGTACTTTTATATCTTACTCGGGGGTCTTGCTGCCGACAGAAAGCCTATAAATAATAAATTGTGTCTCTAAATAAATATGTAAATAAAATGCATTATTTTTTCTATTTAATTTTGAGAAACGCATGTAATTTCTATTTAAAATGTCTATTATTGTGTCCGGTATTGTAAATCGCTCTCATTTATCTCATGCACTCTTTTCATAGGTAATATTGCTTATAACGTACTAGGGTTATAATTATATTATTACATTTATCTGCTCCATGATAGTCTTTTATAACCGGTGTCTGCGGTATTAAAAACTCAAAATTTATCAAAACATTTTTCCCCATTGCTTACTTTCTTTCTAAGGTGTGTCAACAGCATATTAAAAAAAATTTACATGATAGAAATGAATTTACTACGAATCTACACGCCGCGCCGCTTAAATGGGATAAAAAAAAAGTCTGTATCATTTTTCAGTTATAATCAACTTAGTATATAGAAAGTTTAAAAGTAATTAATTCAGCCATATTGATAACTTCTTTGCTTTTTGCCCTGTTCATAAACAAAACGTATTATTTTTTTAATTCGTTTTTTTTTTTTTTTTTTATCAATTTCCGAATGATACAATCTAAGGATGCATTTAAAAATGACACATCTTGCATAGTAAAATTAACAAGACCGAAATTCGAGCATATGTATTCTTACAATGACACATGTGTCAGATGCTGTACTAAAGATTTGATTTACTCAGCCATATTGGTTTCTTGTAATCCATTGAATCTTCCAATGTTACTTGAGAAAGCAGAAGTTTAGAATCAAGGCGATTGTGGAAGAAGGAAAAAGAACATCTCTCTGCTCATAAAGTTTGAACAAAATCTTATGGTGCTGCCATCTATTCTTAAAATTACCTACTAAAGTTGACGTAGCAATATTTCAAGTTTTGTTACATTGGATTTCCTTTTTAAAACTTAAAATTTAATCACCGGAAACGCTTAAAAATATATTAAATATAATATTTTCCCCTTACAAAACAGAATATCTAAGTTGAAATATGTCGAATTGAAATTGAAATAATATAAATGTTAAAGTGAATCATGTATTAAAATATAATTTAAAATGTTACATATTTATGCAGTTATAGAGTAGCTTAGTAGTAGTATAGATTACAGACCCATTATGTCGCGTCTTGTTATATCACTCATTCGGATGCATCACTCTTTCTTTGTTTCGTGTCTTCTGAAAAATAAAGTAAAAACTTCTACTTTTCCGCACATTTTAAGTAAATTTTTATGGGTGTACGTTTACGTGTATTTTTTTTATATTTAATTTTGTTAAGAAAATGTCAATATGTATATAAGCTAAGAGTTTTGAGACAAATATAAACAATTAATTGTAGTTGACATCTGTCTAATACCCTCTGCAATATCGCTCCCTGAAAAATGTCGCGTGTTTTTCGATTTAACGAGGAGCTACATTATTCAGTAAAATAATATACTAGCATTTTTATCTCTCTAAAAAAGTTATTTTTTTAATTCTAAAATTTCTTTTAAAATATAAGACAGAATATCCAAGTTCATAAATATTGGTTGACCTAAAATGAAATAACTAATTTTAAATATCAATCACAAGTAAAGGGCGACATTGACATTATTCTTGCAGGAGATTAATGTTTCAAGTCAGTTTATATATATATGTATATATATTTGTTACTACGCTTCATTGTTTTAGTTTGAATTAGATTCCTGCGCGTGTCAGGATTTCTAGTCGACCTGAACTCCCCCCCCCCCCCTCCAAACAACCAAAAAAAAAGTCAACTATTTGCTTAAAAAAAAGGCTTAAAAGTTATTTTAGACATTTTTGAAGACATTTGTCACCCGACGCGCAGGAATCTAATCCCCCCCCCCTCCCAATCCGATCCCGAAACAATTATAGTTATTCGAACCGACCCACAACAACAACAAACAAAAACAAGTTGGAAATTGTACGTCAAACGTGACAAATGAGGTGCGTTCGTTCTATAGCTAGTTATATAAATATTCAGATCTTGATGATTTTTAATTCTGTGATATGAATTATATCGTCTGCAGATTAATTTCTGTAATAAAATAATTATCTCGGTCGCTTGACGATTAAACCTCGGAAGTTTCCTACAACAAGAAAGCACCGATTTTTTTTATTATTATTCCAATTTCTTAATTAATATTTTTATTAATATTTTTTAAAGTTTTCATTCGATTTTCATAAAATTTGAAATGTCTTGACAAAATTCTGCAAAGATATCTTAAATTTCAAATCATTCGGTTGGGTAGTTTTTGCGTTGTTATATGCGGACGGACGGACGGACAGACAGACAGACGGACGGACCAGACGACGACAATAGGTGCTACTTATTTATATAATTACGAACACACCTAATTAGCGTCAGCCTGATGCAGGATTTAACCTAATTTTGAATTATTATGATTTTGAATTATTATGCATAGGCGCCTCTGTGCTTGCTATCTGGAACTGTTAATATGCTCAAACTAACGCGTAAAACTTCACTCTGTTTCTATTTATATGCTATGTAGATACCGATTGTCCAAAAGAATAGTTTGCGTTTCAAACATGCAAGGTTATTTTTGAGATTTCACAGTTTGAGACAATTCAGCGACATCCATCGTTGACATTTGGGGCTAAAACAAGTAAGTATAAGTGAAGACATTCCTGACTTCCCACATTACTCTCCAAGTATAACTTCAATAGTTGTCACCATTTACTTGTTACAAAATTTTTGAAACATTCAGTCCATTTTAGGGTACTCTATATGATTATGATGTATCAAACTAAAACGATACCGCAGTGAATTTAACAATAATGAAAAATCGTGCATTAAGCATAGATTATCAAACTTTTTCCAACGCATCTAGAAAACTGCAACGAAACTTCACCATTAAATAATTTGAAAGAAGATATATAAGTAAACAGTTTGAAAAACATATAAACATTTTAAAATCCAGTTTTAGTAGTTAGCTTCCATAGTCAAAAAAGTAATCGAATCAGACCTGCATATGATCTATAGATTTCCATATATACTACATAGAATGCCAAAATTTAGTTCAGTTAGAAAATTCTCTTTTAGCATTTTTTGCCAATAGATGGAAGTGCACTCGAATTCTTTTGTACAGCCTTGTATATTATCTAAATACTTTTGCATTTACCACATATTAAGCTAAAACTGAATTCAAGTAAAACAATGCATAACACAACATGAAACACACTTCCTGTAAATACCAACCCTAAAGAACAATGTATCTTGTTCTTTGCGTAGCCCTGTACATGAATTTATTTACAGTCTACAAACTTGTATTAGTATCTATATCTATCTATCTACCTATAAATATAATAAAGGAAAAAGTTTGTGTGTGTGTGTTGTATATGTGTGTCTGTCCACTGTGTTCGAATTATTTTGTGCAGCCGTGTATGTGATCTATAGATTTGCACATATACTACATAGCATGCTAAAATATTCTTCAGAGGAAAAGTTAACTTTTAGCAATTTTCGCCAACAAATGGAACTTCATTTGAATTCTTTTGTACAGCTCTTTATATAATCTAAAGACTTTTATAAAAACCAAATAAAGCTAAAATTTAATTCAGGTAAAAAAGGAATACCACAACTTTAAACGTGCTTCCAACAATTACTAACAATAAACGGCAATGTATCTTGTTCTTCATGTATATGAATTTATTAATATTTCATCTTATTCCATCATTTATCTTATTATACTAAATATAGTTCAGCAGGAAAATACATGACACAATTAAAAATTATTCTAAAGCAATTCACTCTCATAGTCAGTAATATTTACGAATTCGTTTGCGTAGCCCTGTATATGATAAAAAAAATTATACATACCACGTACTATGCAAAAAAGCAAATAAAAGTTGAAACACACTTCCTGCAATTATGCCTCATAGACAGTACTGTAACCGAATTCACTTGCGCGTCCCTGTAAAGGAACGATAAATGCAATGCACATCATACTTTTCAGTAAGAAACTTATAGTGCAACTCAGTAATACACATAAATTTATGTTTGAAATAGTGTACTAGCATTGAAATATACCGCGAACGATTTTTCCCTTTAGCCCATTATGTAACAGAATTATTTTGTGTGACCCTGAAAATGAATAATAAATGCTTTGCACCCCATATTCTAACTAAATCATGTTTTAGTGCATTGCATAATTGCATATCAATTTCATTACGTTTGAAATGGTGTAACATCATCAAAATGCACTTGAATCGTATTTTTCCCATTGACTGTAATGTAACGGAATACTTTTGACTCCACCTGTAAATGAACTATAAATGGTACACACTTCGTTTTCAATAGCGATCGTGCTATAACATATACAATATAACATATAAAACTTTCATGGCAATCTGAGTATATTTACGAGAGTTAGAGTACAGATGATGGACAGACAAACCGAAGTCACAGACAATTTTCATCTATGATGAAAAGTATTAAAGAGTGTTTATTCTGTTTGGTAGTATGTTTATTTATTCCTTTATCAAAATATTCTTTTAAAGATTCTCAGTTATTTTTTTCTCTTGCAGCCTTCTTCGTTATATCTAATGGCTCATGCCTATCTGTGTTTAATTTATTCCCAGTAAGTTATGCTACTTGTAAAAAAGTCAGGAAATTAAAATTTTTAAATATTAATTTTGAATTTTCTAAAAGAAAATTATTAGGAATATTAAGTTAAATTTCCAAAAACATACATTTAAATTTGCAATTTTTTAAAATTGTCAATATTTTTATGTTCTAATGCATATCAAATAATCAATTACTCTTATTTCATATTAAAAATATATAATATTTGGATAATAATTAAATATTATAGGCTAGCCAGACCGTCAAAATAGCTAGAAAATTCTTGCTTAGTTGAAATTGTTAGAGCAGTAGTTGCGAACCTATGGTACTAGTTCCCGAGGTGGCGCGTACGACATTATCATTGGTACAAAAATACTTTACTTTGATAATCATGATATAAATAAAATTATCTTTTCTCTCTTTTTAATAAGAAATATAATTTTGTTTAACATGTACAGACTAACACAAATAATGCATTTATCATTGAGATTTTTTACAGAGATTGACGCATTAGATTTTTTTTTCAGTGACGCTGTGAAGTGTTTCTATAATTTGACTTTCTGTATGAGTTTACAAGGTTTTATTACTTCAAATTAATTTCATAATACAGCCACTACAATAAAATGATAAATTTGCTATTTATATCAATACTAAACAAACAAAATATTGACCATGTATTAAGCATTCTATTTAAATCGTGCAACAGTAAAAATCTCATTAATAAATTATTAAATGCATTTATAGTTAAATTAATGATTGATTTAGAATATACAGAAAAAACGTCTTTTTATTTTAGTTAAAGTTTCAGATCCCATTTTTATTCTTCTGTTTTATAATAGATGGCAGCACTAAAATTGTCAAAAGTCATTGTATGTCAGCTATACTGAACTTGCGGCCCGCAGGGTGGTGCAAAATTTTAATTAGATTAAAGATTGAAAACTAACGATTAAATGATTAATCATTACTAAAGAGTGACAGATTGAACTTCCTTTCAATCCTACTCATAGACTAATGATTAATGATTAATTTAATTTCAATCCCTCTCTCCGATTAACGATTAAATCAATTCTCAATCTAATTAGTTAATCTAATTAAGGATTAATGATTAAAAACGTCATGTTTTGTTCCGGCTTTGTCCCTTTCATTTTCTTTTTTTTTTCTCTCAAGTTTCTTCTGGTTTTATCCGCCTGGGTTTGCAGCTAGAGTCCTGTATCTGTTTGGGTACCCCAATTTTACCTGACCCGATACGCGCATTGGCTTGGGAATGATTGATTTTGAATATTTCGGGTTTGATTCGGTTTCGGGTATGTTTTTAACTCTTTGGGGGTCTTTGACGTCCTGAATATTTATTAAATGAAACAAACTATATATTTGAATATATTGAGTGTCTTTGGGCTTATTTTTATACAAAAATGATAGAATTGATATTAGAGTTTTAATTGTAAACTACTTTTTAATGATATTTTTTTAAATATAGATTAATTTTTTTTAATTTACGGTTTGGAACGTGTTCGGGTGGGATTCTTCGGGTTCAGGTCGGGTTTCGGATTGACTTTAAGCAGAAATTTTGGGTTCAGGTACGGTACAGTGTTGCCAGTAGGTTGCTTTAAAAAAAATTCATATTGCTCCATTGGCACCACTTTTTTGAAATGGTATAATTCGCCTTGTTTTCGCCTTATTTCATATGTCATTAAACAAGGCGAATTTTATTTTCTCAAAGAACTGGTGGTAATCAAGAAAACTGATTTTTTTTTTTTTTAAAAAGGGAGCTCATTGACAACATTACGATGTAAGCACAACGGGACCAGTGTGTAAGTAATGAGTGAGCTCAATGCCACTGGGGTCGTCTGATGCATTAAAATACCTAGTCCGGATTGAGTCCGCTAATTAATGTGCTTAAGTAAACGAAAATTACTTTTAAGTTTTCCGGTGGAATCTTCTGTGCTACCCTTTTTTCGATAGTTTTGAAGAAAAAAAAAATCCCTGACGGCTCGGCCTACAGGCACAGGTAGATTTCGAAGACGCAGAACGTGGGGTGCCTGTTTGTCGGGAATTGCGGAAGAAATGACCTTTTTGCGATGATGCTGCAGTTGGAACCGCCTACTTCGAAACGAAACTTGTTTGCAGGCGGAGCCAGCAAGGATTTTTTTTTTTTTTTTTTTTTTTTTTTTTGCTATAAGAGTTGGTCCTATAAAAAACATGTCAATGTAAAAGTTTTAGATAATATTAAGAGGATTTATAATAAATTTAAGCGGATTTGAAATCTTGGGAATTGACGAAGTTATGAATTTTTTTCTTCTGAAACCCCCCTTCCTCCCCCCTCCTCTTAAGGCAATTTTTAATTATATCAAAAATCTGTCATACATAAATTTTCGGCCCTTCTCCTAGAAGTAATAATAACTTCAAACGAATTCGATACGTATCATAATTAAGAAATTATGGTTTTTTTCTGTTTTCAGAAAAAGTCCCCCAATCCCCCCCCCCCCCTTGGTTCGATTTTGCCCATTAACGAACTTGACCAAGATTTTACGCCACTTGATTTTATGTATCAGTTTCGAAAAGATGCGGGAGTTGGAACCGCCTACTTCGAAAAATAACTTGTTTGCAGGCGGAGCCGGCAGGGATTTTTTTGTTTTTAATTTGTTTTTGCTATAATGGTTAGTCCTATAAAAAACTTGTCAATATAAAAGTTTTAGATAATATTAAGAAGATTTATAATAAATTTAAGCGGATTTGAAATCTTGAGAATTGACGAAGTTATGAATTTTTTTCTTCTAAAACCCCCCTTCCCTCTCCCCCTTAAGGCAATTTTTAATTATATCAAAAATCTGTCATACATAAGTTTTTGGCCCTGTTCCTAGAAGTAATAATAACTTTAAACGGATTCGATACGTATCATAATTAAGAAATTATGGGGTTTTTTCAGTTTTCACAAAAAGCCCCCCCCCCTGGTTTGATTTTACCCATTAACGAACTTGACCGAGATTTTAGGTCCCTTGATTTTATGTATCAATTTCGAAAAGATGCGGGAGTTGGAACCGCCTACTTTGAAAAATAACTTGTTTGCAGGCGGAGCCGGCAGGGATTTTTTTTTTTTTTTTAATTTTTTTTTTTTTTTTTTTTTTTTTTGCTATAACGGTTGGTCCTATAAAAAACTTGTCAATATAAAAGTTTTAGATAATACTAAAAGGATTAATAATAAATTTACGCGGATTTGATATCTTGTGAATTGACGAAGCTATGATTTTTTTTCTTCTAAAAACCCCCCTTTCCCCCCCCCTTGGGGCCATTTTTAATTATATCAAAAATCTGTCATACATACATTTTCGACCCTTTTCCTAGAAGTAATAATAACTTTAAACGGATTCGATACGTATAATAATAAAGAAATTATGAGGATTTTTCTGTTTTCACAAAAAGCCCCCCCATCCCCCCCCCTTTGGTTCGATTTTGCCCATTAACGAACTTGACCGAGATTTTATGACCCTTGATTTTATGTATCTGTTTGGAAGAGATTTATGCAGAATTTTTCCAGTTATCGTGGTCAGAAAAAAGTGACATAGATAGATAGATAGATAGATAGATAGATAGATAAACTTTTGAACTGGGGGTGGTTTTGGGTTCTGGGAGTCATGATCGGCGTAGATCTGCAAAAATTTTTCAAAATTTCCAACTTAGGTGAGAATGTAATAGGTAGTATTTCTTACGAAATCTACCTAAAAGGAGAGGGGTTACATTTAGGCTACAATATTTTAAAAAATCATTGTTTAAGCTTTAATATGGCATCAATTTCATCCCGAAACTTCATGGCGTGAAAGTACCGTCAAAATGACGAATTTGCGTCTCGTTCTTCTCGTATCATACTAGGATATCACATGCAGACTGAAACATTTGCAGCATATTAGTCAAGAGAGATCGAACGCTAAAGTTTCATGCCGGTAACTCGAAAACGAGATAGTACAGTTAAAATAACGAATTGGCGCCCCATTCTAATACTTATATCGTACAAAGATATCAGGAGGCAGATCGAAAAATGTGTATTGTAGAAGTCAAGATATCAGATATGTTAAATAATCTTACGGTATATCGATAATATGATATTCCTTCAAAATCACCAATTAGCGCCACGTTCTGCTCATATTGTACCAAAATATGCTAGACAAGTCATTTTTTCATCTATTCATAATAATCTTGTCTTGTATCACAATTTCATATCGTAACTCGATGAAGTAGTCATTTTTGCGCCGCAGCCTGCTTTATCACACAATTGGTTCTTACAACATACAGAAAGCATTAGCTAAATATTAGATGATAAATAATTAAATACTAAACATTGATTAATAAAAGGGTTCAACTGACTCTTCTTCCCTAAATGAATTACACATTTTGACCTCGGTGACCCTGTATAATTTTCAATAGTTAAAATCGTATAGTGACCCTTAATAACAGTCTCATAGCAATGAAAGCAAATTTAAGAAAGTTAAATGACGGCCATATTTAATTTCCGTCTGTATAATTAGATTAATGATTAAAGTAATCGCGTTTGAATTAGCTCAGATTGAATTAATCATAAAAAAAATTGTAAAGGGAAATTGCTTTTTTAAAATTCAATCATGATTACATACATCATAATTAAATTTCGTATGATTGAACGTTTAGTCGATATAATAAAGTAATCGATTAATGCCTACCCTGGCGGCCCAAGCATCAATCAATTAAATTTTCAATCAACTAATTAATTGAATAAAAAGTTACTTAAAATTAATTTAATTGTAATTACTTGTTAATTGTAAGCTGCAACTAAGATTAATTGCAATTAAATCAAATTGCAATTGATTTCATTTAATTGTATTTCGTAATTAAATTCAATTGCAATTAATTACATTTAGCTGTATTTCGCAATTAAATCTAATACAGTTAAATTACTTGCAATTAAATTTAATTACAATAAAATTAATTCTAAATAAATTTTAATCAATTTATTTCTTGAAAATTAGCAACTAAATCAACTTAGATTGCTTATTAATGATGTTACTCTTTATATATTTTTTTTTCAGCTATGGCAATCATAAACAAGTTAAAACAGGTAGGACAAATTTTTTAATTTAATTTTCCTTCTCTCCGCTCGCGCCTCCTAGTGGTAAACAGAGAAATTTAATTAAATTAAATTAAATTTTCATGTTTGATTGAAAAGCAATCGGACCCGACAAAAAAAAAAGACAGATTCAACTTAATTTTCTTTAAAGTGCGTTCCTAGTGGCAAATTGAGTAACTAAAATCTATGAAAATTGCTTTTTATTTTTTCTCAAACTTTAAAAATCTGATTCGCAAACACTTATATTCAAATTTCCAGATATGAAATTTCTAAGATTTATAGGGGCTGAATTAGCAAGAATGTTCCACATTTATTTTTTTGAAATCAAAAAAGTTTCTTCCCAAAACAAGAGTAGAAAAAGTACGGCTGGAAAGTTAGTAAGTTTACATAATTACATTATTTGACACCAGCAACATTCTGCAATCTTTTTAAAGTTAGAGTTATTGCCAAATAATTTCATAAAATAATGAAACTGAGCTTGGCGTCTATGTCACTCTTTGTATTCTAATTATTGTATTTTTCGGTTTTTATGAATTTTGAACATCGTATCAGGATTACAATATATTTCCTAAATAAAACGTATGCTTCTAGCGAGATCCAATACGTTTGTATACGAATTTATTGCTCACTTTAACAAAATATGAAAATATAATAACAATCTACTTTAATAAAAGGTTCAGAGATTTTTTTAAGTGTAACAGAATCATGCTGTTACTTTACAGTTGTCATTGGTATTTAGGACAAAAGTGGAAATTTATTATATATTTTTCATTACGGTAGATAGTATTTATGTACAATATTTTTTTCTTATTCATACACACGCAGGTTGCGTGCATATTACAATATTCAAAATTGAGCAATCCTTGCCAAAATATCAAATTTGACGCCAAAAAATCGCCATATTCTTTTTCTGATCTTTTTCGGTGATTGCCCAGTTTCTTCAAGTGTTTTTCATTTGCCCTCCACCTTTTCCCTGTAGGTTTTTCCACAACACTCTTTTCCTTTGTCCGTTATTATTTCCCCCTCTGTTGCTATGTGTTTTATATGACTTTGGCAGCTTGCTCCTTTCTTTTTTCTCTTCTGACCCCTCCCCACTCCGCTTAAGCTTAATTTTTTATTTTTATCAAATCTACTTTTTACCCATCATGGTGGTATTCGTTCAGCAAGTCTTGAAATCTACCCTTTTTAACACTTTCCAACCTAGTTGCCGAAACGTCAGTGAAGGCTTACTGTGGAGACCCGAAAAGTTTTTGGTTTCTGTCTGTCTGTCTGTCTGTTTGTCTGTCTGTTTGTCTGTCTGTCTGTTCCGCGATAACTGCCGTAAAAATGATCCGATTAGTTTGATTTTTGGTAGGTATGTTGGTGAGATACCCGGAATTAGCTGTATAGTTTTTAGTTACATTTGGTTCATTCGTTCGGAAAATATAGAACATTTCTTTTTTGATCATGCTTTCCTATGGGAATTCAGACGATTTTGAAAATTTTCAGTCTTTGAAAATAAAATGTCGCATTTGATTAATGTATTTAAACGGTAAGTTATGAAGGCTAAAATTTATCAAGTCAGGTGTTAAATTAAATTTGAAATTTTGTTTATACATTCGTCAGATTTTTTAAATTAGGTGTATAATTTTTGGTGCAATTTTATACATCTGTTCTAATAATATAATACATTTATTTTATCACTTTTTGCAAATATTAAAATGCATTCATTTTTATTTTCCTTTCCAATTTAACAGTAACCTAGCAACCATATTTCAAAGAATATCAAAATGATAAAATTCAAGTAACTCAGACGATTTTGCTACAATATTTTATTCGCAAAATAAAATATTATTGGAGGATTTTAATATTTTATTGAAATAAATGAGAATTTATTTTGTACAAGTTACCTTTTAAATACTATAGAATGATAGCCGAAACATTTTTATATGAGATATTATTAATTTTTTGGAAGAGATGTAGATTTTTCGTGGTTGAAAATTAGTATTATTTTAAAAATAGAATGTAATATCTCGTACAACGAGATAGTTAATCTAAAGAAATTAGCGTAGTAAAACGCATCCATACAGCCTGAAATAGCACAATTACTGAAAACTGAGATCATAAAATGCTATCACAAAAAATACATTATAGCGCCAAATCAAGGTTGCTATTTAGTGAATTGGCAGTGGGCACGATTATGAATGATTACACAATAGGTTTAAAAGTTTAAGCCTATTTTGGGGAGATTTTAGTATGCTATTGCCATCGAATTAGATCAGGATGTACTTAGGTCAAATAAATATTGTACAATGACCATCAAAACTGTTTTTCCGAAACAAAAATTGTAATAATACTAGATTTCTGAAATAGATAAGTGAAATATATAGTAGATTCAGTTTACATTTCCATAAGTTACTTTTGTACACGAGATATTATTCAACGTATCAATCAGATACGAGTGTTTCGTGATTGGTAAATATTGCTATTTAGGTATTAGGATAACATGAAATTATTTTCAAAATTTTTGCTTATCGTAATCTGTGCAGAACGAAATGGAAGATATACTAGAATCATTCACACAAATAATAGGAAATCACGAATAAAAATTTAATAAGATTACGGAGGGTTCAGTGGGGTTGAGCCCCCCCCCCCCACCCCACCCCCTGAAGAAATGTATTTTTTTAATCTAAAAAATAGAATAAGAAATTCATAAGAATGTCAGAATATTATTGCATAAACCGTGTTTAATTTAACGTTTAAGTTCTGAAACCTTCGAATTATTTTATATGCATATAAATATATATGTAGTAATTTAAATAATTTAATTTGCGGATTGTAACATATTAAATATTATGAAAAGTGAGTTTAAAAAACATTGACTTTCAGAGCTGACGTTGAGGCTCCTGATCTGTAGATTTACTAGTTGTTAACACTTTCCAACCTAGTTGAAAAGTGCTTATGACTTCGGTTTGTCTGGCCGTCTGCCGTCTGCCGTCTGTCCGTGCTCTAACTCCCGTAAATATGCTCGGATTGCCTTGCAATTTTTATATGTTATTGTCATTATCTATAGCACGTTCCCTATTTAAACTGAAGTGTGTAGCACTTATAGTTTTTTTACAGGGACACTCAAAAGAATTCCGTTATATTACGGTCTATGGGGAAAAATCATTTGCGGTTTATTTTAATGATGTTACACAATTGAAAACACATTGTAATTGATATATATCACTAAGGTGTATTACAAGAAGCTTTATATGGAATAGGGTGTGCACTTTTAGTTAATTTACAGGGACAGTCAAAAGAATTCCGTTACATTATGTCTATGGAGAAAAATCGTCTGCGTTTATTTACATAATGTTTCACTATTTTAAACGCATTGAAATTTATATATATCACTAAGGTGCATTACAAGAGGCTTACTACAGAATATTGTGTGTATAGCAGTCATCGTTCATTTACAGAGACACACAAAAAATTCTCTACTGTCTGTTAACAATAATTCCTGGAAGTGCGTTTTAAGTTACTGAACGCGATTTTTAATTTAACTCACTTTTTGTTTATTACGTGGTGTGTATAAATTCTGTAGATCCTATACAGGGTAGCACAAAAGTTCGCGAATACATTTCCGTTTATTGACAGAAACGCCAGAAGGAGAATTTTAAACTGTGCTACGCGTTTCTTAACTGAACTAAAATTTAGCATCCTATGTAGTATATATACAAATATATAGATCATATACAGGGCTGAATAAAAGTATTCGGATATTTTTCCGAATATTGTATACGTTGGAAATTCTTGAAATTATGTTTTTAAATATGTTATGCGTTTTCCAAATTGTTTGCTTAGATGTTATCTTTCAGCTTATTAAACGGTATGATTTGTAAAATTATTTTGGAAGCGTTGGAAAGTGTTACATAATCAATGCTTGACGCATGATTTTTCTGTCTTGTTTGTTTCTGATAGGGCCTTAGTTTACGTGATGTAGGAGTTGCGGTAGGGGGTCTAAATCCCTCTTTATCAGTTTTCCCCCTTTTCTCCACTTCCACTAGTCCTCCAAATATGTTTTCATCTTTTTGGACTCTTGTGTATATCCCAACTCCACCTACAATTTCGGAAAGATCGAACCACATTTTTAAGTTTTTACAAATTTTCATTCCTACTACCATTTTGGAGAATAACACAAAACATTTTCCTTCATGTTATAATTCATAATTTTTTATTACCATCAATTTTATTGCATTTGTTTGACTATATCTTCGTGAACACGATATAACGAGGGCCATCGTATTACTGTATTCGTATGATGGAATCCTTTGACAAAATATGAAAGTAACGACAATTTTTGTAAAAAAAAAAAAAAAAAAAAAAAAGAAAAGAAAAAGAAAAAAAAAGTTGTTCTTATTGTAGTTAACTGCATTTTCGATATAGAAGCTGAAGTTGTAGCTCACTATGAAAATGAAGCAGTTTTTCCGATCATAAAACGAACGACGAGGTACATCCAGAAAATAAGTTTCCCACATCGCAAAAAGATGGCACTGCAAAAGGCGCAGCACGAAAAGGCACAAGCCGGGTAGATTGTGGGTGTGGCTGTCGTATGTGGCAGTTGTAACTTCCCGATCGCTTGCATTACCGTCGGTGTTGTGCGCGAAGATGTCGGTTCTTATTTCTTTTCCCACGACTTTGAGGTGAGGTCCGTGTGATAAAGTTTTTTGAACACACAGAACGTAGCGCCGATCGAAATCCATCGTGACTGCTGGTGTTGTTTTGATGCACAACAACGCTAGACCGCATACGGCGAATTCCACAAAAAATCTGCTGCAGAAGTTTCGCTGGGAGGTGTTTGACAATCCACCCTACAGTCCCGATCTTGCTCCCAGCGACTTCCACCTGTTTTTGCACTTGAAGAAATTCCTGTCCGCTCATTACTTTCCCACAGACAAAGACATGCAGACAACTTTTACAAGCTGGCTCCATTCCGAGGCGGCAGATTTCTATGACACTGGACTACAAAAACTTATCCCACGCTATGACAGTGTTACAACGCCGGGAGTTCTTATGTTGAGAAGTAACTGAAATATTGCTGTATCTTTTGCAATAAATCTTTCCAGGTAATTATGTTTTGTTTCTTTTTACGGACCATGGGAAACTTACTTTCTGGATGACCCTCGTACAATCGCCAAATACATGGCTGTGTAAGTTTCCAATCATGTTAATGTTCAATTAATGTTCGAGGTATAGAGAAATTTAACTTTTTGACTCTCTAAATCGGTGGTTTTCAGGGCTGGCGCAATCATCGGGCAAAAGTGGTAATTGCCAAGGTGCCTGCGCTAATTGGGTCTTGTTAGAGGCCCCGATCCTCTCTATACATTTCGAAATAAAATTTTCTCTTTATAAAATAATAATATTTTTGCTCTAGATATGTTTTTAAGCGTTTCTTCGTGAGAAATTACTGATCATTAATTTTATTTCTAACAGACAAAGTTGGTGTAATTGTGGGGGGATGCATAAATTTGATGAAAACAATAAATATATAAAATATTGAAAAGGATAGAAGAGTTTGTGAATAATTATGCAGATTAAATGTGAAAGTAGTGGTATTTTTTATATAATTTTAGATATTTTTATATAATTTTATATATATTTATATATTTTTATGTATTATTTATATAATTTTATTATCTATATTATGTAGTATTATATGATATTTACAATAAAAAAAATAAATTTTATTAGTCCAGTATTACAGTATATGTTGGACCCGACTAGCTACTTTGCCAGGGCCCCGCGCGACGTTGCTTCGGCCCTGGTGGTTCCCAACGATGAGCGTCTTACGCCCTTTACTAAAGGTTTTATGTAAGCATATTGGACTAATTCGATTTATTCTTAAAAATCATTGAATTTTCCAACGTCACTTGAGAAAACAAAAATGTAGAATCAAGATGATTTTGGAGAAAGAATAAGTGTTTTTTTTGTTTTTTTTTTTCTGTTGTCAAAGTTTGCTTTATATAGTGCTGCCATCTCTCATTAAAATAGTATACTAAATGACATGCCACTAATACTTTAGGTTTCCTTTCAAACTTGATTTACTTTTAAAAGTATAAGCTTAAAACAAAGGAAAGAAATGAAAGGGTTAAAACTAAATATTAAAAATATCCCCTTCCCCAACATAAGATGCTTCCAAATTTAATTTATGTTGAATGGGGTTGGAAATACCATAAATGTTAACTCCCAGAGGAAGTTATTGTAGCAACCGCTTCAATCACAGATTTTTACTCTTATTACGTATACCTGAGCTAATTGTCCACAAGACAAGCTTAATTCTCTTTTTCAAAACATCTTGGAAATTAAAAAAAAAAAAATCCCTGACGGCTCGGCCTACAGACACAGGTAGATTTTGAAGACGCAGACCGTGAGGCGCCTTGGGAATTGCGGAAGAAATGACATTTTTACTATGATGCTGCAGTTGGGATCGCCCACTTTGAAATCTAACTTGTTTGCAGGTGGAGTCGGCAGGGATATTTTTGTTTTTAATTTTTGTTTGCTATAATTGTTGTTCCTATAAAAAAAACTTGTCAATATGAAAGTTTTAGATAATATTAAGAGGATTCATAATAAATTTAAGCGGATTTGATACCTTGTGAATTGATGAAGTTATGAATTTTTTTCTTCTAAACTCCCCCCCCCCCCCCCTTGGGACCATTTTTAATGTTATCAAAAACCTGTCATACATAAATTTTCGGTCCTTTTCCTAGAAGTAATAATAACTTTAAACGGATTCGATATGTATCATAATTAAGAAGTTATGGGTTTTTTCTGTTTTCACAAAAAGCCCCCCCCCCCCCCCCATTTCCCTCTCATCTTGGTTCGATTTTGCCCATTAACGAGCTTGACCGAGATTTTATGCCCTTGATTTTATGTATCAGTTTGGAAGAGATTTGTGCAGAATTATGGGATTTTTGTATCCATAAAAAAAGTGACATAGATAGATAGATAGATAGATAAAGTTTTGAACTGGGGGTGGTTTTGGGTTCTGGGAGTCATAATCGGCGTAGATCTGCAAAAATTTTTCAAAAATTCCAACTTAGGGGAGAATGTAATAGGTAGTATTAATTAAGAAATCTACCTAAAAGAAAGTGAAATAGATGTTGTAATCTAAAAATTCTTATAAGCCAACCTAGAGAATAAATGTAACATTTTTTACATAAAACTTTAAAGTTAAATTAATAGCATGTAAAAAAACAATCAAAACATGGCGCGTTTATGTTCAGGGTTCGAGCGGTTTCTACATATGAGTACCACTGTTTCTGATCTTCGCCTTAGGAATTCTGATATTAAATAAGGCAAAAGTTTCTATTCGAGAATAGTGGTGCAAAATAGAAACCGTGTGAGCTTTGTAACTTGTGCATGTGAATATTATTACTCAGCGAAAAAGGAAATAAAATATTAGGTAGTTGCTCTGCTAGCAGTTGAAAAGGCTAGATATGTATTAAAAAGCGGGTATCTGGTGTGTGTGCTGTGTCGGCTGATTATCTGCATTTGAGATATAGGCTGAAGTGGGGGGGGGGGGATGCCCTTCGTGGACCAATATCTGGTTTTAAATTTTCGGATCACACTCTTAGTCTTCGTGTTTTCGATAGATGGCAGCACTGTTCGTAAAATAAAACTATGGACTGGATTTTTTAGAATTTCTTATAAGTCCATGAACAAAATACAATGCACATAATTAAGCTTATCTTCAACACAAATTCTCTACAATCTGCTTTTTTTTTTTTTAAAGAGTAATACAATTCACCTTTCTTCGTAGAAACTATAAATATCCATACATAATTCATCTTTTAAAATGATTTTACAAACCATTCATGTATCGGGTCTTCATTCGGTATTCTATGTTATACAAATGTTAATCATCCAAAATTAAAAAAAAATTCCATGAATGTAAGCCAAAACTTTATAAAGGAATTTCTAGGTATTTTGACAGTTTTATTATTATTATTATTATTATTTTAATGTAATACAGGAATATAAAGGACAGTCTTTTCTGTTATATAAATTTTATATTAAAAATAGAAATTAATACATAAAGTGCTTTTTAATTTCATTTACAATTAGAAATAAGTTTTGTAACCGTTTTTTCATAGTTGTTATTTTAATTGAATAGACGTTTTATTTAATGTAGTCTTTTCAATTTTATGTTATTACACGCTTTTCATTATTTTAACTTGGTTCGTGTATGAAAAATTGGAATTTCGTAATCTATTTTTCACTCATTTCTTCGTGTGCTAGAGTTCTAGAAATTATATACAGTTGAACGTCCCAACGTACAATTATACATAATGATACAATATTTTCAACAATACAATATTTATCAATTAATAGATTAATAGTAATTAAAGTTTGGTTATACATTGGAGAAACACTTTGGAAATCCGATATAGTTTAAATAATTTTCAGACATGATTTTTTTTTTTAACCTATTACCATGTGACTCAACAATAAATATTTGTTTGCTACACTAATGCAAAATAACACCATCAGTAATATAAAAATGCTTTTTCTCTTTTCTGTTGCTATATCCTAGAAAGAAACTGGATAAAATATGTTTGAAAAGAATTTTGAATTTTTATGTATGGTTTTTACATGGGAATGTGACGTCATATAAAAAAGTGAACTTTCATTTATAAAGTATGAATTTTCAATGCGGCGTACTTCTACTTTTAAATACATCAATAAAAACGTTTTAAAAAATCATTTTTAACACTTTCCAACATAGTTGAGAAGTGTTTATGAATTCGGCTTGTCTGGATGTCTTCCCTCTGTCCGTGCGTAAATATACTCGGATTACCGTGCAATTAATGCATGATATTGAGATTTACTATGATTTCGTCTGTATTGAAAATGAAGTCTGCATTTATAGTTCGTTTACAGGGATACTCAAAAGAATTCCACTACATTATGGTCTATGGGGGGGGGGGAATCGTTTGCGGTGAACTTTGATAATGTTACGCTATTTCAAACATATTGAAATTGATATATATCAATGTCGTGCACTACTAGAGCCTTACTATAGAATAAGGTGTACATAGAATTCATCGTTCATTTACGGGATACTCAAAACAATTTGGTTACAGTACTGTCTATCAATAATAATTGAATAATAATTGCCTGAAATGCGTTTTCAGTTATGGTACGCGTTTTTAAATTTTACTAATTTTTTGCCTATTATTTGGTATATATAAATTCTATATATCCCATACAGGGCTGCACAAAAGATCTCGAGTACATTTTATGTTTCCCCTACCAGGATGGCCGTGAGGTACTACTCTCAAAACTAGTAGACGGAAGGTGCTGGGTTCGAACCCAATCGCGACCGTCGGTCTAATCGTTCAAAGTTTTTCGTGATTTTCTTTGAAACTTGCGTTAATACGGATTAGGTTCCCTTAGAAAGACCCCCACAGAGGGTGCTCTCCCCCTAGGGCCTATATCCCTCGTGCAAATAATCGACCGTCATGAATCACCAACCAATCACCAACCATTTTCGTTTATCGGTAGAATTAGCTGATGGGGAATTTTCAACTGTGCTATGCGCTTCCTAACTGATGTAAATTTTAGAAAACTGTATAGTATATATACAAATCGAACCTTGTCCTATATATCCTATACAGAACTTCACAAAAAAATTTGTATAGTTTTCCGACTAGAGATGTGTTATGCGTTTTTCAATTTGTTTACTTATACATCATCTTCCACCTTATTAAACGGTGATGTTTTGTTACAGTATTTTGAATGTGTTGGAAAGGGTTTCATAATCTATGCTTGACGCAAGATTTTTCATTTTTGTTATTTTAATTTTTAATCTATGGGAATAAGTAATGGAAAAGTTATGACAATCGATTTTGATGTATGGATTATTGTTAATTTACTTTTTTCTACAGTCAAACTCGTTTGTATGGAGCTTGGATTAAACGAGAAACCAGTTTTAACGAGCTAATACAAATAATATATTTGGCCTAATTTAAAAATACATTGAAAAAACACTTTTATAACGCGCTTTGATTTAATGAGAATGCGGTTTTAACG
The DNA here is from genome assembly GCA_963931845.1 of Maratus michaelseni. Lineage (NCBI taxonomy): Eukaryota > Metazoa > Arthropoda > Arachnida > Araneae > Salticidae > Maratus > Maratus michaelseni. The sequence goes on from OZ007589.1 coordinate 121,804,795, forward strand.
AGATAATACAAAGAAAATATTAGACCTAACTTAAAAATGCATTACAGTAAACTCGATTGTAACACGAGAAACTCGTATATAGCGAGAAAAAGGTTGGAAAATTTCGAAACAAATTCCTGTGTTTCTTATTTTCTCTATAAAATGTGTTAATTCATGTGTTTTATATAATTTTAATACAATGGAGTGAAACATCTGGAACAGATTATCCTTTATGCAATCATTTTTCTCGTAAACAAAGCTCTGTTCAACCGTTAGCATTCTTTCTAGAAGCAATCAAATTATATTAGTATTCCCTGTCTGAGTTCACTAAAGCAAATAGAAGAGAAAAACTTAATGTGAACGTGGTAACAACAACAACAACAAAATTTTACAGACGAATACTAAAACTAGTCGGATGTGCCAATCCCAAAACTTTCTTCTATCTCAGTCATGTTAATACTTCAAAATTCGCTATCACATCGCCAATAAAATCAATATTTTTCGTCATTCTGTTGTACATCAGCTGCTTGCGAATCATCGGGTTACCGGGATGCGATCAACTGATGTATACTAAACTACGAGTAACTAAGTCCTTCTGGGCTGAACCGACAGGAACAAATAGCCTCTCTATTCCTTTGTTTTA